>SJYV01045966.1:1004496-1100985 GCA_006410875.1 Neotragus pygmaeus | reverse complement strand
GACTGCGGAACACAGCCCAGACCTTGGCGCAGGGTGACCGCAGCACACAGCCCGGACATCGGTGCAGGGCAAACGCTGCACACAGCCCGAACCTCAGTGATGGTCGACCGCAGCACACAGCCCAGAAATCTGTGCATGGTGACCATGGCACAGAGCCCAGAACTCATCACTATCTGACCACAGAACACAGCCCGGTCCTCGGCGCAGGGTGAAGTAGCAAGCGGGCCGGACCTCGTCACAGGGTGACCATGGTACACAACCCGTACCTCAACACAGGGCGACCGAGGCACACAGCCCAGAACTCGTCGCTAGCCGACCGCGGAACATTGTACGGACTTCAGCACATGGCGGCCGCAGCACACAGGCCAGACCAAGGCACAGGGTGACCATGGCAAACATCACAGACATCGAGCAAGGTGACCGCAGCACACAGCCTGAACCTCAGTGAAGGGCGACCGTGGCTCACAGCCTGAATATTAGTGAAGGGCAACTGTGGCACACATCCCCGACCTTGACACAGGGTGACCCTGGCACACAGCATGGACATCGGCCAATGGCGACCGCGGAACACACCCCGAACATCTGCGCAGAGCAACCACAGCACAGAGCCAGAAACTCGTCTCTAGCCGACCGCAGAACACATCCGGGACCTCAGCGCAGGGTGACTGCGGCACACAGTCCGGACCTCGGCACACGGTGACTGCGGCACACAGCCTGGACCTCGGTGCAGGGTGACTGCGGCACACAGTCCGAACCTCAGTGAAGGGCGACCGTGGCATACAGCCCGGAACTTGTCACTAGCTGACCACGGAACACAGCCCGGACCTCGGTACAGGGTGACCNGACTGCGGCACACAGCCTGGACCTCGGTGCAGGGTGACTGCGGCACACAGTCCGAACCTCAGTGAAGGGCGACCGTGGCATACAGCCTGGAACTTGTCACTAGCTGACCACGGAACACAGCCCGGACCTCGGTACAGGGTGACCATGGCACACAGGCCAGACCTTGGCGCAGGGCCACCGCGGCACACATCCAGGACATCAACGAAGGGCGACCGCGGCAAACAGCCTGAACCTCAGTGAAGGCCGACTGCAGCACACATCATCGACCTTGCTGCAAGGCGACACTGGCACACAGCACATACCTCATCAGATGGCAACCGGGGCACACACCTCGGACCTAGGCACAGAGCGACTGTGGCACAGAGCCCGGAACTCGTCGCTAGCCGAACGTGGAACACAGACCGGACCTCAGCGCAGGGCGACTGCGGCACACAGCCCGGCCCTGACACAAGGCGACCACGGCACACAGCACGGACCTCGGCGCACCCGACCACAGCACACAGCCCGAACCTCAGTGAAGGTCGACCACTGCACACAGCCCAGAAATATGTGCAGGGAAACTGCTGCACAGAGTCAGGAAATCATTGCTAGCCAACTGCGGAGCACAGCCCGGACCTCGGCGCTGGGCTACTGCGGAACAGAGGCTGGACCTTGGCGCAGGGCATCCGCGGCACANGACCACTGCACACAGCCCAGAAATATGTGCAGGGAAACTGCTGCACAGAGTCAGGAAATCATTGCTAGCCAACTGCGGAGCACAGCCCGGACCTCGGCGCTGGGCTACTGCGGAACAGAGGCTGGACCTTGGCGCAGGGCATCCGCGGCACACAGCCTGGACCTCGACACAGGGCAACAGTGGAACACAGCCCAGAACTAAGTGCAAGGCGAATGCGGCACAGAGCTTGGAACTTGTCACAAGCCAACCACGGCTCATAGCCCAGAACTCAGTGCAGGGTGACCACGGCACACAACCCAGACCTCAGTGCAGACGACCGTCTCNGTCATTTTGAAACAGAAGGCCGCTTTTGAGTGACTGTTCTGTTTTTTGCATGCAGCAGCCCTTGTCCCCTCACTAGCTTCCCTCCTCCTCCCCACAGCCCGGCCCAGCTTCCTCCAGGCCAGCCTTCCTGTGGCATTATTGATGTTATATTTAGATTTGCAAATTCAGCAACCGAAGTCCCTTCCTTCTGGAGAGCGTGTCCATGGTGAAGCTGGCACAGAAGTTTTCGTAAGTCCTTTCCACTATAGGATACCTCAAGATGCTGCTGAGAGTAAGGTCTCACCCAGCCCCACTCACAGACTCAGATACAAGGCCCAGGAGACCCCATGCCGGGCTCAGACCACACAGCTCTGAAACTCCGAGTTTTGCCTCTCATCAAGGTAGTCACAGAAGTCTGATGGTGAGAGAGACTTTAGGAATATCCTAGGTCAACCTCCTCTGGGAAGGGAGGACATTAAATTCCAAAGGAATTCTGCCATTGTTCCCAGATTAATTTTGAGGATTCCCCCAGCTCTTTCCCTCACACGCTGCTCCATCCTTTCCACATGTGGTCCAAATTTCCTGTTCAAGAACCAGCCTTTCCACAGCAGGGATGTGCCCTCCAGTTTATACCGCATCCCAGAGCCATGCTTCTCTCTGAGCTAGGCCCAGAGAGCCAGGCCAGTGGTCAACTGGATAATCAATGGCACTGCAGTGAATGCCCGCACTCACTGAGCATGTATTGTGTGCCAGGTGCTTTGCATGTATTATCTCATCTAGCCCTCACAGCCTGGTGATATAGGTCCTGTTGTTACCCAATTAAAAAATAACCACGTAACATTAAATTTATGATAACTAGTGTTAAGTGAGTATACAGTCAGTAGTGTATTTACATACACATTGTATCTTCACATTGCTGTGATTATCTCAACTTGAGGAAATACTTGCTCAGAGAAGCAACTTGCCCCAGGTCCTACATCTAGTGAACAGCAGAGCTGGGATTCAAAATCGGGCCATCCGACTCCAGAACCCATGCTCGCAACCAGCGCTGCATGACGTGTGCTGCCTTGTCTCGGCCTGGCCCCTTGCCAGGGTGGATGGCCAGCTTCAGCCTGTGCCCCTTTGGGCACCTTCCTCTCTGTCCCTGGAGAAGGCATCCAGTTCCTCCCCCAGCCAAGGGTGTTTACTGAGGACATGTGCTCCCACTGCCGCCCGGCTACAAGTCTTCCCTGCTCAACTTGTTGCTGGAAAGCTATGTGGGCTCTGCAGGGCCTGTTTCAGTCTTTAGAGAGGGGCAAAAAAGAAAGAGGAAGGGACAGAAAGCAAGGAGGGGGAGAAACAGAGAGGGCAGTACACGCAGGTGGCAGGAAGGAATAGGGCAAGGGCTCTCAAGTGCAGAACGGAAGGTGCTCTCAGGTGCTCGGAAGTAGAGTGCCTGGGCTCAGCCGCAAGGAGACCTGGGTACCTATCCCCGTGTGCCCCTCTCATCACCCTAGTCCAAAGGGCCACCTAAGAGTCCTAGAGTAGGGGCATCTGTGCACCTTCTGTGTGAACATCTCATGGGCTGGGTTGTCTCACTAACCACCTAGGAACCAGAGAAAGTAAAGTCTGCAAGTTTCTCCAGACACTCTACCATTTCTTTTTTCTCACTGAGATCTGCAAATACTTTGTGGTTGTCTTTGATGTGTCTAGACGGTGGATCTCGGTTATAAGCAGACAGAAATTGGGCTGACTTGGCACAACCAGGAATAAAGAGGATCCTAGTACCCTGAGTCCTTTCCAAAAAAAAAAAAACTCCTGATGCACTTTACCCTATCAGAGGCAGTTAGGCATGAGACACACTCCCCTGCTATGGATGAGATGATGGGAAAGTAGGTTAAATTAGCTGTACAGAGGTCCTAGGATATCTGTCCCTTGATGTTACAGCAGAAGTGTCAGGCTCTCGGCTCCCTGATTTTAAGGGTCTGTAGGGATATAGCACTTTCCTCATCTCTCTGGTGCTGGCTCTCACTCACCCACATAGCATGGAGGACCTGGGGTAAAGGGAAACTTCTTCCTAGAATATGTGGAAGCAGGTTGTGGAAAGCAAAAAATTTCAAGGAGGCTCTTGGGTTTGGAAGAGCCCCTGGAGGTCATGTTATCTAACCCTGTCACTGTGCCGGCTCTGATTTGTTTCTTGTTCTAACCAGGTGCTGACAGCTGGAATTTTGTGATGTTTACAGTCTTTCTTATAACAGCATGAAAATTATTGTGTAAAGCAGATGATTCTCAAATTTGTAAGACTGCATGACAAGTAATTCTAACCATTTTCAGAAAATTCTGAAAATGTAATTTTGGAAAAAGGATGTGTTTAAAAGAAAAAATTAACCTTAGTGGGGGGAAAATTGAACCTTGGCTGTGTCTACATGTTACACCCCACTTGTCTGAGCAATCATTTCTATAACTAGAAACAAAGATATTTTTCTGGGAGTAAATTTTCAAGGAGTGATATTGCAACAATGGTATTTCTGATACATCAAAAAAAATTTGCCTCAAGCTCGTCATTTCTTTGGGATCTGAGTGAAAAAAGTATTGGAAAATATCATATGGAGAGATTGAAGTGGAAGGAAGCATTGTCATTCTTAAATGTTTACCCTACAGGAACATTTATTAATAATACATTTTTTGTGGTGGGGTGGCCACACTGCTCAGCTTGTGGGATCTTCGTTCCTTGACCGGGAAGCTAACCCAGGCCCTCGGCAGTGAGAACGCTGAGTCTTACCACCAGACCGTCAGGGAATTTCCCAATAATACACCTAAAAAAAAAAATGCTTTGACACAGTATCTAATTGGTCAAATGAAACGATCATGGATCCCCATAATATAATATTTTACAGTAAATATGGAAAATAATTTTACTACCAAAAATTCCTCATTCAACTATTTCAATATTCAACTTAGTGAATAGTAAGTAAATTTAGTAAATTCACAGTGCTGTGCAATTACCATCACTATCTCGTGGCAGAACAGTTCATCAACCCAAAAGGAAGCCTCAGACCCACTAAGTAGTTACTAGCAATTTTAAAGCAGATGTTTTTCCCCTACTATACTTTCGAGGCACACAAATAGCTTTTGTTTTAATCATGTTAAGAACTGTTTTCATCATTCATCAAATGAATTCTATTCAGTCATCTGGGATTGGTTGGGCAACTATGATAATCTGTTGATAGGATGATAATAGGAAATAAAGTTTTCTGCTGTAAAAAGAGGACTTTGACCTTGAACAGGGTGTAAAGACAATTTAAGAAGCAAAACAGTCACATACATGTAGAGGGCTCAGTTTTCCAGTGATTTTCTGGTGGTGGTGGTGTTCAGTCACTCAGTTGTGTCCTACTCTTTGCAACCCCATGGACTGGAGCACGACGGACTTTCCTGTCCTTCATCATCTCCTGTAGTTTGCGAAGACTCATGTCTTTTAAGTCACTGATGCCGTCCAATCAGCTCATCCTCTGTCGTCCAACCATCTCATCCTCTGTCGTTCCCTTCTCCTGTCCTCAATCTTTCCCAGTGTCTGGATCTTTTCCAATGAGTCAGTTCTTTTGATCAGGTGGCCAAAGTATTGGAGCTTCAGCCTCAAAATCAGTCCTTCCAACAAATATTCAAGACGGATTTCCTTTAGGATTGATTGGTTTGATCTCCTTGCAGTCCAAGGGACTCTGAAGAGTCTTCTCCAGCATAATTAAAAAGTGTCAGTTCTTCAGCACTCAGCCTATTTTATGGTCCAACTGTCACATCTGTACATAACTATTGGAAAAACCATAGCTTTGACTACATGGACCTTTGTCGGCAAAGTGATGTCTCTGCTTTTTAATACACTGTCTAGGTTTGTCATAGCTTTTCTCCCAAGGAGAAAGTGTTTTAATTTTGTGGTTGTGGTCAACATTTGCAGTGATTTTGGAGCCCAAGAAAACAAAATCTGCCACCGTTTCCACTTTTTCCCCATCTATTTGCTGTGAAGTGATGATCGGATGCCATGATCTTAGTTTTTTGAGTGTTGAGTTTTAAGTCAGCTTTTCCACTCACCTCTTATCCTGCTCAAGAAGCTCTTTAGGGATCTTCCTGACCAGAGATCAAACCCTGTGTTGCAGGCAGATTCTTTACCATCTGAGCCACCAGGGTGTTTTCAATTTGGTATTACATTTGCCATTTTCCTTTTTGAAAGTATTTTTCATGTTTGTATTTGATTCCACTGTAGTCGTTTGTGCTAAAAATGACAGTTTCTGTCCCGCCTAGGATTGGGTATGGTCATTAATATGCCAAACATGTTTAAAAGGTTATTCTTCACCCTGAAGTTTTTTACATTTTGAACCAAGTAAAGTTGTAAACAACAGCATAATCAACAAGGGAGGACATTTCTTTCTGCCTTTGAGCTTAGCCCTCTAACCCTGTTGTCCAAGCACCTTAGTTATAGCCTCCCTTGATTTAGGTGTTGTCTCCCTCCTCTGACCTTTCTCACCTTCTTTTCACCACTTTCCTGAACAATGTTCCCTTCTTTCAACTAACAACCATAGATCAAACCACATCTGTGTGGGGGAGAGAAGAGCACAGCTCTCTGCCCCCACGATGAGCTGTTAGATTCGGCCTGGGTGTTAGTGATGGCAAAGAGCTTAATGCCTGAACCTATTACAGTGATGTTTAATCTTGAGCCAGAACTCTAAAGATACTGCTTTATCACAGAAGGATGTCTCTCTAAGGACACAATTGGGGGCAACAGCAGAGCCCAGGGCAGGAGGGATTTGTGGAACATTCTCTGATCCCTTACTCTCTATTTAATACATTTATGGTTACAACACCCCTAAAGAATCCATGTGCCAGTGCTAGAGATATAGCAGACACGGGTTGGATCCCTGGGTTGGGAAGATCCCCTGGAGGAGGAAAGAGCAACCCACTCCAGTATTCTTGCCACTCCAGTATTCTTGCCTGGGAAATCCCACGGACAGAGGAGCCTGGCAGGCTACAGTCCGTGGCTTCGAAAAAATTCAGACATGACTGTGCAACCGAACGAGCATTATGTTATTTATTATTATTCTCATTTTCCTGAAAAGCTGAGGCTAAAAAGGATTAAATAATCTTCTCAGAGATCAAGACTTATGGAGTACAGAGCAAGTCAAACCTAGGTCTGCCTGATTCCAAAATTCAGCAAAACAAACAAACAAATAAACAAAAAACACTCTCTGGCGCACTTCTTAAATTATACCACATGGTCCTTTATACTTAGTCTATCCATAAGAGCAACTCTGCTCTTTTTAATTATGACTCACTCTCAGATTACATGAACTATTGTGAGAACATTCCTTGAAAAATATATAGTATCATAGGGTACCAAACATGCCTGCGTCAGTGCGAAATTCACGTTTGCACTTGGAAGCATGTAATAGCATGAAATACTGACAGCAATATTCTGTAGGGCCTCACTGGGATTTCTGACTAGTAAATTATCTGCTTTTTAATTTAAAAACAGTCTCGGAGAAACATAGAACACAGACTGAGCTAGAATGTTTTACTAGCCAGTAAATAACACAGAAAAAAAAAGAGGGAGACGTGGTCTGCTCTTCCTCCCTACTCACAGGCAAGGATGGAGGCATAGTTCTAGACTGGGGTTTGTTAGTGTGAAGCTTATATAGGTAACATCACATCTCTGGGCATTTTACCTAAGGGAGTACAGAGGCGGTTTCTCCATTTTACCTGCCAAGTAAACTTTTCTGAATTGGAGGCTGGGGAGTGGAGGGGAGGAGGCTTCTCCACCGAAGGTTGTGTCCTGACATATTTCAGAGGGAGCAGGTTCAGCCATGGAACTTGTGACCATCACTGGCTACATGATTTCCAGGGCCCAGTGTAAAATGCAAATGTAGGGCTCCTGGTTGCGAACCCAAGACTGCAACAGCAGAGAGCTGAAACAAGCATGGGGGCTGTGAGACTGCATGGCACATGCCTTGAAAACTCAGTGACCTCTGCTGCAGGTTCCCTACACTTCAAGGAGGGTTGAAATCTGGTGGCAATCTAGGACACCCAGCTAGCCTTCTGGGAGGCAGGGATGCCCTGGGAGTAACGAGCTTCTTTCTCAGGAAAGTGGCAGACAGGGAAGCACTTTTCATCTAGGACACGCAACATGTCCCTAAGCTGGCTTCCATGCTTTGCTGTGGAAATGAGCACTGGAATAGCCGTGCTGGACTAAGGGACTACTTCCAGTTTGGGGACCTAGGCCATGATGCTGTAAAAAGGTTGTGAATACACCCAAGTGGAAACTCAGTCTACAGATATAGCTGCTGATGGATGACCTTTCAGAAGGGAGATGAGGCAGGACAGGTAGGAGCAGGCAGGTTAGACCGGGAGGAGCAGCTGCAAGGGAGGAGCTGTTGGGACCAGGCAGTCCCCAACTGTAGCACTAAGTACTGGTGTGGGAAGGAAGACATAAGCCTACCCGCCGAGGGGTGTAGAACTGGGGATGGGAGCGCATGACACAGAAAGAGGCTCAGCCCATAGCAGGAGGGGTGGCTCCCTGAGAGACGGTGTCCACCGCAGGCCAGGTAACCTGTGTGCCAATGTCAGCCGCTTCCTTGCAAAGTGCTAGGGACCCTTAATGTCGGTGGGACCAGGTAGACAGCAAGCCAGGGTCACACTTCAGGGTTCACGGCTCCTTTGATCTTGAGGCAGGACCTGGATCGGGGCTGGAATTCCACCAATCTGCAGGGGGGACCCATTTCTGGAACAACGAGTGTGCCATCCTCTTAAGCTCTAATCATGTGCTTGGTTCCTAGAGGCTAAGAAAGCCCAGCAAGTACGTGGAAGGAGAAAACTGAAGCTGTTACAGAGAGCTTAGATATCAACACCTAAAAGAGCAAATAGAGAGATGCAAGGTCGTCTTAAAGAAGCAGAATGGTTCCAGGTCAGTTGAGATTTAAAGCACCTGGCAAATCTAAATCACAAGGCAAGACATGCAATGTGTCTGAGGGGAGACAGTGGTAGCCCCAGTGACCACTAGCCTACAAAATCAGAGTCTACCTGATATTTATCCTAACTCTCGTGGTTTCCACTCAAGTTGCCCAGTAAACTTAAAGAGGTAGAAACAGAGTATTCCAAGGTTGACCTGATGTGTGGAAATCTTTTCCTGCTTTCATTTCTCTACTTAGGAGAGAACAACATATGCTTCAGTGATTCATGTAGTTCCTGCCATCTAGCTTCGTTTGACACTAAAAGTTTTTTTCAAAAACAACTCACTGACATACAAACTCAAGAACTTCTGGACTTTCTGCTTGGCAATCACTGACCCAGATCATCCCAGACAGAAGAAAATCAGTCCAGCAAGCAGAGGCCACATCAATGGCAAAGATATGTGTTATATATTCTAAACTTTAATACATACTGCACTCTAAGTATATACCAGTGAATCTGTGCTTCTCATTCTACATAAAATTCATTCCACTTGATTTGAATCAGAGTTTTCCAACTATAGCACCATTGACATTTTTGTGCCAGATAATACTTTGCTATGAGGATTTCTCTGCACAGTTTAGGATGTTCAACAGTGTCTCTGGCATCTACCAACTACATGTGAACAGCAACCCCACCCCACGTGTGATTGTCAGATATCCCCTGGAGGGCAAAATTGTCCCTGGTGGAGAACCACTCATCTAAATGATGCAGCTATGTCTGGGGGAAGGGCAGGGTAAGACAGCGTCTATGGGGTTTATTAAAAAGCCAAATAAAAGCCATCCAGTGTTTCAATTTCTCTATAATAAGGCATTACTTAATTTCTTTTTTTTCCTTATTCATGTTCTTTAACAAGCCCAGATGCCTTGATGTCATCACAGGAGGGCAATAGTAAGATCTTCTTTGAAAATGCACCAAACAAGTAAATTCTTCACAGAACAGATGAGCTTAATCATCTGTGGGGGAAAACCAAGAGATTATAAATGTGTGCCTAAAACATTTGGGTACCAGCCCAATCTCTTCCTATCCAGTGATGTAAGAGGCAGAGCTGGAATGTGATTATGGCTCAGTTCTCGGAAACCTAATTAATTGTATCGTAGCCCATTTGGGAACATATTCATGAAGAGGAAGGAACTGTTCAGCCAAGGCACACATTGCTCGGATGATCACTGGATCCAGGAGAGAGGGCACCTTGAATATGTAGACTCTGGTTTAGTGTTTTCCTGGCAGAGCCGTGCCCAGATGAGAGTGGATGAGAAAGAGTGCCTTGAGGTTTCCTAGCTGATGGTTCTGAAATCCACAAACACTAAGCAAATTTCTAATGTGGCTCTCATATAGCTTGCCCATGAGAAGAGACCTGTCTGAGAATTCCTTCCATTGGTAGGACACAAGTTAGTCCAGTTGAGCAGGTTCTCAGTAGACATAATGCAGGTGAGCAGTGGGAAGAGAACAGGGAACCATACTTCCTGGAAGTCTGTCTTATCTCTGACATTAGATGCTGTGCTTCCTCTGCACCCTCTCATATCAGCACTGGCCTCTGACCTAAAACTTATAAAGAATGATAAGAGTGATGTCCCAGACACACTTATATTCAGGCTGTGCTCTGTCCACCATGATGAGCCCCTGGGCATCTTCCTGCTCTGCTTGCCACTCCAGTTTAAAGGGGGTTGGATCTACTACTACTACCACGAGTAGGAAGAGACATACCAAACAGTCACTTGTGAAGGGTGGGTTGAAGCATTGATTGTTGCGTTTACTTTTTCTTTACTCGTTATACTGACCATACGACAAATATTCTGGGTACTTTAGCCCATGTCTTCAGAACACACCTGTGAGGAAGGTATCTCTAGTTTTATTTGACAGTTGAGGAAACTGAGGCTTAGAGAAGTTGAGTGACATCATCAGGACCCATGCTAGTAGTTGGCAATTGGAACCCTTCCTTTTTGGGCACTGGTTGCTTTGTCCTTCTAAAATACATCATAGCTATCTTCTAGATGATGTATCTGCATGCTGTCTAGTTATATCCTCTGACCCCAGTGTTCAGAGGTGGACAGTTTTCAAAAAGTTTGTAAGAAAAGTGTTTTAAAGTGTTTTTGAAAACTGTCTCAAATAAGTTGATCATCCCATCAGGACATAGTTCCTGAAAGTCATGGGATGAAATGGTAGCCTCAGAAGATGTAACATTTCAAGTATGGTTTTCATGTCTAAAGGACCACACAGCATCTGAGCTGAGAGGGACTTTGAGAATAATCAGATCCAAACTTCTCATTTTGTAGCTAGGGGCACAAGGGTGATGAAGACCTATCCAGGAAAGGATGGTAGAAAAAGAAAGAAAAGGGCATATATGGAAGTATCATGAAATAAAGACTAGAGGGTGTGGTAGGTGAGTGGAAGTACAGAAGGCAGGATGAATCAGACTTAGGGTTAACGGTGACACCATTGACAGAAATAGAGAGGGCCACAGAGGAAGCTAGGGACAGAAAGGTGAAAAGAAGATAAATTTGTTTCTGAAGAAGTGAACTGGAAAAGTTATGTTACTGGAAACTCCAGTTGAGGATTCCAAGACCTGAGAAGAAAAGTCATGTCCTAGGATCTGTCACATAGGATCTCTAAGGGAGAGCCCTCGTTGTGAGACCCAGNAAATTTGTTTCTGAAGAAGTGAACTGGAAAAGTTATGTTACTGGAAACTCCAGTTGAGGATTCCAAGACCTGAGAAGAAAAGTCATGTCCTAGGATCTGTCACATAGGATCTCTAAGGGAGAGCCCTCGTTGTGAGACCCAGACACCCATGACAGGGCTCTGTCACGCTTGACAGTTTGTTAGCCACTTAGATGAAGGCAGAGAAAGGGTGTTTGTCACGTCTACAGTCCATGCAAAGCTGAATGCCACAGATGTCAGAATCAACAGGTAAAATAGCCAAAATAGCTAAAAAGAAGAACTGAAACTGACACGAAATTTATCAAGGATCCATGTAAAGTGCTCTTTTTCTGTTCAGAAAGTCAATTGCACACCTATAGAATTAATAAGAATAACAATAAAGGTACTAAATAACCACCATTTTTCAATTCAATAATTATTGTGTGCCAGGATCGCTCTAATCCTTGCAGCAGCCCCTTGAGATTGGTGCTATTATTATCTCTATCTTTTTAGCTGAAGAAGCTGGGACCAGGAAGTTTAAGTACAGTTTCCTAAAGTCACACATATGTTAATTTGACTGAAAAATACCATATTCTTACACCAATAAGATAAGGATGAGGGAGACTTGGCTTATCTATGCCTGTGTCAAAGACTTTTTGCATTTGTAAAAATAAGGGAATATATATTTGTCGGGGCTAGAAAGAAAAATACACAAGCACAGGTGGATGAGTCAAACTCAATGTTTTGTAGCAGCCTGGATGGGAGGGGAGTTTGGGGGAGAATGGATACTTGTATATGTATGGCTGAGTCCCTTTGCTGTCCACCTGAAACTATTACAACATTGTTAATTGGTTACACTCCAATATAAAAGAAAAAGTTTTAAAAAGTATATGTAAAACATAAAAGTTCCCTCACAAACTAGTTTCATTAACTTGAAAGAAACATAATCAGTGTGATTCAGGATTGCAAATGCTGAAACGCTTACCCAGAACAGTAGTATTTTTGTGAACAGGAATATTTACTGTGGAAGGATTGAGACATCAGATCTGAGGTGCTTTTCTGGTGGTATTGTTACCTTATAAAATCCAGGGAAAATCCTGGCTGAGAATTTACTAAAAGATTCTGTAAGTTTTTGGATTCCCATGAACAGAGAAACCAACTTCACGTAGTGCCTCAAGGGGAGAAAAGTATAAAAAATCTGTGCTCACACATTTCTGTGGTCACGTACAATGGAGCCACTTCACTTTTTTCAACTCTTCAATAGTAGGAACTCAGACTTGACTATTCATCCCCAGCTGTCCATCTCAGAAGGTCCATCTGGAACCTTCCCATTCTCCTTCATTTTGAGACTCTCCTCTTTCCTTCCAATCTTTCCTGCCCTCCTTTCCTGGTTGATTCTGCTTTTTCTTCCTCCTGGTCACTCCTTCTGCCTCTAATCTCTTCTCAGCCCTAGATCAAAGTCATCCCTTTTACACTCCCTCCACCCCAGAAGGACACTCACTATCTCTCTATTTTTCTGGCTAATAATTTAAGCAAAGTATGTTTAAGTGTTGATAAAGTTAAGAGTAGGAACTCAGCTCTTCACTTCTACTGTCATCCAATGCCAAATAATTGTTGTCAGTCCAAATAACTGTCCAAATAACAGTTGTCAGTCTTCTGAAGTGATGTTAACCAGTCAAGACAGAGGAGGCAAACCAAAAGGATCGAGAATTCATTCACCTATGCCCGGCCATCCCATCTAATTACAGCAAATATTTTAAATGGTGCTTCAGGTTCATTGTGTTTACAAGTTCATTTCTTTGAACAGTTCCACATCAAGAGTGCACATTTTATCAGAACCGGTCAATTCTGTAAAAACAACTCAGTCACCAAGTAGGGGGAAAAAAGTTACTTCTGCCTGAGCAGATGAATGTAGTATATGATTATCCACAATACAGTTTCAGTTTTCCACCCTCTAATCTATGGTTGTACGTTGTCTGTTGATAGCCCTGTAACAAAGCTGGACTTTGTCCCTGAGGGAGCAATTATAAAGTGATTTAGGTTCTATTGCCCTCCTCTATTTAAAATCTCATCTGGATTTCCTGAAAGAAGTTCTAAAAGTTAGTACAGCCCTAGGTAATGGACTATCCTTGAAAAGGACCTTCTAAACCTTCTTGTTCCTTTGAGAGAAACCGTCAAAATTTCTTGATCATGTCCTTCCTTCCCTCTCCCTTCTCACTGCTCTGCCCCAAGTCCAAGCCTGCAGCATTAGAGGCTTGGGTTACTTAGCCGCCCCCCTCTCACTGAGCATCCCTGATAACCTCCCTGAAGCCTGTTGGCATGACATCTGTAACAGTGTAAACTGTTCTCCGGCTCTGTGCAGCCAGAGCCCTCACAATCCTTTGTGATATGGCTGCACCCTACGTGTCTAACCTTGTCAGGAGCTTCTGGTCCCACATGCCTACTCTACAGCCTCTGCTGGGAAGGAAGTTCTCACCATCCTACAAACGGATCTACTCAAGGCCAGCTCCAAGCATCCATCCGGTTCCCCAGCTTCTTTTTATCTTACATGCCTCTCAAAGACTAGCTCTTTATTTATTTTGTTTTATTGAGGTAACATTGGTTTATCATATTATGTAAGTTTCATATTTACATATTTCCTACTTCTATATACATCATAGCATGCTCACTGCCAAAAATTTAGTTTCCATCTGTCACCATACATTTGATTTCTTTTACCCATTTCACCGCCCCCCACCCTCTCCCCTGCTCCTTCCCTTCTGGTAACCACTACTTGGCTCTCCATATTTATATGTTCATTTGTATTTGGTTTGGTTTGTTTATTTACTTTGACAAAGCCTAGTGCTTGGTGCATCTTCTCTGTTAAAACATCTCCGGCTACTCCGATTCATTNTGCTCCTTCCCTTCTGGTAACCACTACTTGGCTCTCCATATTTATATGTTCATTTGTATTTGGTTTGGTTTGTTTATTTACTTTGACAAAGCCTAGTGCTTGGTGCATCTTCTCTGTTAAAACATCTCCGGCTACTCCGATTCATTTCTTACACTCATTGAGTCAGTTACTACTTGCCCTATTTTATCTGCCCCCTCCCATGATGGTGTAGCAACGTGAGACCGAGGGCAAGAACCTCTTGTCTCCCATGAGGGCCGATCATTCAGCAGCACTTACCAACACGCCCTCAAAGGGACCGACCGCAGCCATGCTGCCTCCTGATTCTAGACCAACAGTTCGTTTCAAACTNTTTCTTACACTCATTGAGTCAGTTACTACTTGCCCTATTTTATCTGCCCCCTCCCATGATGGTGTAGCAACATGAGACCAAGGGCAAGAACCTCTTGTCTCCCATGAGGGCCGATCATTCAGCAGCACTTACCAACATGCCCTCAAAGGGACCGACCGCAGCCATGCTGCCTCCTGATTCTAGACCAACAGTTAGTTTCAAACTATCATTTACTAAGGGCCTACCAGGTGTATAACCCATATTATAATTGTCAAGGACTGTCCCTTGGCCATTCCCAGGCTAATTGCCCTTAAATTCTGTCTCAACAACCCTAATTCTGTAGCTCCTTGCAACATGTGTCACATCAACCCATGAAAAAATGAAGTTCAAATGGTAGCTGAAATATAAAACACTCATTGAACACCTAAAAGTTCCCATGTCCAAAAGTCTTGATATTGTTACAATGAGACAAAAAGAAATTTTTCAAAATAAAAATTTGGAAGGTCTTTTTTTTTTTTCATAGCTCAGGGGAGTTTCTTGATTCTTGCCCCTTGGGTTTATTTATTCTTCCTAAGTGGTTTATTTAATCTTTTTATAGATAATTGTTGCACTGACATGAAGACACTGGAAAAATAGATCTAATCTCCCCAAAAACACTTGTGAAATACAGCCACAAAATAAATGAGATAGTAAAATTATAATGAATACAAATCATTACAATAATCCTTAGCATTAAATAGAAATCCACAATGAAAACTTTCAGTATTCAGATTAAATCAAACTTTTTTTTTTAGAAAAGCTTGTGTTTAAAGTCTCCAGGCTGACCTCTGTAGAATCTAAGCCCTTGGCTTTTCTTTTTTTACTGTCTCTTCAAAACTTTACATTTTAATCCACCACTGGCAAAGTCAGCTAAATTAAGCCCACTTGTTCCTACACATTTCTTTAAAAACACAGTGCACTTCCCTATAGCAATTGACACTCAGCTTTCTTAGAACAAGCAAAGTATCCCAGCATTTCAGTATTTCTGATATGCTGTAAAATCACTGAAAAAAAAAAAAGGAGAAGGAGGAAAAGTATTGGATGGCAAAAATCTTACCTCAACTTCTGACTGGCGGGGACAGTTATTTTATTAAGCTTATCCATTCTTTTTGTAACTATACGAGTCACAAATCACTGTCCAGTGGTCACGTCAGCAGTCCCTGGCCGTCCTCGGGAGTAGCATGGTAAGTCTGTGATCTCAAGGGTCCCAGTCACTTGAGTCTGATTTCTGAGAGTGCAGGCTGCTGGCAAACACCTCTGTACTAGGGAGAAGTAAAACTTGCTCGAGCACATAGCCAAGTTTCATGTTTCTACATAATCATGTGATCTGGGTAGCCAGCCAGCTTGGCTGATTACTCTACATTGTGTAAACTTTAATAGTGAAACCTATTGGACATGCAAATTTCCTTTGAGCTGCTTTCTTTTATAACCAGATTTGTAACCAGGTCAGGGCAAGCTTCTGACTGGTCACTACTTCCTGTTGTCCTGAACACAGATAGCCCTTGTTTTCAGCAGGTGTCATGCTGTCCCCTTCCTGGGCTCAAGGAAAAGCAGAATAATCATTTCCATTTGAAAGTCTCTTTGGGACTTTCTGCTCATTTGCCTGAAGTCGTGGATAAGCTTTTCCACTTAAAGGATCATTCTAGGAAAATGGCATTTTTTGTGCAGTTTCTCTTCGCTCTGCTCCCCCACATATTTTAAAATAAATATCAAGTGGTAACAGTTTACTTCAAGAGTTAGAATTTAGTTATCCTGAAGAGCTACGTAAAATGGGAAGACAATTCTCTAGGTACAGTCATTAGGGATAGAGACAGGAAATCTGGAAAGGGGAGAGGTTGTCCACTGTACGGTGTGGGCGCCTTATCAGGTTGATGGTGTCAGGAGGTGTGCTGATATCCAGATGCTATCAAACAAAATCAAGATGTACCCCAAAGTCAGCTGAGAACAAATCTAACAACCTCCCAACAAGGCTGTTCTGACATCAGGCTATTGGGAGGTCCCCTGAAGGGCAGGTGCCACTTCCCTCACTGCCTTTGTCCCCTCCTGCCCTCATCCCCTGCTCACTTTCAGCCCCTTACCAGACCCAGTGATGGCCAGACATGGGAGCAGTAAGGGGTACCCCAGAACAGTGGGGGGAAACACATCTGCATGGGCTGAACCCATCCCAAGGGGTCTCCCTCCTGGAAGACTTGACAGTTCTTTTTTACTTCTTCTGAAGCCTTCGAACGTGTCTGTTCAAAGAGCAGGAGGCAGTTTAGTGTCAGGGAGGAAGAAAATGAGAAAGATGTTCCCTTTGTACCTGGACACACTCTTCCCTATCTCCAGCAGGAATGTTCTGCTCATCTTTACAAAGTTGGCATATGTTTCCCACAGGTATCCAGGTGACCAGTCCTCTCCTGGGCCTAAAGAACACACAGAAAGGGCCGAGCAGAGTGATCCCTGTTACCTCTCCTGTTATAGACCCAAAGTCTGGCTGTAGATAGAGGGAGAAAAGGGAGGAAGAGGCAAAAACGAGAGAGCTGGAGGAAAAGCGGTGGGGGGCTGGAGGGAAGAAGAGGCAGAAGGAAAAAAGAGGAGGATGGTGAGGCAGCAGCGGCAGTGGGAAATGGATGTGGTGGATGGATCCCTTTCCTCCTGTGCTGCTGCTTTGTCCACACAGAGGTTCTGTATTTCTCCAAGTAAATCTTGATTATTTGCATTCGTGTACTGCCTCTGGATTTCTAGCTCAACCTGATGGTCAGGAGCAGAGTCCTCAGGGCTATTGAAGGGTGGGGCCCTTCTGCTCAGCCAAACTATGGAATTCGCCAAGCTAGTAAGAGAGTGGATCATCTTCCACAATAAAAATATAAATGTTTGACTCATCCAATGGTTTATTTCCCCCCCCAATGCAGCTCAGAATCTTGCACTGTATCTCAAAGGAGTTCTGGATCTTCATCCATCCTCTCCTCACAGTTCTTAACTGAAAGGAACTAGTAGACCAGGAGGGTGAAGGCACGTAGAATGTCATCAGGATCAGGGAAAATGAGCTCCACTGAATGGGATGGTAATCATCTTGTTCCTTCTATATTACTGTAAAGTGCACTCCATCGGCTGCTTTGCTCTCAACCAACAACTCTGTTCAGCACCTGGGCTGGCAACTTATTTCCCCAGAGAAGAAGACCAAGGGCAAGAGTTACACTTCTGCTTTTTCTTTTTACAGCCACATGTCTTTCTTCTTTTTACTGTGTCTGGTCTAACATGATAAAAATGAGAGTCTGCTTTTCCAGACTGGACATTTTATCCCATGTGGTATGTAGTGTGATAACCATGATGTTCCAAACTGGCAGGACTGCTGTGCAGCTATAATCAGCTTCCCATGAAGGTCAATGCAAGCATGGAAATGGAAGACACCAAATCTTAGCTGATAACTTGGGAACGGAAAGAGACCACACAGCATGGTTTCTTTCCGTAGCACGTGGAGATCGACAAAGCATGATAAACACTCAGTCTCGATCTACACAGCACAGTGAACATGAAAATTAATTAATTACTATTAATAGATGAAAATGGATAGTACCAACCTTAAAGAAAATTTGAAACTCCTATACATTGCTGATAAAAATATAAGTAAGTACAATCACTTTGGAAACAGCTTAGTATTAGCTAATACATTTGATGGGATACGTACCAATGACCAGCATGAGGTCACGACATAGCATTGTGTCAGAACAGACAAAGTATACCATGTACGCCAAGATCATATGCAAGAATTGACATTGAAACACCCTTTCTAATGGAAAATTAAGCAGCACTGGGAACAACTCAATTGCCCATCAACAAGAAAATGAATAAATTAACCGTGGCATATTCATGCAATTCAATGGTGAAAATGAGTGAACTAT
Source organism: Neotragus pygmaeus (assembly GCA_006410875.1). Classification (NCBI taxonomy): domain Eukaryota; kingdom Metazoa; phylum Chordata; class Mammalia; order Artiodactyla; family Bovidae; genus Neotragus; species Neotragus pygmaeus. Next base: position 1,082,416 of record SJYV01045966.1, on the reverse strand, counting down.
GATTGATAAGCATGGATGAATAACAAAAATAATCTGAGCAATAAAGGCAAGTTAAAGAAGATCATATACCATGATTCCAATTATGTTTAGGTCTATTCGTGTTTGAGCTTGGTCATATCCGACTCTTTGCAACTCCATGGGCTGTAGCCCACCAGGCTCCTCCAAACATGGAAATTTCCAGGCAAGAATACTTGAGTGGGTTGTCATTTCCTACTCCAGGGGATCTTCCCAACCCAGGGATTGAACCCACATCCCCTGTGTCTTCTACATTGCAGGCAGTTCTTTACCCACTGAGTATCAGTTCAGTTCAGTTGCTCAGTCGTGTCCGACTTTGCGACCCCATGAATCGCAGCACGCCAGGCCTCCCTGTTCATTACCATCTCTCGGAGTTCACTCAGACTCATGTCCATCGAGTCCATGGTGCCATCCAGCCATCTCATCCTCTGTCGTCCCCTTCTCCTCCTGCCCCCAATCCCTCCCAGCATCAGAGTCTTCTCCAGTGAGTCAACTCTTCGCATGAGGTGGCCAAAGTACTGGAGTTTGGTTCAGTTCGGTTCAATTCAGTTGCTCAATTGTGTCCGACTCTTTGCAACCCCTTGGACTGCAGCACACCAGGCTTCCCTGTCTATCACCAACTCCTAGAGCTTGCTCAAACTCATGTCCAGAGATGCCATCACACTACAGTTTAAAAGCAAGCATTCTTCAGCGCTCAGCTTTCTTTATGGTCCAACTCTCACATCCATACATGACTACTGGAAAAACCATAACTTTGACTAGATGGACCTTTGTTGGCAGAGTAATGTCTCTGCTCTTAAATATGCTGTCTAGGTTGCTCGTAGCTTATCTTCCAAGGAGCAAGGTTAAAGACATGTAAAACTAATTTATTACTTAGGACATAAGTGGTCAAACCAAGGGAGGGAATGATAAATGTAAAATTCAGGTGAATGGTTACCAGGAGTAGAATCGGAGTGAAGGGATACACAGGACTTCAAAGGCAATGGTAATGTTCTATTTCTTAAGTTGTGTGGTGGGTCTATAGGTACTTGTTGTAGGTATTAAATAATTAACAAAATATGTAAATTAACATCTGCTCTTGAGCTATGGGGCAAAGCCAGGACAACCCCCACCCCCCACCCAAGTCTCAGTTAGCCCTATGAAATGCCGAGTTTTGAGAACAAGAAGACATCATACTGGAGTTTGGGGATGAGAGTAACCAGCACTGGTTTCTCTTGGGCTCTTTTCCGTGCCTACAAAGGTCCATATATTCAAAGTTATGATTTTTCCAGTAGTTATGTATGGATAAGAGAGCTGGACAATAAAAAAGGCTGAGCATCAAATAATTAATGCCTTCCCATTGTGGTGCTGGAGAAGTCTCTTGAGAGTCCCTTGGATGGCATGGAGATCAAATCAGTCAATCCTAAAAGAAATAACACTGAATATTCATTGGAAGGACTGATACTGAAGCTGAAGCTCCAATACTTTGGCCACCTAACGAGAAGAGCCAACTCATTGGAAAAGACCCTAATGCTGAGAAAGATTGAAGGAAGGAAGAGAAGGGGATGACAGAGGATAAGATGGTTGGGTGGCATCATTGACTCAATGGACATGAGTTTGAGCAAGCTCCAGGAGATGGTGAAGGACAGGGAAGCCTGGCGTGCTGCAGTCCATGGGGTCACAAAGAGTAGGACACGACTGGGAGACTAAACAACAAATTTTCCATGTATCCATTAATGACAACTAACAGCATGCTTCTCAGATGATTTTATGTCCCTGTACTATGACAGCATTCATTTTACATGTGAAGAAACTGATTCATAGAGAAGTTAAGTAACTGACCCAAAGTTCCACCACTCTTCAGTGTTGGGATTCAAACCTGAGCTTGTCTCCATAGTCTAATCTGACAATCACAGAGTTTTGCCATCACAAGAGAGATCTGTAATTCAGCAGAAGGCCCTGCCCTGACATCGAGGTATCACCTTAACCATGACCTCAGGGGAATCACTTTATCTCCTCAACCTCAACTTCCATTTTTAGTGGACGAGAAAGGGTATTCAAGGAGGATTCAGACTCATTCTGACTTGGCATCTGGACATGGGCCAATGTGTACAGAAATTGGTTTCCATCAGTGGAAACACTCATAGCTTCCAGAAGAGATGCCTTTGATGCACTATGCTAGATTGCTTCCCAAAGTAAAGCTAGCTGGTTGCGGCAGTTGGCAGAGCCTTGGAAGTAGTCCAGGTCCTCACTGAAACTGGAAGGTGAACCACGGTTCACTCCCTCTGGTCTGCCACCCACCTGCTGATGGCTTTTCCCCTGCCAGGGCTGGTTTAGGCAAATTGCCAAAGGAGGTAGGCAAGGTGTGGCATTGATATATGCAGCGTAGCTCTTTGCTTCTAATCATAACTATTCCCATGAAGATTAGCCCCACAACTGTATTAAAGGGGTACTACCGTGATTCATGATGTGAAGTCTGAGCCTCAGATAGGTGACAGCACTTACCTAAGGCCACTCAGTCTTCATGATCCGTGAGCCAGGGCCCTTTAACCCCCAAGCCATTCACTTTCTTTCCCCTGTGCTGGCCCCCCTTCTTGGGGTGGGGTTGGGGAGGCTGTCATATAGAAACAGTGGCCCTGGTGGCTTTCTGACACCTGCAGGCCGAAGTGGCAGGAGTCTGCCGTTGGCCAGGCCCATGCCTCGTTAGTTGGCCAGTGCCAGTTAAGGGTCCAGATGGAGGAAGATCTGGGAGGAAGTCAGGGAGCCTGGGTAAACCACCGGCGAAAAATAACAGAAGAGGCCAGGTAAAGGCCAAGAGAAAACAGGAAGTAAGGCAGATGCTGCTCGTGGTCTATCTGCCCTCCTTTGTGGGGAAGGGGCAGGAAGGGAGAAAGAGGGAAGGAGACAGCACATCTCTGACTTGAACAAATGGGCAGAGGCTCTGAAGCCCGGGGCTTCACTTTCATGTGGCAAATCAGTTCCCTATTTTATCTGTCCAATAAACTAAATATTCTTTTCAGATATTTATTTATTTATTTTATTTTTGCCTGTGCTGGGTCTTCGTTGCTGTGTATGGGCTTTCTCTAGTTGTGGCTAGACTCTAGTTGCGTGCACGGGCTTCTCATTGGCACACAGGCTTGATTGCCTCCCAGCATGTGGAATCCTCCCAGACCAGGGATAGAACCCATGTCCCCTACATTGGCAGGCAGATTCTTTACCACTGGACCACCAGGGATGTCCTAAACTCAATATTCTGTATATCAAATTGCCTGGAGTGCAGTATCTGTTTTACGAGGGGATCAACTTAGAAGAAAACAGTCCAATAATCAGTCCTGGTCCTTGGTCAGTTAGAGCATTACAATAGCCTGTTGTTAGGACAGATAACTCCTTGCCCATGTCTCACCTTCACCTTCTCCCTTGCCTTCAGCCCACAGAGCCAGTCTGCCAACAGGACTCTCCTTTGTAATCTTTCCACCTTCATCCTGCTCTCACTCCAACCTACATCCTCACCTGGATCACTGCTCAGCCTCCTGCTTCTTCTCTGTGGCGAGATGCACACCCACTCTCATTCCAGTCTATGTTTCCAACTGCTGACTCTTAAAAAGGATTTCAGAGAGTTTTCCTTTCTTTTAGAACCAAGTATAAATGTCATTAATGCCCTGCCACTGAGTCTCTCCTTGGGGGTCCATCTTATTCCTGACTAATTCCCTGCACATGGCCATCCTTTTGGGCAGACTGGTTCTCAAACATCCATTCTCCTCATCAGTTACATGGACCAGCCATCAGCCAGAAACTGTCATCCAAAGGCAAAGGGGGAGGCAGATATGTGGGGTCCTAGACAGTCAAGAGGTCAGGTCTTCCCTCTTAGTCAGGGCCATGAAGAAGCAGAGAACAGACAAGGGTGGAGAGGATTTGTCCAAGGAATGGGTGCATCAGAGAAGTAAAAAGCCAAGATAAGGCTCAGAGCCTGCAGGGGTTGAGGTTCTGGATGCCAGGAGAAGTCCTTGATAACTGTGGGAACAATTGATTAGAATTTTCTATTACCTTTTATCTGAAGCTTGACTAGACTCCTAATCTTCCTACCCAAATAGACTATCTAGATTCAGAGGGCCCCTAATAAAAGCAGACTTGAGCAAATGGGGAGTTTATGTTCTTGCATAGAATGACTCAACGTCATGAATGCCATTACGTCCAATTTAATGTATAAGTTTAATGTGATGCCGAGAAAAGTAGCAAGATCCTCTTCTTCAACCATGCCAGAGGCAAGTAGACTCTACATTTCCTCTGTTTATAAAGACAACCAAAAATCACCAAGACATCTCTGACAAAGACCAAGGGAGTGGAAGGGGACAGACTTTTCAGATTTAAAGCATGCTGTGTGCGTGCGTGTATGCTAAGTTGCTCAGTTAGTCAGTCAGTTCAGTCGCTCAGTTATGTCGACTCTTTGCGACCCCATGGACTGCAACACACCAGGCTTCCCTATCCATCACCAACTCCAAAGCTTACTCAAACTCATGTCCATCGAGCTGGTGATGCCCTCCAACCATCCCATCCTCTGTTGTCCCCTTCTCCTCCTGCCTTCAATTTTTCCCAGCATCACGGTATTTTTAGTCATGTCCAACAATTTTGTGACGCCGTGGACTGTAGTTCACCAGGGTCCTCTGTCCACGGGATTCTCCTGGCAAGAATACTGGAGTGGGTTGCCATGCCCTCCACCAGGGGATTTTCCCTACCTAGGGATCAAACCCACGTCCCTTGCATTTCCTGCATTAGCAGGCAGATTCTTTACCACTAGAGCTACCTGGGAAGCCCAAAGTATGCTATGAAGCCTCTCTAATAAAAATGGCATGGTATTTCTGCATGACCACTAAACTAAAGAGAAGGTATAGACACAAACCAGAAAAATGTAAGGAGATTAATTTTTATGAATGTGGCATACCTAATAGGAGAAAGTTGGACTTTTTTATAAGCAGGGTAATTGCAAAGCCACTTAGGAAAAAGATAAAACTTAGATTTATACCTCAAACCATTTGAAAAACTCCCAATGGATCAGAAATCTAACTATAAAAATAAAGCCATACCTGTACCAAAAGAAGACACTGTTAAATTTTTTATAACCATATCTATGACTTAAAATCCAGAAGCAATCAGAGAAGGATTAATAAATTTAACTGGAAAAGCATAAAGAACTTTTTCATGGGGGAAGAAAGTATTATCAACAATATCAAAAGACAAAGGACAAATTGGGAGTAAAGAAAAGAATTGCCTCATGGGTCACAGATAAAAGATTAATCTCCCTAATAGATAAATACTTACTAAAAATTGAGATGGAAAAAAAGTGGGCAAAACCCAAGACCTTGAAAAGCCTTTAGATGGATGAAAAGATGCTTAATCATCTTCTATTAAGAGGAAGTTTATAACCAGAACATATAGATGTTTACATATCAGATTTTAAAAGTCTGAAAGTCTGATCGGGGGTTCTTAGGAAACAGGTGCTCTTTGCTAATAATGTGTTACAATCCTCATGAAGGGGAACTGGGGATATCTAACTTTAAAATAGATGCATTGACCTTGTAACCCAACAATCTCGATTTGGGGACCCTCTCCTGAAGATACACTTTCACATACACGTGTGTGCAACATCTGCACAGAATCATTTATTTTAGTTTTATTTGTAGCAACCAAAATTGGAAAATTACAGTGGGGGACTGGTTAAATCAATTTTAGTTCATCCTTACAGCAGAGTTCTGTGAAGCCATAAAAATGGTGTGACCGCTGGGATATGATAAGTGGAATAGACAAGGTCAGGACAGTATAAGCTCCTTCTTTTTTAAAAAAAAGAAGATACAGGAAACACACACACTTATCTTTGCAAGAAAGAAGAAAGAAAGTGAAGTTGCTCAGTTGTGTCCGACTCTTTGCGACCCCATGGCCCACCAGGCTCCTCCGTCCATGGAATTTTCCAGGCAAGAGTGCTGGAGTGGGTTGCCATTTCCTTCTCCAGGGGATCTTCCTGACCGAGGGATCAAACCTAGGTCTCCTGCATTGCAGGCAGACGCTTTACCATCTGAGCCACAAAAACTAGAGGGATAAATCATAAACTAATACAAATAATCACCTACAGGAGGCAGAAGGGAACTGGAAATAGAGCAGAAGTGGTACAGCTTGATTCTCTGGATCTGTCTTTTCGGTTTTGACTTTTAAGCTAGGTAATGGTTTGACATACATTAGAAACAAAATTAGCACAAAAAATTTAAAAAGGCAAACTTTAGAATAAAAATGAATAGAAACGAATGTAAATAGTAACATACCTTAGAAAAGAGAATTATTTTGACTTTTGAACGTAATCCTCTGTGTATCCTCAGTGAAATATATTCTAAAAATGAAACTGTTACAAAGAAATCTCAAACTCTACTTCATATTTTCAGTAATAAAGTGTGTATTACAATTTTTGAAGTGTTTTTGTATAATGTAGATAAAGCTAATAAATACATTGATATCAGTAGAAACAGATGTTCTTAGTATGAGGGGAGAAATACAAACATCAAATCAAAGAAAAACTTCGTAATGTTAAGTTTACTAGAAGTATCAATCTGAACTGATGATTTCCTAGTATAAAATATTGAAAGGACCTAAAAGCAATGACATTCCAGATTTTAAACACATGAAAAGTTGCTCAATTATAATTTTATCAAGAAGCAGACAGAATCCCCGCTGGCAGGAGCTAGAGGCTAGAAGAAAGGGTTGATTTCAGGTCTGGAAGGTAGACAATAGAAGATGAACAGGGAACATTTTGTGCCACAAAATACAGACACATTCGGGAAAGTGAATGGGTGGGGAGGGCATCAAAGACATGGGAGCAGATCTTTGAAGAAGGTGATTTGAGCAACAAAAATGAATAATGACTGTAATTTATTTTTAAAAATTGAACAAATTAAAATTCACTGGCCTACAATAATAAAACCAAAACCCAAAGCCATTTGCCACAGTTAGAGATCACTAGTCCATCAACTCCTTACTTACTTAACTTTAATAAATGAAAAAGGAATGAAGTATCTTTTAAAAGAGGAATTGAAAATCTTCCTTGATTTTCTAAGAATGTTAGCTTATAGTAAATGTAGAAAGAATTACAGAATAAGAAAAGTCATCATTTTGCAACTGCAAATAAATAATTGATTAAGGTGAGGATCATCGATTAATGCTGAACCTAGTAGGTGAAATGTTGAGGAAAAGGATATTCTCAAGGTGTAAAGGCTCCTCTCAAAGGTTGCTAGCTAATTGTGAAGGGAAAAACCAATGTCTGCAGAGATGAAATCTAGCTGTCATTGCTTTGAGTGATCAGACTCAGTATGAGCCACACTTCTTCCTAATGTGATGCAAAACTAAATGCATTTCACTAAGAAACATTGTTGCCACAAATGTTTGATCCCAGATGAATCAATTTTTAGACCTAACTTCCCGTTTGCAGAAAGTGAACATAAAATTAATCATCCAAACTAAGGTACTTTTGAGAGTGAAAGATGACTCATTTAACAATTACATTAGGACTACGTGTACAGACAGGCAGGATATTCCCAGATAAACCAAGATATGAAGTCTTGCCCAGATTACAGGAAGTAAAGGTGGTAGAGGAACAAATTGGGCAGCACTAAGAGAAAAGAATACAATTTTAAAAAATCCAGATGTGGGGAATTCTACAAGATAACCACCTGGGTTCAAAAGAAAGATAAAAAGAGAATAGTGGAGATGTTCACTCAAGAGTCGTAACAGCCAAGTGCAATGCATGAACCCAAATAGGATGCTGGTGGAAAGAAACGAACTCTAGAAGATATCTGGGGACCTTTTGGAACATTTTAATATGGTCTGGCAATTAGATGATACTAGAATTGTTAACATTCTTAAGAATGGGCATGATATTGAGGCAGTATAGAAAGATTCTTTTAAGGCTTATAGGGACACTTTGGGGAGGTTTAATGTCTGCAGCTTACTTTCAAATAATTCAGAAAAAAATTCTTAGCAATGGCAAGCTAGTGGTAGGTATACAGGAATTTATAGTACCATTCTTTCAGCTTTTCTGTACATTTGACATTTTCATGTAAGAGTTTTAAAAATGGCAGAACTCCAAATGTTTGGCAACCTCAAGCCCCTCTACAGAGCCATCAGGGATGCGGGAACTGCCGGGTGCCCCAGGCCTCCTCATTAAAGCCCTCTCCATCAAAAAGAGAATGCTGCTCAGGAATCCCCAGGCACAGACTTTGCATCTCCCTTTTATGGCTCCAATTTTGACCATTTTCTAACTTCCTGTGGCCTGTCCAAGTCCCACTCACCTTCAAGGTACATTCCTCCTGGAAGCTTGTCCTGTCTTCTGATCCACCTGGGCTGCTACTCTGACCTCCTCAAGCTCTTGGTTCTTGGACCACAGTCTTTACTTTTAGCCATATGTCAACTTTCTAATATATTATTTTCCTAAGTGTGTATCCTATTATCTTGATGAGATTATGAACATTCCAGTGAAAAGGCTATTCTATTTTTTTGGTCTTTCTCTAGAGCAAGCACAAAACTGTACTATTATTGGCATATAATAAATGCTTTCTGAATTAAGCCTGACAGTTATTAACTAACAGATATGTGCAAATAAAGTAAAAATTATGTGAGATGCAACTATTTTTCCAATTCAGGAACTGAATCGAGGTTAAAAATTATTGACATTGGGGCTTCTCTGGTGATCCAGTGGTTATGACCTCACTTTCCAATGCAGGGCTTCCCAGGTGGTTCAAGTGGTAAAGAATCTGCCTACCACTGCGGGAGATGTGGAACCCACTTCAATATTCTTGCCTGGACAATCCCCGTGGGTAGAGGAGCCTGGCGGGCTACAGTTATAGGATCACAAAGAGTCAGATCTGGCTAAGCATGCTGGCACCTTCCAATGCAGGGGGTATGGGTTCGTTCCCTGGTTGGGGAGCTAAGATCCCACATGCCCCGAGGGCAAAAAACCAAAACACTGAACAGAAACAATATTGTAACAAATTCAAGCAAGACTAATAAATAATCATTGACATTGCTGGTTTCATATGTGAGGAGTTTGGCAGTTGTCACTCCATCCTAACAACAGTGAAAAACTGAACAGACTGAAAGAAATCAATAATTCTTCTTTGTTCTGTAAGAGAGGAAGGATACAGTGCAAACAACTGCCCCCAAGGTCAGAGAGGCAGACAAGTGAATACAGGTCATCACGGCTTACTAGAGCAGAAACTTGCTGGCAAAACCAGTAAGTTCACTGTAGGAACAAGTGAGGGTGTAGAAAAGCCTGAACTGTGACTGATGAGTTGCTGGAGGCTCAGTGGGAACAACTCTTGAGAGTTAAAAACTGCAGCGGGACCCAGGCCTAAGGACACCCCAACAATATTGTGAGATTTACCTTTAGGAGTTTGACCAAGTTCCCACAGTAAATAGCAGAGAAAAATCCCCTTGAGCTTCTGGTCAGGGTGGAGAAAAGAAAACATTTTGAAATAAATCAGAGCACTCCATTGGTAGCAAGCCCTGCCCCCAGTGGAAACTAGTTAACCACAGCCTAACCTGCTGGTGTATTATCAGAGCCCAACTGACCTGGGAAAGGGAAGTACCCAATTCCAGCTCACTTGAGTCATGCTGTTCCACCTAAAGGGGACGAATAAAAAAGAGAAGCGTTTGTGAAGTTCATGGTCCCGAGAAATAGGTTCACTGAACAGCTGAGACCTGATTCTAGGACTGCAGAATGTTCCTCCTCCCCCATACCTCACTACCACGGAACTAAAGGCCTATTTACAGCAGTTCCTTTTACCTCATACATCATGTCCAGCTGTCAAAAAAATAAATTACAAGGCATACCAAAAGGCAAAACCCCACAATCTGAAGAGACATAGCAAACATTATAACCAGACATGGCAGAGATGTTGGAATTATCAGACCAGAAATTAAAACATCTATAAATAACATGTTAACAGCTCAAATGGATAAAGGAACCAGCATGCAAAATCAGGTAGGCAATATAAACAGAGAGACAGAAGTCCTAAGAACGAGTCAAAAAGAAATGTAAGACATTAAAAAACACTGTGACAGAAATAAAGAATGCTTTTGATGGACTTATTTGTAGACTGAACTTGGCTCGGAAAGGAATCTCAAAACTAGAGTAGATTTCAATAGAATCCTCAAATCTGAAAAGCCGAGAGGACAAAGATTGGAGGAAAAACAAACAAACAAACAAACAACCAACCCATAACAGAGTACTCAAGGATTATGGGATAACTAAAAAGTTGTAGCATATGCAGTGAGAATACAGGAAGGAGAAGAAAGAGAGAAGGACTTTATCAGACAAAGAAAAATTGTTGCCATTAGAATTGCCTTGCAAGAACAGTTGAAATAAGTTCTTTGTTGTTGTTTAGTTGATAAGTTGTGGCCAGTCCTTTTGGGACCCCCATGGACTGTAACCCACCAGGCTCCTCTGTCCATGGGATTTACCAGGCAAGAGTGCTGGAGTGGGGTGCCATTGCCTTCTCCAAAGAATACTGGAGTGGGGTGCCATTGCCTTCTCCAAAGAATACTGGAGTGGGTTGCTATTTCCTTCTCCAGGGGATCTTTCCCACCCAGGGATCGAACCTGTGTCTCTTGCACTGGCAGGCAGTTTCTTTACCACTGAGCCACCAGGGAAGGCCAAATACGTTCTATAAAGAGAAGGAAAATAATATTGGTCAAATCATTTTACATAAAGTAAGGAAGAGAACTGAAGAAGGAATAGGTAAAGGTAAAATGAAAACTTTTATTTTTCTTATTCTTAATTGGCCTAACAGATAACAGTTTATTCAAAATAATATCAACAGTGTATGTGTGTTTAAGTACACATTTTATGTATAGCCTTTGTTGTTCAGTCGCCAAGTCGTGTTCAATTCTTTGCGACCCCAGGAACTGCAGCACACCAGGATTCCCTGTCCCTCACCATCTCCCGGAGTTTGCCCAAGTTCATGTCCATTGAATCAGTGATGCCATCCTACCATCTTATCCTCTGTCACCCTCTTCTCCTGCCTTCAATCTTTCCCAGCATCAGGGTCTTTTTCAATGAATATGGTTATGCATGCTTATATATAACTGAAATGAATGACAGCAATAATACAAAGGATGAGAGGAAATAAATTAGAATTATTTTATTATAATGTACTGACACTACTTGTGAAGTGGCATAGTGTTATTTTAAAGTGGAATTTTATTAGCTATACATATATATACTACAGACTCTAGCTCAATCACAAAGAAAAGCAAAGTAGGATGTATAAGCAATATGGTAAGAAAGAAAAAAATGGAATCACATTAATCAATCACTCAATTAAAGCCATGAATGGCAGAACTTTCCTGGACTGAACAGGTTATAGAGTTTTATAGTAAACACCATGATAGGACTGTTTTTCACACTCGGCCTCTTGGTTAATTCCTTACAGGTTGGATGGCTGTGGCTCAGTGAGTTGCTGGATCTAGTTCATATCAGCTTTTGAGAAACAACTGTTAAACTCTAGGCAGTCTGTGAGCCTGTTGTTAACAGTCATTGAAAGAGAAAAATTATTTAAGCATACAATTAAGTAGTAATTAAAACAAAGGTAATAGATACTCAAAACCCATATTTCCTAGTTATTTTATTACATTTTTGCTTTTATCTGTGCTCTTGAGGTTATTTAAATCCATTGTATCTCTGACAGTGGTGGAAGGACCATGTGATGGTGATTCTACCTTACCATCACAGCAATATGAGGTTGGAGCTTGAAATCAGCTATGGTGGAAATGTTTATAGCATAAGAATTGGCAAATATCTCAAATTACAGATGGGTTTTTTTTTTTTTTTTGAGAGCCAATTACTAAACATTCGCCAGGATACCACTGTTCTATTTCAGCTTCACAGACCCTCAGGCTCAAGTACAACAGAATCGTGACAGCACCTTCAAAAGTGAGATCTACCCTGATTGGATATTTTGGTCACATCTCTTCCCCAAAACAAACTCCCAAGTCAGAGGGAGAGTGGTAACCTGTGCTCCATCCTGGACCTCAGTCAGAGGCTCTCCTATGCCTTATAGCCTGAGTCAGAGGCTATCATGTGGTTGATCCCCACATGAAAATCAGAAGCTTTCACTGGAAGAAGGGAGTTTGGCTATTAGAGAAACTTCAAAATATTATCACCATAGCACATAAAGCAGTGGCTTCCATGCAATGTCCATCTCACCTAACGCACCTCAAGGTGTCTTTCCCCATTCATCTTGAGCAAGAAGCAAGTGGTTCTGGACCAACAAAGTAAATGGTGGGAGACGGGAAGGTTCTGATCTGAAACCTCGTCCCCACAGTCTCCAATATTCCCCTTTGGCAGAATGATGTCCCCACTATCTCCCCTAGTCTTGTTTCCTTCTGCTCACAGCTTGCTTCCTGCTTAGAGAAATGAAATACACATTCTTGTGTTGTGTGGGTTCCTGAGACTTAAAAAAAAAATCAATTTAAATGATTTTTTCCTGTGATGGGTCCTAGTCAAGTGAAGGAGACATACAAATACATAATTACACAGAAATGTGAAGTATGCTTTCTTAGAGATATTTATAAGCTGTGCTGAGAGCTAGTGGGGAAGTGAGGAAAATGGGGACAGTTCCCCAGAGGAGAGGACCTATGAGCTGACATTTTACGTACAAGTAGGAAGTTCCCTGTGAGGCAGGAGAAGCGCAAAGGGAACTTTCTATACCAAAGGCACAGTGGGAGTTGTGGAACCACAAGGTCAAAGCGCTTTATTTATCCCTTCTCTGTTTTTCTCCAAAACTTTAGACATCTCAGGAAAATTTCCCTTCCTCTCTTGCTCTCCATTCTGTTCTGTGCCCAAAACAAAACCCAACCATGGAAGTTGCAGCAAAACACTGTGGTTTGCACCCCTTCCTGCATGGGGGACAGAGAACACCAAGGCTTTAAACTGAACTTTCAAAGAGCCTCGGTAATGGAAAGACCCCTCATCACCCTGGAATCTCGTTACCTCTATAGTACTGCCTCCTCAGACGAAACCCACTCCTCTTCAAGCACAAGCATTCAAAGCAAACAAGTTCTTACTTTGTTAGTTTTTCTCTTTGGCTCAGTTACTATATTGCAGAGAGTCGTTTTCTATTTTCATCACCAGAGCAGACATTTTTCCAACAGTCTTTTTGAGCCTGGGGACCAAAGCACCATTTATAGCTTTGCTTCTATGGGGAACAGTGCTTTCAAGTTCCAAACAACAGACTTACAGATAAATTATTGAACTCACACTGCTTTTAAGCAATCAGCTTCCTGTAATGTTTTGCACACTTCAGTGCTAGAGGCTGGTGTGTGTGTGTGTTTAAAAATTTCTAAATATGGGTGCCAGGTGTTACATTTTCAGACTGACCAAGTGTAACTTTTTTTCCCCTCTTAAAGCAACAGAATCATTTTAACACATATCCATTTAACTTAATGAAAACATGCCTGGGGCTGCAAAACTGAAAGAGCAGTGCTGAAAATTCAGAGGGATAAAGATATATATTTGCACAGTATAAGAAAAGAGGTTAACTTATGTGTAAACCTTATTATTTCAGGTTCGGGCAAAACAGTAAAGCACCTCCAAGCACAGGGAGAGTTAAGAGATCAAGGCCACCTGAACAGCTTGGTTTTACTTTGAGTCCAGTCACCCAAGGAGATCACCAAGATGAGGTTTCTAGTCTGCTTTGAAGCAAGCCAGACGCAGAAAAATTTTAAAACCACACAGTAAAGAGAGCACACAATCTGTCTCCCTGGTAAGTCAAAAAATGTCATCAGATAATGCACGTATTAGAAAGGGGTTAGCTATGCAAAATGCTTGTTTTCCATGGAAAGAAGACTATAGGGCTCAATACTTGATTCATTTCTTTCTCTCACCCTAATTCCTCTCTGTTTCTTTTCTAGACCCTTGACTGATCTTCTCTATTCAGTCTCTATTTCTCTTTCACTTCCTCTGATGATAGGAGATGATGTGTTTAGAATTAATCCTCCTGAACCAAAGAAATTAATTCAACTACATTTTTTTTTCTTTCAAAACCTTTTATCTTTTGCTGTGTATTCAAAATTCATATCATTTGTGTGTACATTGGTGTGCTGAAGCATTTCTCCCTGTAAGCATTAGCATATGATTTTATATATATCTTACGAAGAGTAGGCATTTTAAAAAAATAGATACTGATAACTAGGAAATTAAACACACACACAAAAACTTGTTTGGCCATTTGAACAAAGTCCAGTATTTCACAGTGAACAGGACAGGACTGGCTAATATAGTCTGGGATCCAGTGCAAAATGGAAATGTGAGACCTCTTGTTAACAAGTGAAGAATTTCAGAATTGTGAGAGCAGAGCCCTGAACCAACCCTGGGGTTTTTCTGAGTGTCAGGACCCTGTGTGACCGCATAGGCCACGTGCCCATGGAGCTGGCCCTGCTGGGGGCTTTTTATTAATGAGAGCCCACACACGTAGACACATGCACATTTCTCTAGGCTGGTATATAATTAACCAGAAAATTTACATTGAAAATTTAATAATGTGACCTTACAAAAAAGTGCAGACATCCTTTGGTGGTTTCCAATATACCACCTTACAATTCACTTATTCATAACAACTGACGCAGAGAAAATAACGTAATTTGTTATAACATCTGCGCCAACTGATGAGTTTTTGGGTGACCTATTTTCAAAGTTTTAGAACTTGATAAAATGTGCTAAATGTGGAAAAGGAGTTTTGAGTTCACCTTTCCCCTGAGGCTAGAAGTATTTGCAATAATGTATGTTGGAGAAGGCAATGGCACCCCACTCCAGTACTCTTGCCTGGAAAATCCCATGGATGGAGGAGCCTGGTAGGCTGCAGTCCATGGGGTCCGCAAAGAGTCAGACACGACTGAGCGACCTCACTTTCACTTTTCACTTTCATGCATTGGAGAAGGAAATGGCACCCCACTCCAGCGTTCTTGCCAGGAGAATCCCAGGGATGGCAGAGCCTGGTGGGCTTTCGTCTATGGGGTCACACAGAGTCAGACACGACTGAAGCGACTTAGCAGCAGCAGCAGAAGGGCTCTGAGTATTGAGAGCCGTGAGCTACCTTAGCCATTATCTAACATATCTACAGAATGGTTGATAAAACTGACTTTACAGCAGAGAGGATTCTGAACAGATTTCTCTGGCTCCAGCCAATTAAGCCACAGTCACATTTTTCTTCATTAAGTATCCCACAGCTGCAACACAAATGGTGGTTGGATTCTCTACTGGTCCTTCTCCTGCTGGCCCCATGGACACCTCTCTTTTAAATCTCCAGGCTAGTGGCCCCGGGCTTCCCAGGTGGCCCTACTGGTAAAGAACCTGCCTGCCAATGCAGGAGATGTAAGAGATGCAGGTTTGATCTCTGGGTTGGGAAGATTCCCCTAGAGGAAGGCATGGCAACCCACTCCAGTATTCTTGCCTGGAGAATCCCATGGACAGAGGAGCCTGGTGGGCTATGGTCTTTAGGGTTGCAAAGAGTCAGACACGACTGAAGCAACTTAGGGGCACACATTTAGTGGCCCCACCCCTTCTCCTCCTGAACGTTCGAACTTTCCCTTGTGGTGATAGAGGCATCATCGTATGTCCTTTCCAGTAAACTTGGTGGGCTATCAGAAGCACCTTCCTCTGTCCAGTTTGCCACTGGCTTCAAAGTGGAGAGAGGTATTTGTCTGCAGGATGGGCAAGGGTAATTGCCTGGACTGCAGCAAGACTGGGTGCAGACAGATTCTGCTTCTTTTCACAAGGGTCATTATTATGAGATTTATGCTTTTTCTTTGACTGCCTGCTTCAACCCATGATTTAGTCTCACACAAGCATGAGGAATGCATATATAAGTATTGCCATTTCAAAGATGAGAAAACTGGGCCTGCAAAAAGGGAAGGGATTTTGATTCATCTACTATACTATCTGACTCTTAACATTTTATGCTGTTCTGCCCTCTTGTAAATTAAATTATGAAGCAGAACATTTTCACATTTTCTGGAAAATAATTCTAAGATGGCAGGTAAACCGATTCATTGTCACTGTGATTCTCCCTGTTTTCCATCCCACCCCCAAATCACTCTCCCATGCAGATTCACTTCCCTCTTTCTCAACACCAAAGGGGTGATTCTAACTTCCTAGACTTCCCTACTCTTCCTCTCACTACCTCCCCCAACAAAGATGCTGTCAGAAAACACACAAATAAACAAAACTAGCAAACGCAGAATGTTCACCAGCAAGGACAAAGAAGTTAAACATCTCCAAAGAAGTCGGAAGGATTTCAAGAAAGTGGATGAATATTTAAAAATTTAAAAATCTAGACTTTTGTTGCCTAAGTCAAGTGGCAATGCTGTACCAACTTGTGAAAATTCAAAGAACAACTAAGATACCTACTGCCCTTCATAATTTGTAAAGCTCTCTAACATATATGAATGCACTTGAACTTCACAATATAGTACAGCATAGAAGATATTATTGGGTCTGTTTTACAGAGGAGGAAACTGAGGCATGGAACAGTGAGGTGACTTGCCCACAATTACTCAACAAGAGAAATGAAGTCAGGTTCCTGAGCCCATGTTCTTTCCATTCTCCCACACAGCTATTTGTTGAACTAAAATTTCAGATCAATGCACATTTATTTCTTCTTTTTCCAAATGAAGAGAGACACAATTCAAAAAAAGATAAGAGCCTAGTCTGAGGTTCTGCTGCTTGGATCTCCTCCTGCTGCCAAATTTAGAAGTCACTGACCTTCTTTCACAACCTAAGTAGGTTTCGAATCTGTGGAGAAAATATGGCTTATTTAATAAAAGGATCTAGGACAACTCAAAGCTTCTTGGAGGAGAAGAAACTTGGATCCAACACCTCACTTTGTACACAAAAATAAGTCCCAAGTAGATTGAAGATTTAAACATAAAGATAAAACCAGAAGAAAACTAAAAGAGAACATGAGATTTTTCCCTCCTCTTTTAGAATCTCAGCATGGTAAAGGGGCTTTCTAAATAAGAAACATAAATCACAGCAGGATCCTCTATGACCCACCGCCCAGAATATTGGAAATAAAAGCAAAAATAAACAAATGAGACCTGAATAAAATTAAAAGCTTCTGCACAACAAGGGAAAATATAAGCAAGGTGAAAAGACAGCCTTCAGAATGGGAGAAAATAATAGCAAATGAAGCAACTGACAAAGAATTAATCTCAAAAATATACAAGCAACTCCTGCAGCTCAATTCCAAAAAAATAAATGACCCAATCAAAAAATGGGCCAAAAAACTAAACAGACATTTCTCCAAAGAAGACATACAGATGGCTAACAAACACATGAAAAGATACTCAACATCACTCATTATCAGAGAAATGCAAATCAAAACCACAATGAGGTACCATCTCACGCCGGTCAGAATGGCTGCTATCCAAAAGCCTACAAGCAATAAATGCTGAAGAGGGTGTGGAGAAAAGGGAACCTTCTTACACTGTTGGTGGGAATGCAAACTAGTCCAGCCACTATGGAGAACAGTGTGGAGATTCCTTTAAAAACTGGAAATAGAACTGCCATATNAGAAATGGGTTCTTGAGCTTGTAATTAGGGACCATCATGTATGTACAAGGACTCTGGAGGGTACACAAAGAGATCAGAGACAGTCTCTTGCTTTCGAGGAGGTTATGACCTGGGTAGGAAAACAGGCCGAGCTTCTTTGCTTAAAGAAAGGTAGTTAGGATGAGAAGGCAATCAAAATAGGCTAAGTAACAAAGGGATGTTCTTTGGGCAAGTTCTCAGGAAGCTGGCCCTGAAGTGGGATTTGTGTGCAGGCAGACTATTAAGGATGCTCTTGGGATCAACACCTTGGGGGGAATGAAGGGAGTGGCAGAGATAGAGGGAGCAGTTGAGCCACAACACAGTCACAGCACAGGCCTCAGCCAATCCTATAGGATGCTCTGGAGTTGGGGGGCCCTTCAGAGTTGTCACCCCTTGAAACAAGATGGCCTCGCCTTCATAACCCTCCCCCACCAGGAATTGGATGCAGCTGTCCCCAGAGAGGGTCCTGACCTCAAGCCAGGTGGCTCCCTTTGGCAGTAAGCCACGAGCTGACGGCACTCCTAGCAGCAGAGGAAACGGGTGCGTGGGTCCTGAAGTGGGGGCTCTAGGCGGTTCACCACAGTACCCGCTGCAGGGGTGGGGTCATGACCTCCATGATAAATGTCTGTAGCGGGAGCAGGGAAAGGCCCATTCCTAGGGGACTAGGAGCAACGAGGAATGCAAAGCATATTATCATCATCAGCCTTGTGCTGTTCATTTCACTCTGACCTAAGTCCATCTCAGATCCTTAGATTTACAAACACTGATATTCCTGCAGTGTAACATTTGCCCCATACAATCTAGTAACAGAGAACTGAAAATTCAACCAACTCTTTTCAAGCCATAAAGGTCAAACACATTCCAAATTTGGTTGAATTCTATATTTTGCAATTTTGGTTATGATCCTAATGTTTTCCAAACCATTGTCTAAATGATTGTGAGGTTGTCTTTTTACAGTCGTTTCTTTCAGATTTGCCCCCTTGGTCTGTCACATTCATCCCGTCTCCATTCCTACTGCTTCTTTCAAGTCTTTGCTCAAATGTCACCTCCTCCGTGAGCGCTTCTGATCATCTTAGTTAAAATGCCATCCCCACCCCACCCTAACTTCTTTACTCTTTCCCTAGTACTTACCACCGGAGAAGGCGATGGCACCCCACTCCAGTACTCTTGCCTGGAAAATCCTATGGACAGAGGAGCCTGGTAGGCTGCAGTCCATGGGGTCGCGAAGAGTTGGGCATGACTGAGCGACTTCCCTTTCACTTTTCACTTTCATGCACTGGAGAAGGAAATGGCAACCCACTCCAGTGTTCTTGCCTGGAGAATCCCAGGGTCGGGAAGCCTGGTGGGCTGCTGTCTATGGGGTCACACAGAGTCGGACACGACTGGAGTGACTTAGCAGTACTTACCACCATCTGGCCTACTCCAGTTCTTTTACTGGGGGCTTCCCTGGTGGCTCAGAGGTTAAAGTGTATTAACTGTATTTGTCGATTTTTTTCTCCGCTGAATAGAATGTAAATTCCATGAGGGCAAGGATAATCTGTTTTAATTCACTCTGTATTCTTTTTTTTTTTTTTCTCTTCTAGCATCTGTAACATCTTTATTTATTTTTTACTGGAGTATAATTGCTTTACAATGTTGTGTTCGTTTCTTACTGTTCATTCTGTATTCTTTTTGTATAGGATGGTGCCTATAACATAGCAACCACACAACAAATGCTTGTGAATGAATGAGTGAACAAATGAATGACAAACTCCAGTTAAGGCTCCCACCAATTCTCTCTTCTCTGGCTCCACATCTCTGAGGTGCCCCCTTTCTAGACTATAATGCACATCACTAACAGGCTGAATTGCTCCTGACACTACTGTGCTCAGAAGGTCTCCATGGCTTGCCAGTGCCAACTCAGGCTTTCAGCACTCTCTGGGACCTTGAGCATGCCTCCCGGCCCTGGACAGGCTCCCTTCTCTGTGAGAATCATCCTTGCCTCTCCCCACCCTTCTCTGCTCTGAATTCCTCCAGCAGGAGGCTATAAGAGAGGCAAGTTAAAACATCCTTCTGGGTGCTCTGAAGAGTGATCATGAGGCTAAATGATAACGTACTTCCTAGAGCCTAACATCTTTACAGATGACCGCAACTGCTGTGCCATCATCGCCATATGATTCTGTCATCAACCTCTCAATTAAATTATACACGTCCTGAAGCTGAAAGTCAAGTCAGCTTCTCCAGTTTACTAGAAACAAAGCTGATGTAGTGATTCAGGTCACAGTTAGAGCCGGCTAGAGCCAGTTAACAAGATCTAAATGTTAAAGGTTCTGGAACTTTGGGAGCTGATTGTTAAGTATTTGCATGTTCCCGGGCACCTATCTGACTCCTGTGCTTATTTCTGGTTTGCAATCCAGGGGGAACAGAGGTGTTACTGGTTACCTCAGAAACACCAACAAGTGAGAAGGAGTCAAAAGGATCTGGGGAGAGAGGTGAAGGAGACGTTTGGGAAGTAAGGAGAGTAGCTCTGTTTTAGGCATTTTGAGTAAGACCTATAAGAGGAGCCTAAATGGGCTGGACATTCAAGGGAGAGGAATGAGCTGGAGGAAATGCCCCTCATTCTGGCAGCACTGGAGGACTTGCCTCCAGCAGCCCTTGCTGACCCAGTTCTGGCCAACCCACAGCCGGCAGCACAGCCCCCAGGACCTGCCTCTGTCACTTCAAACTGTTCAATTCTCTCCAGCTGTCCCAGGTCAGCCTTTGAGTATGGCATGCCTAGACTATTCCAACTGTCTCCTAACGTCTTCCCTTCTCCCTCTCTCTCTCCAGTTCTTCCCATTCTTGCCTGACTGGTTGATTTTCCTGAGGCTCCCTTTCATCACCTTCTGCCTTTGCTCAAACACCTTTGAGCAATTCTTTGCAAATAAAATCCCAACCCGCCTCTTCAAACTCTTCTTTAAGGCAAATACCTGTACTTTCTTATCTCCAGGCTCGACACCCATGCTTTCTTCCACTATTTTGTGGTCAGCTGCAGTTTAATAAATATATAGAATTTTTTTAATTGAAATATGGTTGACTTAAAATATTGTGTTAATTTCTGCTGTACAGCAAGGTGATTCAGAAATACATAGATGTATAGATTCTTTTTAAATATTCTTTCCCATTATGGTTTATCACTGGATATTGAATATGGTTCCTTGTGCTTTACAGAAGGATCTTGTTTATCCATTCTATATATAAAAGCTTACATCTGCTAATCCCAACCGCCTACTCCACCCCTCCCCTGTCCCCTTGGCAACCATCAGTCTGTTCTCTGTGTCTGTGAATCTGTTTTTGTTTCGTAGATAGGTTCATTTGTATCACAGAGTTTAGTAAGTATTTTTGAATGAAGACCAGAAGTCACAAATAAGCTGCTGTTTCCATTGATTTCCTTATTCTGGCAATCATTTCTCACCCTGTGGACAAAGGGGAAATCTCAAGTTCTAACTAAAATACAGAATTTTCTTGTGTTTATTGGCGTGAAGGATACATCGCTACAGATTGCTTCTCAGCAGCAAGAAGCACATTTTCCAAGATTTTTACCATTCAAGAAACTCTACAAATTTTCCCAAGGAGGCAGTTCAAAGCTCCAGAAAACACTCACTGCCAAGAACCAAACACAGCTGTTCAGGCAGCAGAGGAAACTGGTGCTTGGTAAGAAACCAAACCAAAACAAAACCCTGCCCACACATTTGGGGATGGCAGAGTTCCCAGATCAACAGCTTGACGTGAGTAGATGATACCAGATTTTTTATATAAAAGAATAAAACTGCCGGAAGCAGAAGTTTTCTCTCTCAAACTGACTTCTTCTAATGCACAGAAACGTTCGAACAACACGACTTTTCGGGATAAAAATAATGCTTTTTTGTTTTTTGCTAGAAGAAGCCCACTTTCTCCAGCCAACCAGGGAGAAACTGCAACTCTCTCCCTTCTCTTCTGTGCCAGAAACTCACACTCAATAAAGGTGTCTAAGATCAATCATGCAGATACCAAGGATTACCCCAGATGGAAAAACAAATCAAGGTTAAATGAAGAGGAGCAACTGCATAGGGGCCGAAGAGTGGTAGCCAATGGCTAGGAATATTCTCTGCTTCCTCATGGCTGCCATCGTCCACCCAAGCCAGGACCACAGGTCGTGTCCCCGGCACATAGGACTGGCAGGACGAAGGTTAAGGTAGAATAGGGACCAAGCACCCACAGGAAGCCAGTGGCGATGTTTGCGTTATCTTCTTCATCACTTACGAAGCCATGAAGTCAGCACCATGATCGCCATTTTACAGACTGGAAGCTGAGANATAGGACTGGCAGGACGAAGGTTAAGGTAGAATAGGGACCAAGCACCCACAGGAAGCCAGTGGCGATGTTCGCGTTATCTTCTTCATCACTTACGATGCCATGAAGTCAGCACCATGATCGCCATTTTACAGACTGGAAGCTGAGACGCCCACAGGTTAAGTGACTTGCCCAAGACCACATACCTGGAGAGGGTGGTGAGTGGCAGGTGGTTACCAGACCTCACTCCAAGCCCTGAGACAGTGTGCATGTAGTCGTCAGCGCCTGTGGTATTCAACAAGGCGTTCTAGAAAACAGACANTTGCGTTATCTTCTTCATCACTTACGAAGCCATGAAGTCAGCACCATGATCGCCATTTTACAGACTGGAAGCTGAGATGCCCACAGGTTAAGTGACTTGCCCAAGTCCACATACCTGGAGAGGGTGGTGAGTGGCAGGTGGTTGCCAGACCTCACTCCAAGCCCTGAGACAGTGTGCATGTAGTCGTCAGCACCTGTGGTATTCAACAAGGCGTTCTAGAAAACAGACAAACCAAAAAAACCCAACACACACAACAAACCAAACAAGCAAGTCAGGAATACACTGGACGAACCAAAATTAAACAGGTTTCTTTACGGCAAGGCTTCTCAAAGTCTTTAGCGAGCTAACACACATAAAGTGCGTCTGGTTTCCCTTAACACACCACAGAACTTTTTGTTTTGCATGGAACGCTTCAGGAAACTAGTGGAACCCAGCACCCAGGTTGGGAGTCATGGCAGGACACCCTTCCAGTCTCATTGCGATCCTGGTTCTTAAGTGGGCCTCACACCACTTTTGTAGAGTCTAGGGAAATCAAAAGTCCAATGAGAAGTTCTCTGGTAGAAATACTTCTCAGTTACATGGGAATATGACAAGGGGATGGAGGAGGACAAAAGAACACTAGGCTTGTTTTCCTAGGCTATGTTATAGCACCTGTATAAAGGTATATAGATGGCTCCTAGTATGTTAATCTTCAGAGTCAATGATTCTGGCTTAGGAACAACAGGAAAAAACACAAGGACCAACAAACTTGTGCAACACTTTCTTCGCAAGGTACCCACATAGAAAGTAAGCATTATTAGCACCATCAGCAACAATGTGAGGAAATCTTCCTTTTACCCATAAGGACAGCAAGTATGGGTAAGAAAGTCAACTAAAAAAAGATAGCTCCTCTGTAGCTGTGACTAAACTTCAAAGAAGCTCCATTAAAGAAAATTTACATTTTTTAAAAAGGCAATACTTGGTTCAAAAAGTTTAATACAATGGGGATTTCCGTGCTGGTCCAGTGGTGAAGAATCTGCCTGCCAATGCAAGGGATACGGGCTACATCCAGGAAAAGCCCACTTGCCGCAGGGCGCCTGTATTGTTTTGATCCCACACTCTAGGGCCTGTGCTCTGCAACAACACAGGCCACTGAAATGAGAAGCCCACACAGCACAACTCAAGGGCGGCCCCCATTCTCTGCAACTGGAGAAAAGCTGAACAGCAACGAAGACCTGGCACAACCAAAAATAATAAAGAAATGTGTTAAAAAGCTTCATACGATGAAAAATACCTATCTTATCTCTTCTTTTCCATACACATACACACACACAGGTATTATTTGTGGCTTTAATAGATATATCTAAACTTCCTTCAATAAAAAGTTATACACTTAGTGAATGCTGTCACTGTGAATATATGGAGTGTCTATTTCTCCANCGGGCAAGAAAGCTGAGCTGTTACAGTGAACAACGAACGTTTTTTATCACTTGCTGCCTACCAGGACTCTTCCTTATAACCACCCATAAGATAGAAGTCACTGTAACCTCCATTGTACAGATGAGGCAATTGCACAGAGAGGTGTTACAACTTACCCAAGGCCACACAGCTCACAAATGCCTGAGTGTTCAATTCAGGCAGTCCGGCTCCTTTACAATTGGGTTGTACTTGCTCACATTTAGGTGGGAATTTGTAGCATGAGAAGGGCAGCGATGGCAGAAGATTGTTGCTGTTTTTCAGCCACTGAGTCGTATCTGACTCTTTGCCACCCCATGGACTGCAGCACGCCAGGCTTCCCTGTCCTTCACTATCTCCCAGAGCTTGCTCAAACTCATGTCCATTGAGTCAGTGATGCCATCCAACTATCTCAATCTTCGTAACCCTCTTCTCCTCCTGCCTTCAATCTCTATATGTATATATATGTAAGATTATATCATAGTTATCCAAACAGCATAAAAAGCTAAGAACACCCATTTAGATTTGACTTATAGTTTATTCTACATTTACTGGTCCCTACTGTACAAGGAGCTGTGTTAGATGCTGGGGATTCAGATGTTGTTAACAATACAACTTACATGATTCCTGTCCCAGCAGGACTTATAGTCCAGTGGAAGGAACACAGAAGGGGTTAGTATATTTTAGCATAGAATAACGTGCTCTTCTGGGCAAGGAGGCACAGAAGACTGTGAGAGCAGGGAGACACCTGACCTAAACTTAGGATAGCCTTTGGCCATTTCACCTCTACGTGATGCTTGAAAGAAGGAGCAATTGGTATGAAGTTATTTCAGAGGGATCACATATTCTTGTGTCTTATTACAAGCCAAACCCATGGTCTGAAAGTCTAGCCAGGTTGGGAATGGCCTTACCACTACACAGTGTGGCCTCTCTCTTGAAGCTTCTCCTCCAGGAATTATGAACTCTTGTCCTCCCTAGTCTCTGCCCCAGGCTTGGTGCAGATGCAGTCATATCTCCTTGACTGACAGTCTCCACACTTGATCCTGGGCATGGCAGGAGAAGGAACA
This sequence comes from Neotragus pygmaeus, assembly GCA_006410875.1. Taxonomy (NCBI): domain Eukaryota; kingdom Metazoa; phylum Chordata; class Mammalia; order Artiodactyla; family Bovidae; genus Neotragus; species Neotragus pygmaeus. The sequence goes on along the minus strand of SJYV01045966.1, from coordinate 1,057,686 downwards.
CTCCCCATAAATCCCATGTACTTCCCTGCATTTCCAAGCCCTGCTGCAGTTAGTGGAACAATGTGACTGATTCTAGCCAAGGGGTTATAACCAGCAGTAATATGTGTATCATTTATGAGACAAATTGACCCTTAGAGAAATGAGTATGCCTCCATCAGTGTAGGTCAGTCCCCATGTCCTACACCCTCGCTTTCATTGGACAATATATTTATCAGCCAGGGTTCGGTTAGGAAAAAGGAAAGCATGCTAGTTATTTCGACAGAGAGAATTTAATACAGGGGATTGGTTTAACAGGCATCAGAGGGCTCCAAAGTAAAATGAGAACTCTGAAATAACTCAGAGAGAGTAACGATAGGAAGTGCGTCCCATCCCTAGGGTTGTAAGAACGCAGGGACAGACTGGATATTGTTGAAGTCTGCAAGTTTGGAGCAGGAGATTCCCATGGTGCTGGAACACAGATTTATGAGAAGATGGGGCTGCTTGTTGCTGGTGATGCTGTGGGAATTCATAGGAAAATCCTTGCAGAGCTGGAACTCAGACCTCTGAGAAGTAGATGTTCCTGGCTAGTTTGGTGTCCCTGAAGGGTATGTTGATGCTTTGTCTGGTTATGTGGGGAAAAAAAAAGAAAAGAAAAGAAAAGAGAGAAGTTAAAAAAAAATGTTGGAGATGCCAGAACGAAGACCCGTCACTGAGAAGACTCTGAAAGTATCAACAAGCAAATCAAAAGGGTCCAGTGCTTCTCACTCCAGCCTTGCAGTCTTTCTCTCTCTAGTGCCCCCTACTGGCAGGTCCCAACATGAGCCAACTGATAAGAGATGAAGAGTTTGTACAGTCCCACCCCCAACCTCATAGAGCAGATCATAGAAACATCAGATTTCTTGGCTGAGAGATAACTAGATAAGCATCATCATATTTTTAATTTTTGATGCGTGCTAAGTTATGGAGATCAGCCCTGGGATTTCTTTGGAAGGAATGATGCTAAAGCTGAAACTCCAGTACTTTGGCCACCTCATGCGAAGAGTTGACTCATTGGAAAAGACTCTGATGCTGGGAGGGATTGGGGGCAGGAGGAGAAAGGGATGACCGAGGATGAGATAGCTGGATGGCATCACTGACTCGATGGATATGAGTCTGAGTGACCTCCGGGAGTTGGTGATGGACAGGGAGGCCTGGCGTGCTGCGATTCATGGGGTCGCAAAGAGTCGGACACGACTGAGCGACTGAAGTGAACTGAACTGAAGTCACTTCAGTAGTGTCTGACTCTGCGATCCTGTAGACCATAGGCCACCTGGATCCTCTGTCTGTGGGATTCTCCAGGCAAGAATACTGGAGTGGATTGCCATGACCTCCTCCAGGGGATCTTCCCAACCCAGGGATCGAATCTGTGTGTCTTATGTCTTCAGCATACTAGTGATGCAAACAAATTAAGTAAGACATTGGTTAAAATAATATTTTGATGATTTAATAGCTTTATAAAACATATAGTTCTGATTTCAGATCAAACTGGCACTTCCCTAAAAACAAAACCTCAAATCATTATCAACTGACCTTTATTTAAAGTGCCTCCTCTGTGCCAAGCACTTTACTCAGCTGTTCTGTGGTTATCTCAGTTACTCTTTATTTTATAGATGGGAAAATCTGAGGCTTAGAGAAGTGAAACACCATCCTCAAAGTCACAGCTTCAAAGCAATGGAGATGATGAGACTTGTATTGGCAGCCAGAGGTCAGAGCCTGAACTCTCGGCCATGTCTCTATACTTCTCTATCCTCTTTACCACTTAGAGGACATACTGGTTCCTCCATTCGCCATCTCCTGGGAGTGAACATATCAATCCCAGACTCTTGCCAGAATCTTTTGCTTATGCCATGCCTTGGGGCAAGTTGGCATTCTCACGTGAAGCATTCAGCACTTCAGTAACCAAACACCCACCAGTGAGGACCACAGTGGACTCTCATCCTCAGGTGAGCAGTCACAGCACACTGGAACAGCAGAACTGCAGTGAAGGTCTTACCAGATGTATGAATCCCTTCTGTAACATTTCAACAAGCAGTTGTCTAGACTCTACTGAAACATATTTCATGACTAGTAATATTTCACTGTGCAATGTGGCTTCTCTATTTTTACCAGCCCTAATAAGTAAAAAGTTATTACTTTCAGAGAGTTAAAAGCTATTACTCTGCAAATTCAACCTGAAGATTTTTGATCTTTCTCTCTTAAGCAACACAGACAGTTTTGCAAATGTTTGAGGAAGCTGTCATATCCTTTTTCCCTGGTATTATGGTGAGGAGCTCATGTACGTGAAGGTAGCAACAGTCTCAAATATGGCAGAGTGAATCTTGTTGTTCAGTCACTCAGTCGTGTACAACTCTTTGGAACCTCATGGACTGCAGCATGCCAGGCTTCTCTGTCCTTTACCATTTCCCAGAGCTTGCTCAAACTCATGTTCATTTAGTCAGTGATATCACCCAACCATCTGGTCCTCTGTCGTCCCCTTCTCCTCCTGCATTCAATCCTTCCCAGCATCAGGGTCTTTTCCAGTGAGTCTGCTCTTTGCATCTCTGGCCAAAGTATTGGAGCTTCAGCTTCAGCATCAGTCCTTCAATGAATATTCAGGATTGGTTTCCTTTAGGATAGACTGGTATGATCTCTTTGCTGTCCAAGGGACTCTTTTCCAACACCACAATTTGAAAACATCAGTTGTTCAGCACTCAGCCTTCTTTATGGTCCAGCTCTCACATCCATACATGACTACCGGAAAAACCATAGCTTTGACTATACAGACCTTTTTNCCTGCATCCTAATAATGTGATTAGATTGTTTTAAGGCTATTTGTTCTTTCAGTTGCAACTCAGATTTAGCAGTTAATTGCATATTTTTGCTTCTTCCTATCCCACATCTGCCCTGTGTGGTAAGGAATTCCCATGGAGCAGATAAATTGGAGGATGGCAGATTGCTGGGTGTGACCCTCTGACTAGGCAATGTTTGGTGATGTGCCACTAATTTTGTCCCTGTCTCCAAGGGAGGCAGAGTAACAATCCCAAAGTGCTTGCTAGAAAGAGTGAGTCATCAGGCCCCAAAGCAGGCTGAGCCTCCAGCGACAATCCTTTGGGCTCAAGTCGACTATGGTTGACTAGCATAATTTGGAGGGACATTAAATCAAAACAACTGCATATGAGGGCTTGGCTTTTTGTTCAAGGTTGGTTTATACTTAAGGGAGTGAGGCAAGTTTCTGAACACTGTCTGTGATCAGATGTTCAGGGAGTGGATCCTCTGGCAGCTTTGCCATGAAGTGGCCTTGGCGTGGCCCCTCTAAGCGTTAAATTCCTCTGCTGCAGAAGGAAAGTAATGCACCCACTCCTTGCCTTCCTCTGCTAGACTCACCAAGTGGGCTCACAATGCAAGGACAGACGTGCCCATATTCTCAAACGTGCAAAGCTTTCTTTAGAAGCATTCGTTAAGAGCCCAATATAAAGTCTCTGGCCCTCTGCATCAGGGACTCTTCCTGACGTCTTTTTGTTTATTTTCAGGGATTACTTTTATATTATGACCTTGTGGAGTCGACATTTGAAAAGTTCAAGTTGCCAAGCAGGCAGGTGGATACTTTAGATCATTTTCAAAAATGCTTTCTGATTTTAAAATTGCACCATCAGAGAGTAGACAGTGGTAAGTTCAACCAGCAGGAAGGAAAGACTTGGAAGGCCATCCGTGTGGACCTGGTTATGTGCCCCTATGAAAACCATGCCTTTGCCCTGCTAGGCTGGACTGGCTCCCGGGTAAGTGCTGCCTTCATCCCTGGGATGGCCTTAGCTTTCCATAAGAGGTAGACTAGGTCTACCTGGAGGCAGGAGAGAGACAATGGTGGGGGTTGTGGTGGCAGGAGGATGGACAGGGAAGGAGGAGATGGTGGACAGGAGAGAAGAAAGTGCCCAGAAATCTCTGAATCAGGGCATTCCACTTGCACACGGTCAACTGAGACAGATGCCTTTAAAACAGGTATTTTCAAAATGTGATACCCTGACCAGCAGCATCAGCCTTACCTGCTTACCAGGTTAGACCTGTGAACACTCCACCCCACCCCAGACTTACTGAATCAGGAACTCTGGGGCTGGAGCCCAACAGTTTGTGTTTGGAAGAACCCTGCAGGTATAAGAACCACTGAAGCAGAGAAAGCAGCCTGGTGGCTAAGGGCACAGGTTTGGCTCATCCCAGACCTGGTCACAAGCCCTTGCTCTGCCTCTGACCAGCGAGGTGATCTTCGTCAAGTTCCCGATGGCCTTTAAGACTCAGTTTTCCATCGGGAAAGTTAGGGCAAAGACAGCGCTACCCCCTGGGTTGCAGGGATCCAGTGAGATGAAGCTGGCAAAGCCCCTAGCACCATGCTGGGCACGGGACCAGTGCCGGGCACCGGCAGTCCCCAGCTCCCACGTGTGATATCAGACATGGTGCCCGTGGTCTGTGCCATCAGCTTGGGCTCCACCCTCCTACCAACACCCCACTCTATTTTCCCACGTAGCTAGCTATTGCTTTGAGTAGCACACGTCATTAGAGGATTTTGTATAATAAATGACATAGAAATTAATTGTCTTTAACCTTGAATTAAATGTCAAGTGTGTTTGCCTTGGGCTGGAATTATTTCAGCGCACAATTTCAGCACTAGAACTTCTTACCCTAATAAAAATGTTGGCTGGCATCTTTCATTCGTAAAAAGTAGGAAAGCTGATGAAACAACACATCATATATGCAGCCTGGGAAATTTAATTTTGCCTTTTTACCCAAAGATTTCAGAGCCTGGGAAATGTCCTCAAGCCAATTAATCTGTTAATCTCACCCCAGTTTGGGTTCATTAACTTACCAGGTTGTCTCATCTACTAAACTGAAAGCTTCCTTCACACCTTTGTGCACTAAAGATTTCCAGAGCAGAATATATCCACAGGGATACATTAAACTGAGATTTTTCTAGAGCCATCCAAATATTTCTGGACTGGTCCAGAGTTCATTAGTTTGTTGTTTGTTTTTTAAAAAAGAAGCTTCTGTTTTCCTCTGAATCTTATTTCTTCAAACTCGAACTGTTGGTCAGCCTGGCTTTAATTGGCTGAGGTTCCTTCAAGAGTCTTGTCCTTGTTTGTGTCAGATGCTGAATGGAGGCATACCCTGCCTTGGAAACACACGAACGATGGTGACCAGGTGCCCAGGCTAACCCAGCCTCTTTACTAGCCCAGATGGCTCCCTTCCACCAACTTTGAAAAGCATCTCTTCCTTAAAACACCTATTGCCATTTCCCAGGAAACTGTCAGAAGCAGCGTGCATACTTACAAAGGTTATGCGTGTGAATGGCGCCCTCTAGTTTTGCAGTCCACAACTTGCACAGCTCCGCGCAGCAGCAGTAGGCGAATCTCTGAAGTCTGTTGTGACCAGCGAATGATACAGCCAGACTTAGTGCCACTGTCCTTCTCTATCTGAAACAAAAGACAACTTCCTTACCCTGCCTCTTTCACAGGCTGTTGAGAGAAACCAAAGAGCTTGTAAAGCAGAAGGCAGAAACATCCAGGGTAAAGAGTCTGGGATTCAGGAGTCTGAACCCTAACTCTATCATTGGCTGTGTGGCCTTGGGTAAATTGCTGAGGCTCTCTGGGCTTCCTTTCTTCATTTGAAAAATGGGGCTGATAACAGTACCAACCTTGTGGGATTTTCATGAGAACTGAATGAGACAGTGCCTTCATCTTAATACAATTCTGAGGCCAATTGTACGTGTAGTACTTTTCTTTTAGAGATAATGTTAGATTCTTTTAGAAGCTGTTAAGTACTAGTGATAATAGAGCAAATCAGAAATTANTATTTCTGGACTGGTCCAGAGTTCATTAGTTTGTTGTTTGTTTTTTAAAAAAGAAGCTTCTGTTTTCCTCTGAATCTTATTTCTTCAAACTCGAACTGTTGGTCAGCCTGGCTTTAATTGGCTGAGGTTCCTTCAAGAGTCTTGTCCATGTTTGTGTCAGATGCTGAATGGAGGCATACCCTGCCTTGGAAACACACGAACGATGGTGACCAGGTGCCCAGGCTAACCCAGCCTCTTTACTAGCCCAGATGGCTCCCTTCCACCAACTTTGAAAAGCATCTCTTCCTTAAAACACCTATTGCCATTTCCCAGGAAACTGTCAGAAGCAGCGTGCATACTTACAAAGGTTATGCGTGTGAATGGCGCCCTCTAGTTTTGCAGTCCACAACTTGCACAGCTCCGCGCAGCAGCAGTAGGCGAATCTCTGAAGTCTGTTGTGACCAGCGAATGATACAGCCAGACTTAGTGCCACTGTCCTTCTCTATCTGAAACAAAAGACAACTTCCTTACCCTGCCTCTTTCACAGGCTGTTGAGAGAAACCAAAGAGCTTGTAAAGCAGAAGGCAGAAACATCCAGGGTAAAGAGTCTGGGATTCAGGAGTCTGAACCCTAACTCTATCATTGGCTGTGTGGCCTTGGGTAAATTGCTGAGGCTCTCTGGGCTTCCTTTCTTCATTTGAAAAATGGGGCTGATAACAGTACCAACCTTGTGGGATTTTCATGAGAACTGAATGAGACAGTGCCTTCATCTTAATACAATTCTGAGGCCAATTGTACGTGTAGTACTTTTCTTTTAGAGATAATGTTAGATTCTTTTAGAAGCTGTTAAGTACTAGTGATAATAGAGCAAATCAGAAATTAATACAAAGCAAGAAGTCAGCCCAGCGCCCAGCACAGGGTAAGCACTCTGTAAACATTAACTAGGATATCATTGCCCGGATTATAGCTATGGCCATTCTAACTGGCTGCTTGCCCCCTGAGTGATCCTGTCATCATTAAGTCAGATCATCACTCCCCTGCTCAAAACCTGGCAGGGGTTCCCCATTCAACTCACGGTAAAAACCTTCCGGTGGCCACAAGGCCCTGCGTGGCCTTCTCACCCCCTCATCTCTCTGGACTCCTCCCACTGCTCTCTCCCTGCCCGGGCCAGGCTCAGCCCACCCTAAGGCCTCTGTTCGGCCTGTGTTCTAGCTGTTCCCTCTTCATGGAGTGCTCCTTCCTGAGTCCACCTGGCTCACTCCTTCACCTTGGGCAAGTCCCTCCTCGTATCCTGTCTCCTTCATGAGGCCTGCCCTGTACCCAGCATCACCTGTTAACACACCATGTACTTTTGGTCAGTTCAGTCACTCAGTCATGCCTGACTCTTTGTGACTCCATGAACTGCAGCATACCAGGCTTCCCTTTCTATCACCAGCTCCTAGAGCTTGCTCAGACTCTTGTCCTTCATGTACTTTACTTACGCTGTTACCGTGTCTTATCTGTGTCCCCTGCTTGAATCCAAGCCCCACCAGGGCAGACATCATTGTTTTTTTCACTGTTATATTCCAAGCACCCAGAACACACCTGGCATATGGTAGGTGCTCAATAAATGTTGATTTAATCAATATTATTACCCTCTAAATGGAAGACGTCATGATAATTCCTAACAATCCATGCAAAAATTCTTCAGGGGGTTTGGCAGAGGCGTCCAGGAATAGCTCTCTCAGCACACAGAACTGAGGAGCCAGGGGCAGCCTTTCACTGCTCCAGTTACCCAATCCTCTCCAGCCTTCCCATGCCCCGGGTCAGCAGCCATTGCTCTGAGTGCTGGGGGGACCTGAAGCCCTGGGCTTGGAGGCCATGTGCTAAGCAACACCACCATACTTTCACAGACCAGCAGCTACTACACCCAGAATCTGCTTCACCCTGACTATTCCACAGCCCTAGCTCCCCCTCCACCGCCTTATAAAGGACTTTGGGTTAGAAAGTCTGTCTTCACACATCCAAGTCAGGAAGGGCAGGTCCCAGTCTTCACCAGTTTTCCCATACTCACCACTTCAGTTCAGTTCAGTCACTCAGTCTGTCTGATTCTTTGAGACCCCAAGGACTGTGGCACACCAGGCCTCCCTGTCCATCACCAACTCCTGGAATTAACTCAAACCCATGTCCATCGAGTCGGTGTTGCCATCCAACCATCTCATCCTCTGTCGTCCCCTTCTCCTGCCCTCAATCTTTCCCAGCATCAGGGTCTTTTCAAATGAGTCAGTTCTTTGCATCAGGTAAACAAAGTATTGGAGCTTCAGCTTCAGTATCAGTCCTTCCAATGAACAATCAGGACTGATTTCCTTTAAGATGGACTGGTTGGATTTCCTTGCTATCCAAGGGATTCTCAAGATTCTTCTCCAACACCACAGTTCAAAAGCATCAATTCTTCGGCGCTCAGCTCTTTTTATAGTCCAGCTCTCACATCCATACTCCAGCTCTCACATCCATACATGACCACTGGAAAAAACATAGCCTTGACTAGACAGACCTTTGTTGGCAAAGTAATGTCTCTGCTTTTTAATATGCTGTCTAGGTTAGTCATAACTTTGCTTCCAAGGAGTAAGCGTCTTTTAATTTCATCGCTGCAGTCGCCATCTGCAGTGATTTTGGAGCCCAAAAAAATAGTCTGTCACTGTTTCCACTGTTTCCCCGTCTATTTGCCATGAAGTGAAAGGGACCAGATGTCACAATCTTAGTTTTCTGCATGTTGAGTTTTAAGCCAACTTTTTCACTCTCCTCTTTTCACTTTAGTGCAGTTATTCCATGTTGTCGTTGTTCAGTTGCCCGGTCATGTCTGATTCTTTGCGACCCAATGGATTGTAGCATGCCAGTCCTCCATGTCCCTCACCATCTCCCAAAGTTTGCCCAAGTTCATGTTCAGTGATTCCAAGTTTGCTCCCTAATTCTACATGGAAAGGACATTTCTAGATCTGTGCTTCTCTCAGGAAAATTAATCTCAACAACTTCACTCATTGTCATTCCTTTCCCAAAGTTTTCCTGTCATTCATCTAAGGCTTAAAGTTTTTCTTCCTGGAGCCTCAGAGCCCATGCTGATCATAGGAGATGCTACTCTGAAGCAGCTGGCCCAGACCATCAGCTTTATAGAAGTTCACATAAGAGGATGTTACAGCCAGAGGACCTTGCTGTAGGACCTTACTCATACACTTCCTCCACCCTCCTATTTGACCAACCAAGATTCAGAGGGGTTGGGTGACTTGCCGAGAGATACAGAGCCAGATAGGGACAAAATCCAGGCTGGAACCTGGTCTCCTGACTCTTCGTCCTCTTTTATAGTAGTTGTATTCCAAATAGAAAACAACACCAAACTATTATTTATCTAGCATTTACTCTGGACCAGGAATTATTGTGGACGCAATCCTCACAATACCTGTTTATTCACTGAGCAAACATGTACTGTACATCATCTGTGTGCCAGGCATCATTAGGAGGGAATATGGTTATGAGCAGAACAAATCAGGTTCCTGTTTTCATGGAGCTTACAATCCAGTGCTTACATGTGAGCATGGAGCTTTGTCATGGTGGACTGTTGCCCTGGGGGAGAAAATTCACTTGGAGAATGTTTAGTGGAGATAGATATTTCATTGTTGTTGTTGTTTAGTTGTTAAGTTGTGTCCGACTCTTTCACGACCCCATGGACTGTCTGCCAGGCTCCTGTCTCCATGGGGTTTTCCAGGCAAGAATACTGGAGTGGGTTTCCATTTCCTTCTCCAGGGGATCTTTCCAACCTAGGGATCGAAACCATATTTCCTGCACTGGCAGGTAGATTCTTTACCACTGAGCCACAGGGAAGCCCTAGATGTTTCATTATAGAGATTTAAATATCTTTAGACAAATAATACTGAAGACATTCTAGACTTGATAGTGATTTATTTTAATGATCTCTTTCTTATCCAGCAGTTTGAGAGAGACATCCGGCGCTATGCCACACACGAGCGGAAGATGATGCTGGATAACCACGCTTTATATGACAAGACCAAGGTAGAGAGCGCTGTCTCCCTGAGATGGGCCACTTTAGTCCTCATCCCCAAGTCTGGCTCCCTGAGCACTTTTCCTGAACTGATTCTAGTGTCCACGTTCAGCTTCCTTTGCCCCAGGTGCCCCGTTCCCACAGATCACAGTTGAGGGCAGCTGGAAAAATCCTGACCGGAGCACAATTCCCACAGGGCCCAGAATGCACCTCGGAGGCTTTGAGCTCAATGATGCTGAGCTGGTTGGGTCTCCAGAACCAAGCCAGCAATGAATTTGAATTGAGCTTGGTACATCCTTGGTGTTTGCATTGTGTAACTCCAAAGAAAACCGAAGATCTCCCCAAATCACAAATGTCACGCAAATATCCCTCAAATGCAGTGGGAAGTAGAATTCTGAGTGGCCACATGGGTCATGAATGAGAGTCAACTGCAAGAAGGAGAGCAACAGAGCTGTCCTGAGAGGTAGATGAGCGGTCGGCTAGACTCACACACCGTAGCGACTCGCTTGGTGTGCTATTCCTACAGCGGTGGTGATCCAAATGCTGCTGCAGCAGAATGACTGCTGCCTGAGTGAGGAGGAGCTATTATAAATATTCGACTGCACTTACAGTGATCAAGGACACTATAGGAAGCTCCGAGTAGGAAGAAGGTACAAAATAAGTAGCAGTAATGGTTTTTATCTTCTACGAGTTGAGTCTAAATGAAGTGTATTTCGTTAGAGCCTGTCTCACAAAAAATCAGAAACCCAATACAAAGGGCAGTGGCAAAAAAGAAAAAATTTGGCTGATGTACTGTGGCATCTGGGGGTAACATGGACTTCAGGTGCGGCTGGATCCAGGTGCTCGTGCAATTTTCCCTCAGTGTTGGCGTCACTCTCTGGCAGGGTTTTCCCATGAATCCTATCCTTCTAGCTTAGCTATGCCAACAGCAAAGAACTTTCCTAACAGTTCCAGCAAGCCCTAGCTAATGCTCACAGGCCAGACCTGGGCCATGTAGCCGTCCTTGAACCCCTTTCCACGGCTCTGATTGATCAGGCCTGTGTCCTGTGCCCCTCCTTGGAGGTGACCCTCAGAGACTGAGAATAGGGAGGTGTGGTTTTCCAAAGAGAAATCAAGGTGCTGCTGTCATAAGGGAGGGCTGTGGATGCTGGCAAGAAAGCCTCAGTTACGTAGCATGTGAGTGGAGGCAGCTTCACCTAACATGATCTAGGAAACTTACAAACTGACACATAACAAATAGTTCAAAGTAAGCGAGTGCCTCCTATGTGCCCAACGATGTGCTATAGACAAGACGGACTGGAGGGGAAGTGCTGCTTGATGTAACAGACCGTGGGGTTGGGAGGGTGGGGCAGGGGCACCACCCTGGTGGGCAGTGGGGCAGGGTGGAAGGCCAGGAGAATCGGCATGTACAAGCATCCCATAGTCGCCACTCCTCCTNTCAGTCGTGTCTGACTCCTAGCAACCCCATGGGCTGCAGCCCACCAGGCTCCTCCGCCCATGGGATTTTCCAGGCAAGAGTACTGAAGTGGGGTGCCATTGCCTACTCCGACTCAACTTTTAGAAATGAATATACTTGGGTTTCTGTTCCTAAATTTTGTTTTTCATCACAGGAAGAACTACATTTTTGACAATGTGATCATATGGATAAATTCGTAAGCCTCAGTTGGATTCATTGTGATTTATAGTCTAATCGGCATGTACAAGCATCCCATAGTCGCCACTCCTCCTTACCAATGGCAGCAGTATGTAATTATGGCTGCTCGTGAGAATTTCCCAGACCCCTTAAATAGATGAATGACAAGAACTCTCTGGATCTTCTGATTTCATGGGGCTGGGTTACAGCTCCATTTTCAACATTCTTTTAAAAGGCTCCTTCAGGTAGTTCTAATGAACACCACAGACCAGTAGGAAAAGTATCAAATGCTTCTAGTTGAATATGTAAGGCTGTCATAATTTTACCTTAATTTATTAAGTTTTTTGGGGGTGAAAATATAAAAATTATAGAAGTCAGGTAAAATGAATTTTTATCCTCAGAAGCAGGGAATTGTGTTTCGGCAGTAATTCATTCTGACAAGACAATTTTACAAGTAACATTTTTACTATGTCAGCTTGGAGATACTTAACAAAAATATCAGTGCACATGTCTTCTTATGTTTTCAGAGGATATTTCTCAAAGCAGAAAGCGAAGAAGAAATCTTTGCACATCTGGGATTGGACTACATTGAACCATGGGAAAGAAATGCTTAGGAGAAAGTTGTCGACTTTTTTTTCCTGTTCTTTTTTTCAGGTTAGACAAATTATGCTTCATATTATAATGAAAGATGCCTTAGTCAAGTTTGGGATTCTTTACATTTTATGAAGATGTAGATTGCTTCTAGAAATAAGTAGTTTTGGAAACGTGATCAGGCACCACCTGGGTTATGCTCTAGCAAGCCATTTGTAGGGCTGTTGTGTAGAACTCATAATGCATTTTCCATAGAAACGGTGTTGTAATTGGTGGCTCATTTCCAGGGAAGTTCATCAAAGCCCACTTTGCCCACAGTGTAGCTGAAATACTGTATATTTCCAATAAAAATAAGAAAAAACAAGATGGTTGAGTCTTTTTTATTCTCTCACATATTTTAAAATATTCTTAAGCAAAAATGTAACAAAATGAAAGAATAACGATTGTAAGGTTTACTTTGAGAGGAAGAACAGGTTTAATTAGAAGGTCAGAGCTTCTAAGGGGGGGTTTTGGGAGAGAGGGACTGACTCTCAGCTCAGGTCAAAGCCTGCTTCCCCTCTGTCACCTGCAGCAGCGCCCCTAGGCGGCCCGGCAGGAGGCCACGTATGGAATGTATTCTCACTGCTTTCACACAGAAGGAAGCACAGTCTCCCAAATGGCCATCTCTGCGTCTCTCCAAGGAGCTCATCTCTCTTGCCCTCTTCACCTTTTGGTACCCCTGGAAAGGGAGGCAGCCTTTGGAACTGCAAGATTGCAGACCCATTCGGAATGCCAGCCTCCTCTAGGAGGGCATCGACTCTGTGACTGGAAAGGACCCTAAAGGCTGTCTGTTCCAGCTGCTTCTGTGTCCCCAGCCTGCTGGAGGACTAGGAGGCCTCCCCGTGGTCCCAGCCCTTTCCTTCTAGCTCCCTCAGAAGAGAGGATGGCGAGATCCAGGACCCCCCAGAGAAGCGGGATCCCCTGCCCTGGGCACAGGCGAAGAGCCTCCTTTCCTTCCTGGTGCTGGAGCCTGGGGGTGGGGTGTGTATCAGCTAGTATTGCCCCCAAAGCAAACTATCCCCAAACTCAGTTGCTTAACACAGCACAGCTCTGCACGCGAGCTGGGTGTTTGGTTGTGCTAGGCGGGCTTCAGCTCCTCTGATTCATCCTCCTCCTGCCCCGGGGCCCTTGGGGTAACCCAGCCCTCTCCTTCTCACCGTGCCAGCCGAGACACGGGAGCAAGCACACCCCGGTGGGCACGTGCTTTTCAAGTTGGGCAACTGTTGTCACTGTTCATTTCCAGAAATGCCCCCCCACCCTAAACAGAAGCTCTGTGTTCATTAAACGATAACTCTCCAATGCCCCTTCCCCTGGGCCCCAGTAACCTCAGTTCCACTTTCTTTCTGTATGAATTTGGCTCTTCTGGGTACCTCATGTAAGTGGAATCCTACAGTACTTGTTTTATTTCTGGCTTATTTTGCTTAGCATAATGTTTTCAAGGTTCATCTAGGTGTAGCCATCATCCCTTAGTGGTGGTTTAGCCACTAAGTCGTGTCCTACTCTATGTGACCCCATTGACTGTACCCCTCCAGGATCCTCTCTCTATAGGATTTTTCCAGGCAAGAATACTGGAGTTGGCTGCCATTTCCTTCTCCAGGGGATCTTCCTGGCCCAGGGATGGAACCTGGGTCTCCTGCACAGAAGGCAGATTCTTTACTGACTGAGCTACCACAGAAGCCCATCATCCCTTTGGAAGGCTGAGTAATAGTCCATTGTACGTCTAATATGCCACATTTTATTTATTCACTCACCAGTTGATAGGCACTTGGGTTCCTTCCACCTTTTGGTTATTGGGAATAGTGCTCTGTGAACACTGGTATACAGTATCTCTTTAAGACCCTGCTTGCTTTTAAATGTAAACCTAGAAGGGGAGTTGCTGGATCACAGGGTAATTCTACACTTTATGGAGGAACCACTTACTCTCTTCTGTGGCTGCATCATTTTACCTTTCTACCAGCGATATACAAGGTTTCTAGTTTCTCCACATCCTTGCCAAGATTTATTTTCTCTTTTGGTTTTCTGTTGTTCTTTTGATTTGTTTGTTTTTAATGAGAGTGATTCTAGAGGATGTGAAGTGACAGATGAGACTTTTTGCCTCTCCTGATGGTTCAGGTTGAACACAGTTGTACACTGGACCAGGCTTCAGGTATGTGCACCTGGGGTTTCTGGCAAAGGTGAGCTGGGGAAACGGGGGTGGGGTGGGGAGTGGATGCAGCCACTCCCACTGAGAAAAGCCTCGTGGTCTGATCACATGGCAGGTCATGTTCATCAGCCTCCACTCCCCAAATCTACCAGGTTTTCTTGTAGTCTCTTCCACTGCCCCAGTATTGCCCACATATGATATTTGAGATCATTTAGGTAGCATGTAGATGAATATCTATATGACCTATATAATATATATTCATTGAGTGCCCACTAGGTAACTCATTTTTCTAGACATAGGACATGGGATAGAACTTAAACACCTTTCTGATTATAAGTATGGGACTTATATTCTAGAAAGCTGTTTATTTTCATATGTGTTACAAAAGTAATGCTTTTCTATTTGTGGTAGTGGCAGAAAGCTTCCCTTTTGAGTACATGTAAGTAAGAAAAGAAAATCAATGTAAGAGAAAGCATGTAATAAATATTACCAGTGGGATGGGGACATGGCAAGAACTGGGAGAGAGGATAGAGGAGCACAGGAAGGAGGAGCTGATGCCTGGGAAACGTGCAGATGCTTAACACACCAACTGCCCAGTGCTGAAGCTCTCAAGGTCCTCATACACAAGCCCCAGGAGTTACCCCGTGAGAACACCAAAAGTTCTAAGGGGTTTCTTGAGCTAATTTTCTTATTTGGAAAGATTTTTTAAGAATTCCATAAATTCTTAAAGCTGCACAGGAATTTTTGTTTTTGATCAGAATTTTATCAATCAGGATGTCAACTATTAATGAGAACTCAGCCTTCCCCAGTGCCTCCTGCTTTGGGAAAAGAGCACCCTCTGGTGGCAGAAAAAAGAACCTTCAACAGCAAATATTACTACAATAAAAACACATCAAGTCAGAAGCCCGAGAATCTTGAGCAGGAACCAGAAAACATCCTAGTCTACCCTTCTTGCTGTGCAGGGGACGAACAAAGGTCTGGACAGAAGACTTGGCCTGCCCAACGTCACACAGTGAATGCCAGAGTTTCTGTTGATTCAGCAGAAAATATGCACATAGGCCAGGCTTCCTAATTACTAGCTGTGTGACCTTGAACAAGTCACCTAACCTCTCTGATCCTCGATTTCCGCTTTTGTGAAATCAAGATGGTAATGGCTCCTCCCTTTGCCTCTGCTGGAGGATAGACGAGCTAACACTGTCAAGTGCTTCATCTGTGATCCCTTGACTAGGAAGGACACCTAGTGGCTCAGCAGGGAGACGCAGGTTCGATCCCTGGGTGGGGAAGCTCCCTTGGAGAAATGGCAACCCACTCCAGTATTCTTGCCTGGGAAATCCCATGGACAGAGGAAGCTGGCGGGCTACACAGTCCAGGGGGTTGCAAACGAGACAGAGTCAGACACGACCAAGCTTCTAGATGACAACAGCAGCAAAGAGCAAGTTGCTCCCCTTAGGAAACCGATCCATCTGTCCACTGCCAGTATTCACACACGGTGCTGTGTACCAGTAAGTACCAAGCCCCTGAAGCCAGAACGGGAGGTAGGAAAGATTAGGACCAGTGTGCTGGTTCTTGGACGCCCAGACCTGAGACTGTCTGGATCTGGCCGGGACCAGCTACACCAGCAGAAACTCTCTAGGCACGAGCCTGACGGTGATAGGGGCAAAGGCCCTGTCCCATGACTTCGGTAGTTTCTTGGAAGTCAAAGGTTACTTTACAGGGACTTTAGGGTACTCCCTGACCTTCATCTCTTAGGGACAGATGGGAGCCATAATGGGAGTTAATTTTATCTGTTTTGAATGTACTCTTTATCAATTAATTCACACTATCATGTTTTAAACCCTTCCCTGCAACGTGTATATCAAAGGACCCAGAACAGTACAGAAACCTGCCTCTATTATCAATTAAATTCATTATTCTTAACTCTCTGCAAAGTTAAATCATCTCTGAAAGCGATTTGCTTTACAATCTCGAGGACCAATAAAATTATCTTTGTAGAGTTTCAGTTTTCTCATCTGTAAAACAAGCATGAGTAACACCCACACTACATTACCTCCTGGATTTGGTGTAAAAAATCAAACAAAATAATGAATGAAAAGTGTTTTGAAAACTTAAAAGTGCTATAAATGTAATAGGGATTAGTCTTTTTCATATAATCTGGGCATAGTTCAGGAACCTGAGCACTCCTTCCCAGAAAAGCACTGATTTAAGAACCCAAATCAGTCTCTCATGGACTGGTGTTGTAAATCCAAGGACAGGAATATTCTATTCTTTAGAGAAATCCAGCTCCTTTAGTGCAGCTGGAAACGAAGAAGACTCTTCATGGCCCCCACTGTGGTCCACTTAGATTTGAACAGAACTGCAATGCATTTTGCATCCTACATGTCGCTGGTATATAGGGTATAACATTCTAACAAGAAACAAGTCCAAAAATGTGTTTAGCCTTCCCTAACCCAGAAGCAGGAAGCAGAATAAGGTGAGGTTACTTTTACCATCTGTACCTTCTTGCTGCAAAATTAATGGTGAAGATGATAGTGATAATGGACAGGATCCCCCTTGGAGGCTGACTGACTTTCCAACATGACACTTCTAGTGTGAAGTACACTGAAACCCACACTCAGCCTTCTTGTCAATAATTCTTATTAGGTATTCTTAACAAATAATCTCCATGACTTTCATGTAAACAGGCATCTATATAGGAAGGTTTAATTTTTTTCACTCCATTTTCCTTTTCCTATAAAACTAAAAAGGCACAACCATTACTAATTTCAAGTCAGTTTGTATTAAAAGTGTGGTGACAAGTCACTTAAGAAAGGTTGAATTTGATATCTTTGTCACTAACCTTCAGCTGTAATTATCACTGTTTATATTTAACTGTTGGTAGAGGTACTGCAGATTGCTTTGAGAATTGGAAGAGATTAATGGAATCTCATCCCGTGAGTGATGAGTATTCATATAAAATCTGCATACAACTTCAAGAAATTCATATCTTCTTAAGCCTAGGTTTAAAGGAATTCTAATTTTGCCTCCAGTTTGGATAATTCACTCATCATTCCTTCAGGTAAAACGCTTCAACAGTGTGTGTGGTTTGGGGAGGTTTTTGGGTCCTCAGTTCAGGATGACATTGAAAGTTCTTGAGAGTGCATTTCATTCCACCTTTTAGGCACCAAGTATGTGAATCTATTTTTTCTAATTCCAACTTCTCCAGAGAAAGACTGTGTTTGTCCTAGAAAGGGCACCAACCATGTTCTCGTATCCTCTTGGTCTCCTGGCAAAATGCAGACTAAAGAAAGAGAGGTTGGGATTTCCCTGGTGGTCTAGTGGTTAAGACTCTGAGCTCCCAACCCAAGAGGTTTGGGTTTGATCCCTGATCAGGGAACTTAGATCCCGCATGCCACAACTAAGAGCTTGCCCCAAGCAATGAAGATTCCTGACCCCGTCTGCTGCTAAGTCACTTCAGTCGTGTCCGGCTCTGCGACCCCATAGACGGCAGCCCACCAGGCTCCGCCGTCCCTGGGATTCTCCAGGCAAGAACACTGGAGTGGGTTTGTCAGGGAATGTTTAACAGTAGGATTCCTGTGTGCTGTTTCCTATCTCTCTTGAGCCCTCTGTTCCTTATCAGTTCCTGTCAGGAGTGAGAGGAGTGGCAAGCCAGTCCCAGGACTGAGATCATAGAGATGGGATGCTTGCATAGGATTTCCTTCATTGGCCTCTCCATATGGTGAAAGGGATTATCTACGACCCTCTTTTGATATGGATTGCCTTTTGGCCTTATGTCTTCTATTGCTCCTTGTTTCCTTGGTAACTTGTAAAGTCTGGTCTTTTGATCTTTACCTGAAGAAGCTACCTTGTAACACGGTATATATACTCACACAGAATTCAATAAAGCACCTTTGTTCCACCAGAGACTTGGGTCCCCGTATCCTTCCTCCTTTCTATCTCTCTATTGGCTGATTCCCTGGAGCACAAAGGCTGGCTGCATAACCCAGGGAATATTAGCTTCTTTACTTCTTTCACTTTCTTATCATTGACTCTGGACAACCAGGTTCCAGTCCATTAAAGGACCCCAACATGGGCTGCCATTTCCTTCTCCGATGCATGAAAGTGAAAAGTGAAAGTGAAGTCGCTCAGTTGTGTCTGACTCTTCACGACCCCATGGACTGCAGCCCACCAGGGATTTTCCAAGCAAGAGTACTGGAGTGGGGTGCCATTGCCTTCTCCGTGACCCCATCTGGTCAAATAAAAAAACAACAAAGCAAAACCCAGCAGGCAGAGAATATTGTTCTGTGTGCTTTGGATGCTATTTTTTTTTTTTAACAGCTTAATTGAGGTAAAACTGAGATACAATAGTTGTTATGTTTAAAGTGTACCATTAAAAAGTGTTGACATGTGACACACCCATGAAGTTATCATCACAATCAAGATGAAGAAGACATCCGTTACCCCTTAGAGTTTCTTTGTGGCCCTTTGGAATCTCTCCCTCCACCCTTCCTCACCCCACCGTCCCCAGGCAATGGTTGATACACTTTCTGTTACTATTAATTCATTTGCATTTTCTAGAATGTGACTGGCCAAGGCCATCCCAACGCTAGCACAGGTCCTAGGTTGGGGATCCAGAGCTTCTGACTTCCAGTCTCAGCTGGAAGTCAGGTTGTTTTGCTCACAACCTGGGAACAACTTGAACATCTCCATCATCAGCCCAGCGGACAAAGTGCTAGCACCAGCTATATCCTGGAGATGACCTTGATTCCATCTCTAGGGCCAATGTCATATGCTTTAATATAGGCAAAAGAAAAACCACAGACATGTTGGGAGGGCCACAAGAATGCTCATTTTTGCTTTTCACTTTATTCCAAAATAAGCTCTTGTGCATCAGAGAAGAAAAAAGGTGACAGAAACATTGAACCTTGATAGTTTAGTAGAAACCATTTAAAATAAGATAATAAGCAATGGATTGTAAGCAGAATTACATAAAATAAGTGGTTCAAAATATAAGTCACATCTTACTTGATAGACTATAAGTCGTGTTTCCGTTCACCCTTGCAACACTCCTGAGGGTAGAGGGAAGAAAATGACAGTCTCCATTTTGTACCTACAGAGCTAAGGTCCACGATCTGCCCCCGATCTCACACCTGTGCGTGTCAAGGCCAAGGCCACAATCATGTTCTCAGCAAATTCAAGGTCCTTCTCAACGGGTAAGAGAAGTGGGAACACCTGGATCACTGGGCATGTCTCCTTAAACACGGACAGATCTGCTTGTTAACAGGTCTAGACTCGAGGGACTTAGCACAAAATGAATTTCACAAGGAACTTTGAAGAGCACGTGTCGGCATGGCAGTGATGAGGTGTGCGGAACCTGTCCTGGGTTGTTTGAATCAGAGGAGCCATGTTTGAGCATTTAGGGGCCCCATGTGAGAAAGGAATATATCCACAGCTCTTCAAGGGGGCCCGTGCAGCTGGTAGGCAGACCTGGGATCTCCTGGACCCAGGTTCTCCCATCAGGGGAACAATGGACCTGTGCTAGGGAACCAGGGTTCCCAGAAGCCTCCTCCCAGGAGCGATGGTGAACACCTCACCTGATCCAGCTGCCGCTGTTCATGGGCTCCCCTCAGATGACAGTCACGTTGGTACCTGGATCATCCCTTTGATCCCTACCCAGAGTACTCTTGACCTCTCNTCCTCTGATCACAAGAGAGAGTGATGAATGACCCAGCTAGGGGCTGCCCCTGTGGTCGGGGATCGTGTGGCTCCCCCTGATTTCTACCCTAGGGTGTTCAGGGGTAAAGAACTGCTCCTTCTCACACGTCCCCTTTGAGTATCATTTATATTATTTATCCCAACCTGCACCATGTTAGCCTTGGCCAACCTGTCCATGGAAGCCAGGTCTAATGGCTTTTTTGAGAAAATGGATGTGAAAAAAGATGAAAAGGTGAGCCACTGAGAAATCAAACTCTTTTCCCCAAATCATAAAGAAAAGCAAATCCCCACTGGGGATCAGGAGCAGGGTTCAAGGGTTCCTTTTGAATGCACAGCGACATCACTGATTATTAAACCACAAGGTCTGAGTGTCAGAATGCACTTTATCAGATCAGTCCCTTAAAGAGTAAAATCAACCCCGAAGTTCTCCAGATCTGCAAAGGAAGTTTGGAATGGTTAAGAAGCAGCTTGGCTTCTCTCCTCGCCCCAGGCACGATCAATCCCTCTGTGTTTAGCTCGCTTCCAGCTCCAGCTCTGCTCCTTGGCTGGCTGCATCACTCCAGGCTCAGTCTGGGAATAAGCCACCACAGGCCCCTCCTTCTCTCCACTTCGACAGCAGGGCGGTGAGTGTCACGCGTGGACTCCTCACTTCCTGATACTGTCTTCACATATATGTGGGCTTCTTCTCCTCCCATCATATTCTTCTCCTGGGTAGGTAACCTCCGAAGATTCTTGAGAAAACAAGCAGATTAAAAAAAAAAAAAATCAAAGACTTTTGCTTCTGGCCAAGTTGGAGTAACAGCAACCAGATTTACCCCCCTGCCTGAAACAACCAACCATCAGACAAAACACTTGAAACATAGTTTTCAAGACATTGAATATCATCCATGTGATCACTGGATGGGTTTTAATCTATCATCTTCCTATTTGTTTGCTATTTGTTCTATCTGTTGTTGTTGGTACTTAAATTTTTTCCTGTCTTTTTTTCTATATGTATTTTAGAAGCACCCTATTGAGTTCTGTGAAAAATACTTGTTGAAATTTATATTGTAATTACATTTATTATACAGATCAATTTGAAATTGTTTGATATCTATATACTATTGAGTTCTTCAAACCAGGAGCATCGTATATAAACTCCCATTATTTAGGTCTTATTTAAATATCTTTTACTGAAATTTTATTATTCTCCATGAAAGGATTATATGTTTTTGTTAGATTGATTCCTTATCATTCTATATATTTTTATTACCACTATAAAATTGTATTTTTTAAAAGTTACTTTTTAAAATTAATTGTTACTGATTTTTAGAAACAAAAATTACTCTTTAATATTGACTTTTACTTCTAGTAAACTTGTCAAAATACCTTGCTAATTCTAGTGATATATCTATAGATAATTTGGCTTTTTATGTAGATAATCATATTATCTGCAAATAATGACCCTTTTCTTTCTTCTTTTACAGTTTTATGCTTTCTGCTTCTTTTTTCTTTTCCTCTTTGTTGAGGTATAATTGACAAATAAAGGATATTTAAAGAGTACAGTGTGATTATTTGACATATGCATACATTGTGAAAGAATTACCCTTCATTGAGTTAATTTCTGCTTTTTTTTCTCAACATGCTGCACTGGCCAGGACCTATGTATAATATCTCAGTAGAAATGGTAACAATGAGCACCTTTGTTTCATTTCTGATCTGAAAGAGAATCATTAACATTTCACCTTTAGGTATGATATTTGCTGTGATTTGCTTAAAAAAAAAAGATGTCTTGTTTCAAGTTAAAAAAATTCCTTTAAAGTTTTTAGTTTGCTCAGAATTCATATCACAAATGGCTGTTTAATGTTTTTGAACTCTTGTCTCCTCTGGAAATGATCACACAGTTTTCTCTTTTGTCAGTGGAACAAATAATAGTAAATTAATTTTATAATATGAATTCAACCTTAAACTCCTGCCCAGTCAATAAAAGTATAATGAGAACCTCCTTTGTGCTCACACTGTGCTCCTGTATACAACAGGCTTGAAGATCCTTAGCTTGTTTGTCGTGCGAATGATGTATAGTGACTATAACCAAGAGTTCCTACCTCAGCTATCCTGGGACTGTCATAGATTTCTGTAATTTCACAAGGCCTCTCACTTTCCTAAGTTGGTTAAGAATAAAAAAGAAGAAGAAATGAAAGGTTACAACATTTGCCCAGGACCATTATTAAAATCAGTGATTCTTAAACCTACCACACATTAGGATCAGCAGAGTGCTTTAAAAACAAAACAAAATAAACAAAAGGATAATAACTGGCCCCCTAAAAAACCACAAACAAGAGATACCACAGTGAGTTACTTAAATAATATAGGTTGACACTGTGGAAAAGTTGTCGGGAGTAGAAATGGAACAAGACTGGCCGCTGTGGATAATTAGATTCTTTATACTATCCCCTCTACTTGAGTATCTGTTTAAAATGATCCATGATAAAGTGTTGAAGGTTTTTTTTGGTACCAATGCCACAGCTCTATCATCCAGAGATTCTGATTTAATTGGAGTTATTTTGGAGTTGAACTAACTAACCAAGAAACAGAAAATGTTCTATCACTTGCCCAGGTTCACATATAAATTGTTAAGTGGCAGACCCAGTGTTCTGGCCTGGAGAATCCCAGGGACAGGGGAGCCTGGTGGGCTGCCGTCTTACGGGGTCGCACAGAGTCAGACACGGCTGGAGTGACTTAGCAGCAGCAGCAGCAGACCCAGGGATAGCACTTGGGTGTTTTACTCCCTGTTAACACTTACCAGTGTGAGAATAATCCGAAATGCTCATAAATAAGGATGGAATTAGAACACAGAGACCACACAATACCGCTGCATCACAACTATGGCCTCTGGTTGGATATGGGTCGGTGTGGCCCTTGAATTCTGAACCTGGTCTCCAGAGAACTCTGGTATTTGTAACGGGTGGGGTCAGAAGATTCCCTTGTGACCGATGTGTGTTAAGATGTAGGAAAAGTACAAAGACTCTATTTGAGTCACATGCTCCTGGACATATCCTTGTGATGGACATCTCAGCAACTGTCTCCCGTCTTTCGTAAGTTCACCTCCATCTTCTTTGAGAAGCTTGTGTCCTTGTTTCTCAAGGTTAGAAAACACACTCACTGCACAGACGTGTTTGCCATGGCAACAGACATCCCTCTCTGCTCTTACTTGGGCCACCCGCAATACTGTCCTCAAGTGACCTGAGGATCAGATGATATATCAGCTCTGCCTGGAGGGCAGGGTCATGCGTCTGAGACAGAAAACGAGGCACAGAAACACCCACCCTTTTGTCCTCAGAAAACAGACACCAGTCCTGACGCCCCCAGCCCAAAGCNAATACTTTGGCCACCTCATGGGAAGTGTTGACTCATTGGAAAAGATTCTGATGCTGGGAGGGATTGGGGGCAGGAGGAGAAGGGGATGACAGAGGATGAGATGGCTGGATGGCATCACCGACTCAATGGACCTGAGTCTGAGTGAACTCCGGGAGTTGTTGATGGACAGGGAGGCCTGGCGTGCTGCGATTCATGGGGTTGCATAGAGTCGGACACGACTGAGTGAACTCAACTGAACTGAATGTGACTTCAGTAACTTTCAAAACAATTGAAAATTCCTTGCTTCTTAAACACGTGTGTCTTTTGTTCTCCTCATCACCACCCTCTTCTGATTCTTCAGCACTTCCTCCTCCTCGTTCTCCTTTGTTTCTCCCTGCTGCTCCTCCCTACATAGTGGAGAGTCAAAGTCTGATGACACGAAAGAGAACACCTTTGCCTTTGACCATCAAATTCCTAACTCTAGTTGCTCCATTTCACCTGAGTTCTAGACTAATGCAGTGCAAATTTTTCTCTATATCGCCACTTGGTGTCTAATTGGAATCTCTATCTCAACCTTAACATTGACCAAACTGGACTTTTGAGCCCCAGCCCTCTGCAAATTTGGGGGTTTTCCTGTTATTAACATCACAGTAGGGCCTGCCTGGTGGCTCCGAGGGAGAGAATCCGCCAGCAGTGCAAGAGTCACAAGAGATGCAGCTTCACTCTCTGGGTCAGGAAGATCCCTTGGAGGAAGGCATGGCAACCCACCCCAGTATTCTTGTCTGGAGAATCCCTTGGACAGAGAATTCTGGTGGGCGAGAGTGTGCGGGGTCATGAAGAGTAGGACACGACTGAAGCAACTTAGCACTTATGCACACGAGCGTCACAGTAAATGGCACCACCATCCATCCAACAGCTCAAGTGAAAAACCTAGTTTCTCTCCAACCCACATGTAGCCAGCAAGTTCTACTGTCTTGTTCCTTCAAATTATTAACTAGATCCAAGCACTTCTCTCCACCTCTGCTGCCTCTGTCTTGTGAAAACAATCACCCCTTCTCTCAACAATTGAAATGTCTGCGAACACTTTATCTAGCTGGTATGCAGCAGCCAAAGAATCCTTTAAAAATTTTAAGTATAAACGTATAACTCTCTAATTAAAACTTACCATTGCCTTCTTATAACAATTAGAATAAATGAAAACATTTAATCACAGTCTCAGTTTTACATGATCTGGCTCCAGCCTCCCTCCCAAACCTCAATTTCTACCACTTTCTTCACTTTCCCTTCTTGATCCAGTTAAGCTGACCTTCTTCCTGATCCTTGAAGAGACCTTGCTCGTACCTGCCTTTGAACCTGTGAGTGGAATATTCTTCCCTAAATCCTTGGATCTCAATATGTGCTGCACTGAGCATTTAAAATTTTAAAGGCATAAGCTATGTGTATATATATACATGCATGCATGCATGTTATACATATATATACACATATAATAAAATGATTTTTAAAACACCTTTAATGTATGTTTTTACATGATGCTTATGGAAGTTCTGTTCAGCAGGTACGAGTGCCTTGACCAGTCAGAAAACCTGATAAGTCAAAGACACAGGTCTTAATTGAAATCTTTCATCTCAAAGTTCAGCAATATTGCCACTATATTGAATCGTTTCTTTCACAAACACTCAGGATAAATAGCAGCACCCGACCCAAACACCATAGCAAATGTGTGTGATCTCATTGTCTCTTAATTTAAGAAGACTGAAGTCTTTGGGGAAGAATTTAGCTTCAACCCACTGAACCATCCACAAGGCTACAGAACTTAGCAGCCAATATCACTTTCTGCATTACTTGTAACAGAAAGATCTAAACGCCAGGAGGACTGTTTGAAGAAGAAGGCTGGGTCATGAACACTCCAAGCCTTGTTCTCACAGCCTAAGTCTCAAAACAAGATTATCATTTGGAGCTCAGATTTCCGCCATCAACATAGCTTTAAATTGCTTGTTCAAAAGAAGAAAATTAAGGTATTTAGGCCTCAATACCCTTAAGGTGTTTTTACAATCCACCTCCAAAAATATATACCATATACGTGTTTGTTTATATACATGTGTACATGTGTTCATATACATATATGTGTACACATGTATGTACATGTATATACAATGTAAATTTGCATATCTATACATACAGAAAGCACATATTTTAACTGCCTTGTGCATGATTTTAATAATGGTATTTAGGAGCTTGGACTACGATTTTGTGTGTATTTAGGAATGTCAACAGTACTTGGAGAAAATGATTCTTTCATGACAAATCACTTTTCTGTTTAATATATTTTAGCTATAATTATACAGGGGCAAAGACTTAAGGGAAAATCATAGTTACTTTCAGTATATTTTGGATAGTAATTTCTGTTTCACTATTGTTTCCAAGGTTTATTTCACATACTTATAAAGTCTTTTTCAGATTCAAAAAATATAAGGCATCTGCAGAATCTGCAGAGACCATCAAACTCTCAATAAATGTTCATTTCATTAAAAGGCCAGAAATTAATAATCACTAATACACACTAAGATTATATTTTACATCCAAATCCTACATGTTTACTATGCACGGTTTATGCTATGATAGAAAAGAGCAGGGCCTATTTGAAAAGAGTAGATTAAAAATTACTTGAGAGATCTGGTTAAATAGAGGCAGATGTGCAGTTGAGATAGTTTGCTGAACATTCATTTCTGTTAAATAGTAAGTGATAAGGCACAAAATTATTTTAAGAATAATAAAACTAACAAATTTCAAAAATCAAGTACAATTTAAGATTAAGAAAATTTACTGACTCTGAATTAACATTAACCATAATTGTTTTCAATGTCTTTCAATGCCACTGTTTATCTTCAACTCTCTATTTATGGCATTTAGATTCAAAATGAGAAAAATTCTTGGCATGGTACAGAATCTACACATTATTGATGTATGCTGAAATCCAAACTGAAAATTTTGGTTTCTGACTTGGTCTAATCTTGCCAAAAGATCCTTGAAAAAAGTAGTTCAAGAGAGTTCTCAGACATCAAATATAATAAAAAAAGAAAAAAGAAGTCTAACATATTAAATTGTAACATGTGGATGGGATTTCTTTTAAATTACTCCTGAGTCTAAACCTTAAGGGAAAATAATTTTTTAAAAACACATTTGAGGTTTCCATAACACAAAACATTTGAAAGTTAGACAGGGAATTCAACTACCCTACAAACAGGAGAGATTTCCACTCTAATATTGAGTAAACTGAACCTTATTGCCTAGTATTTTGAAATATCTGTACTTTACAATTAAAATGTCAATCCTTATTATGTAACTTCGTAATAAATATTAATGACTCTCTATGTTAGTTGAGAGGCTTCTATTTGTTATTTGCTTTTACATTCTGGAGCCAGAAAAACTAAGAAATCAAGAGAAAATACAAAATAAGGAAGATATATACTTTGTTTATAACGGAATTTTTATTGAGATAATTGTAAATTCGTGTACATTTAAAGAAACAATACCAAGATAATGCATGTACTTGTGAACTATTTTTACCTACTGATGTCATCTTCTAAAACCACATGTGATGTCCTAACCAGGATACGGAAATCAAAACAATTCACTGACCTTATTCAGATTTTCTCAATTTAGCTTGTACCCATTTGGAAATCAACCCTGAATATTTATTGGAAAGACTGTTGCTGAAGCTGAAGCTCCAATACTTTGGCTACCTGATGCGAAGAGCCTACTCATTAGAAAAGACCTTGATGCTGGGAAAGACTGAAGGCAAAAGGAGAAGGGGGTGGCAGAGGATGAGATGGTTAGATAGAATCATCAACTCAATGGACATGAATCTGAGAAAACTCTGGGAGATGGTGAAGAACTGAGGAGCCTGGCGTGCTGCAGTCCATGGAGTTGCAAAGATAGGGACATGACTAAGCAACTGAACAACAATTTTGTTTGTCTGTGTGTTTTTTCTATACAATTTTATCACATATATGGTTTGTGTATCCACTCAAGACACAACCCACCATCTTCATGTCCTTCACCCTGTTCCCAATCCTTGTAAACCACTAAATTATTTCCACTTCTAAATGTTCTCATTTCTAAAAGTTTCTCATCACCAAAACATTATGAAAGTTTAAGGATGCATCATGCAATCTTTAGAGACTGACAGTTTCACTAATTCACTGTGTGAAATAGCCTATAAATTTTCCAAGTTGCTATAAGTGTGCATACTCTGGGTTTGGGTTTTTGCTTGTTTTTATTGCTGAAGAGTATCCCATGGTAAGTATGGGCCACTGTTTTTTTACCCTGCTGACCTACTGAAAGACATCTGAGCTGTGTTCAGTTTTTGGTTATTAGAGACAAAGCAGCTATAAACATTGATATACATAGTTTTGTAAGAACATAAATTTTCATTTCTCTAGTATAAATGGCCATGAGTTCAACCGTTGGGAAATAAAGTAATAGATGTTTTAGTTTTATCAGAAACTGCCAAACTGTTTTCCAGAGTGTTTGCACCATTTTACACTTTCATCCTCTCTAGCATAGGTGTTGTCACTAATTTTTTTCATTTTAGCCTTTCTGATAGGCATATCTTAGTGTGGCTTTAATCTGCATTTTCTTGATAGCTAAAAAATGTATTTTTGTGTGTTTATATACTATAAAGCATATAATTTTTGATGAAACTTCCTTTCATGTCTTTTGTTTCTGTTCAGTCGCTCAGTCATGTCGGACTCTTTGAGACCCCATGGACTGCAGCACGTCAGGCTTCCCTGTCCTTCAGCAGCTCCAGAGCTTGTTCAAACTCATGTCCATCGAGTCAGCGATGCCATCCAACCATCTCATCCTCTGTCATATCCCTCTCCTCCTTCCTTCAATCTTTCCCAGCAGTCTTTTCTAATGAGTTGGCTCTTCATATCAGGTGGCCAAAATATTGGAGCTTCAGCATCAGTCCTTCAGTGAATATTCAGGACTGATTTCCTTTAGGGTTGACTGGCTTAATCTCCTTGTAGTCCAAGGGACTCTCAAGAGTCTTCACCAACACCACAGTTCAAAAGCATCAATTCTTCAGTGCTCAGCCTTCTTTATGGTACAAGTCTCACATCCATATATGACTCCTAGAAAAACCATACCTTAAACTGTACGGATCTTTCTCACCAAGATAATGTCTCTGCTTTTTAATATTCTCTCGAGGTTTGTCATTTCTTCCAAGGAGCAAGTGTTTTTTAATTTCATGGCTGCAGTCACCATCTGCAGTGATTTTGGAATCCCCAAAAATAGTCTGTCACTGTTTCCACTGTTTCCCCATCTATTTGTCATGAAGTGATGGGACCAGATACAATGATCTTCATTTTTTGAATGTTGAGTTTTAAGCCAGCTTTTTCACTCTCCTCTTCCACCTTCATCAAGAGGCTCTTTAGTTTCTCTTCACTTTCTGTCATAGGGTGTTAATAGTCATAATTGTATGTAATTCCTTCCCAAGCACTGGACCTAGCCCTAGTGACCTCACTCTAATAAATATAATCTTGTAAAAGTGATGGGTATCACTTCTGAAATTACGTTAGGAAAGGACACCACCTCCATCTTGGTAGCACTCTGCCAACCCCTTTCTTGGTCGTTCTGATGAAGCCACAGCAGAGGGACTGCTGAGGGACTCACACAACAAGGAACCGGGGGCTTATTCTGGTCATCAGCTTATGAACAATTAAACCCTGCCCACAGCAATTTGAGGGAGCTTGGAAGCAGATCCACCCCAAGTTGACCCTAAATATCACTGCAGCCCCAGCTGACACTTTAACTGAAGCCCTTTGGGAGAGTCAGAGACAGATCACACTCGATTCCAAAGCCACAGAAATGGTGAGACCATAAATGCTGTTTTATTAAATAAAGTCACAAAATTTTGGTACAGTTTGTCATGCAGCAGTACAGAAAGACAACCATGACTATTAAATCCCTTCCTCAAATCGTCAATTATCATGACCATCCATGACAATTCAGTGTAACCTCACACAAAAGTGTAAGTACTTAAGAAATGTTAAATTTTACCAATTAAAGTCAGTATTAATGGAAGACTTAAATGATATAAAAGAGGAAACAGTAAATATTAATCCAAACGTCAAGATAAAGAGAAAACACATTTTATGATGTTTCTTCAGACAGTGCTAAAGTGTAAAGGGTTCATGGCAGTGCACATATATTGTATTTAAGGGAATAAATGTAACAAATATTATATTATGTTTTTCCTATTTTACTTCAATTGAAATTTAGTGCAACTTTAGAACCTATAGACAGCTTCAGTTTATTAATCACTTTTCTAAAGTTTTGGTGTTAGTTTGACAGCAGAGAAAAGCTTCTTTATAGATTACATTGAAATAGCCAAAAGACTGCAGTCGGCACAAAAAAATATTGAATTGTCCAAAAAATCAATTTTTAATCTCTGTTGATATTTGGGAAGTCAAGAGCCACAAAGGAGAAATATTTGGGGTTTTCGGGTTAGTATATTTTGGTCCTTTGAAGAGGTAATGGTAACAAGAAATATAAACTGACATTCAACAATGTCTTTAACAAATTAAAATTAGAAAATGAGGGCAGGGTACAATTCACTTTCCTAAAACATTTCTCAAGAGCACATGACTGTCTACAATTACAGAAGACTTGAAGTTGCTAGTACATTTAATTCAGTGCACATAAATTTCTTCTCTAGTGATAAGTAAAAATGGACATGCTCACTTTTACATTTTAATAGGCTGATAAGTTAAATTATTAAAAGTATATTTTCCAATTGACAGCAAGATATTGTTTTCTTTTTGGAGAAAGAAAAACTGTCTACTAATTGTTTAGAATTTTTCTTTTTCTTTTTTTTTTAACCACACCATGCAGTGTACCGGATCTTAGTTCCCTGACCAGGGAGCCAACCTGTACCCCCTGCACAGAGTTTTAACCACTGGACCACCAGGGAAGTCTTATCCATTTTTTGAGTGTGAAGTACAACCACATGAGAAAATATTTCTATTCAATAGCACTTTTTAAAGTCCAGTGGTGCTTATTTTGAATACATAAGGCAGCATTAAAATCATGAAGTTTTGCAAATTCAAATTTGCAAATTCATTCATCACATTTGATTTGAGGATAATTGGTTTTCTAATTACTAACCACTTAAAATATTTTATAATTATCTTTAAATAAGAATAATTTTTGCAAACCAAATGATAGATAAACTAAATTATTTGCATCTTAAATTGAAATTTGGAGATAAAGAAAACGTGAAATTGTCAAGAATTTTCCTAAAGCATTGCACATATATTAGCCTTTTTAGTTTGACTATTCTGTATTATTCAAATGATGACTTGGGCACACTTCAATATTTTTATTTTTCTGAATCAACTTTTTTTCAAATAAAATCTACTATACTTTAGGAATGTGATTAAAAATAAGTTTTTAAAAATTCCCTATTTCAAACTAAAATGCCAATTTGACATGCTAAATATTTATCCATTTGCATCTGTAAAATCTATTTTAAACAATAAAAATATACATTGTTGGAAATCCTCACAGCAGTTTTTGTGATATTGGAATGGGCTCCACAGAAAATGACTATCCACACTGGGTAATCAGTTATTCTCATTTATAGCATTCTAACCGTATGAATTAGATGCCAGTTCAAATTAATTGATCTATTTCTGACTATTGGCTTCCTCAGGAAGCTTCCACAGTCATGACTTTTATCACATCCCCTCCTATGATCTCTGAACATTGATACTCAGCCTTCATAAATGTATAACAGAGTTGAGGGCCATGTTTTAAAATGACTTGATCACTCTCTATCTCCCCCACTTCCCTGGTGGCTCAGATAATTAAGAATCTGCCTGCAATCATGAGACCCAAGTTCAAATCCTGGGTCAGAAAGATCCCCTGGAGAAGGGAATGGCAACTCATTCCATTATCCTTGCCTGGAGAGTCCTTGGACAGAGGAGCTTGGCAGGCTATAGTCCATGGGGTCACAAAGAGTTGGACACAACTAAGTACTCCACTTCTTCGTTATCTCTCCCACTGACTAAGTTGTGAGTTCACTATGGGTAAGGACCGTATTTGCTTATCATTCCATTCCCAAGAGCTGAGGAGCTACCACAATGCCTGAGTTAGAATGGATTTTATGTAAATATGTATTGTATGAATGAATGAATGAGAGATATTTAATAGAAAAGAGTCTCTAAAATCCAGCAAAGTTTATTTATAATTAATTTATAAAGACAATATATTCGTACCAGGCCAAGATAAAAGAAGTGAACACACACTAATAACTTTATGAGGTCAAAACAACCTTGATATGAAGACCTGATAAGAACTTCATGACAGATAGCTCCCATGAAAAACATACACAAAAACATTAGCAAGAAAAATCTGGTGGTTAACAGGATATATAAAGCAAAGGAGTTGATTATATTCCAGGAATATAAAAGTGACTTAGCATTTGATTACCAATCATTGCAATTCACGTGATAAGTCATATTAGCAAAATAAACAAGAACAATCTCAAAAGATAAATAAAAATAAACTCAAAATGGATTAAAGATCTAAATGTAATACCAGAAACTATAAAACTCCTAGAGGAGAACATAGGCAAAACACTCTGACACAAATCACAGTAGGATCCTCTATGATCCACCTCCCAGAATACTGGAAATAAAAGCAAAAATAAACAAATGGGACCTAATTAAAATTAAAAGCTTCTGCACAACAAAGGAAACTATAAGTAAGGTGAAAAGACAGCCTTCTGAATGGGAGAAAACAACAGCAAATGAAGCAACTGACAAACAACTAATCTCAAAAATATACAAGCAACTTATGCAGCTCAACTCTAGAAAAATAAACGACCCAATCAAAAAATGGGCCAAAGAACTAAATAGGCATCTCTGCAAAGAAGACATATGGATGGCTAACAAACACATGAAAAAATGCTCAACATCACTCCTCATCAGAGAAATGCAAATCAAGACCACAATGAGGTGCCATTTCACACCAGTCAGAATGGCTGCGATCCAAAAGTCTACAAGCAATAAATGCTGGAGAGGATGTGGAGAAAAGGGAACCCTNATTTTGACAGCTACTACTTATTGAGTACTGAGTATGTGTTCGACCTGTGTTCTAGGTGATGGATGGGCAGTGAGTGACACTGACCAGGTATCCACGTTCACATGCCTGACATCGTAATAGAGGACACAGATATGCACAAATGCAATAATAAATAGGTGGCATGACTTTGGTTAGTAATAAATGCTGGCAGAGGAAAGAAAAAGCAGATTAAAGGTCAGAAAGTGTTATTTTTGATAGGGAGACCAGGGAAGCCGCTTTGATGCGGTGACATTTGAATTGAAACTGGAATCCAGGGAGACGCCTTCCAGGAGAGGCAGCAGGTGCAGAGGCCCTGAAGCAGGAGTGGACATTTTTAGAGCAAAATAGGGAGTGGGAGAAGACCCTGGAGCAAGAGGCAGGGTCTGTGTAGAGCCTAGAGTTGAGATTTTACTGAGGATGATGGAAAGCCACTATAGGTTTTGAGCAAGGATGTGACATGATTAGATTTATGATTCTCAAAGATCTTTCTGCCTGCAGTGTGGAGAATAACTGTAGGGAGGTAAGAGTGAAAGCAAGGAAATAGGAGCTTCTCCGAGCTGTCGGGTAACGATGACGAGGCTTAGGCAGGGGTGTGAGTGGGAGGCTGTGAGAAGTAGTCAGGTTCTGAATGTAATTTGAACGAAAACAAGAGAACTTATTAACAGATTGGGTGTTAGGTTTCGGGCATGAGCCCAAATGGTACCATTTACTGCAATAGTTGACATTGAAGAATGAGGGGTTTGGGGGTGGGGGGAAGTCAAGAGTGCCATTTGGGAATGTGTTAGGTATTTGATATACCTTTTTTTACATACAGAGTAGAGTTATATGGAATAAGCATTCTGGGATGACAGGGGTTAACTAGTGTTAAGACTGCTGTGAATCTGAAATCTGCTTTTTTTGCTTCACATTAGGGCTCTAATTCTAGAGACCTGTTATTTGCATACAGGTTGGAGCATCCCTCCATTTATTGAATCTGTCAGTGTGAGATCTGGAATGAATTTTAGTTACTATGTCGACTGATACTTAATTGATTACTTTTCAATAGATTGTTTACTGTCTGTATATATACTTTCTTGGACATGGAGTAAAATTTGCATCACCATATTGCATAGGAAATGATTTTATTTTCTAATTAAGATTTTCCCTGCCTATTTTATTTCAACTCTTAAATTTTTCTAAAATAAGTTCACATCCATTCCTGTCCCTTTGTAAGCCACACCAGCTCTCCTTGATATACTAGGTTTGACAGAACCTTAGGTTCACTGTCTGTTCTCCTTGTACACTAGGAATAGTGTTTAGATGGGGATAGAGGGTGAGGGGTGGTAATTGACTTTATGTATACCCTATATTAGAAATTGCAATTTAAACAAAAAACTTTCCTTGTTATCAAGACCTTTCTCATAAAACAAAGACTTAGGAGAAAAAATATGGACCAGTTGGGTTCTCATCAGTTAACATGTTAACCTGTTAGGGTCGTTAGATCTTTAAACTCTTAGTTGAAATATTTCATAACTCAGGAAGCTGGGCTCCTGTTTTAGTGGGACTGGTCTTGCCACACCTCCTGGAAAGATTCTTTGTGTTCAGATGCAGAAGCTTCTTGGTAAATGGATGAAGCAGCTTCACATGTGGTTTACTATGTTAATAAGGCATCTTTATAGAGAAAACCACACCAACATCCAGGCCACTAAGGATTGCTGCTCTTAGCGCTTCCCAGACTGGCATTCTGAGAACACTGCCTTGGCAGGATGTCAGTAGTGATGTGTTGTGAAGAGAGGAACTATCCTTCACTACAGCACTTCCCAGAGCTTCTGCAGTCTTCCTGTACATGGTGACTCTCCTGAGGCGCCCTGTGGGGGTGCAGTGTGCTGTGTCAACCCCAGCAGCAGCCCTCATAGTTTGTCTTTGAGGCATTCGATCTCAGAACACGACTTCCAGGTGAAAGGGACCCTGCTTGTCACAGAAGGAGTGGGGGTGATGTTCTAAGTATGTAAGTTTTCAATAAACATGCTGTCTAATCGAAGATTCAGTGTGTCCATGTGAAGAAAACAAACATTTAGTAGCATTATAAACTAGACCAGAACACCTTTCCTTCTCCTGTTCCTAATTATTGGTCGGTCTCATACAAAGAAAATAGCTGATGGCCCCTTGCATAGCACCACAGTCCTCCCCTAGGCAGNAGGGGGGGATGATTTGGGAGAATGGCAGTGAAGCATGTATACTATCATGTAAGAAATGAGGCGCCGGTCTATGTTCGACGCAGGATGCAGGATGCTTGGGGCTGGTGCACGGGGATGATCCAGAGAGACGTTGTGGGGTGGGAAGTGGGAGGGGGATTCGGGATAGGGAGCTCGTGTACACCTGTGGTGGATTCATGTCGATGTATGGCAAAGTCAATAGAGTATTGTAAAGGAAAATAAAGTAAAAAAAATTTTTTCAAAAAAATGAACATAAGTTGATATTTTTAAAAAACTTTAGCAAATCAAAAATAGAAATATGTGAGATGATAGTTATCTGTCAAAAACCCAAAGCAATAATCTTTAGTGGTGAATTATTGAAAGCATTTCCTGGCAAATCATAAATGAGAAAGGGTACCTGCAAAAACTACTATTGCTCAGTATTACACAACAGGAGAGGTCTTAGCAAGTGGAAAAGAAATGGAAGTAGAAAGGCAGAAATGAAACTGTCATTTTCCTATAATATAATTGTATTAGTAGAAATTTTCAAAGCAGTACACAAACTATAGAAATAATAAGTGAAGTTAGTAAAGTTACTGGATATAAATTCAACATATTTATTTCTCAGTTCTAGAAACTAATATTATATATGAAATATCCAATGTTAAAAGCCAATATTATTTTATAATAGCATCAACTACATCAAAATAGGAATATAACAGAAGATATGTGCAAAATGTTATTGGGAGAGAGACTGAAGACTAACTAAATAAACAGAGGAATATATCATGTTTATTAATTGGGAAGCTCAAAATTGTAAAAATAGCATAATTCATACAAATTAACCTGTAGATTCAATGTAATTCCAATCAAAACCCTCAGAAGGTTTATTTTGGGGAAATTGAAAGATTGATTCTAACACTCATTTGGAAATAATAAAAATTAAAAATAGCCAAGTGGCTAAGAGTAATTAAATGGCTGAATGTTCAGTTCAGTTCAGTTGATCAGTCATGTCCGACTCTTTGCGACCCCATGAATCGCAGCACGCCAGGCCTCCCTGTCCATCAACAACTTCCGGAGTTCACTCAGATTCACGTCCATTGAGTCTGTGATGCCATCCAGCCACCTCATCCACTGTCATCCCCTTCTCCTCCTGCCCCCAATTCCTCCCAGCATCAAAGTCTTTTCCAATAAGTCAACTCTTCACATTAGGTGGCCAAAGTACTGGAGTTTCAGCTTTAGCATCATTCCTTCCAAAGAAATCTCAGGGCTGATCTCCTTCAGAATGGACTGGTTGGATCTCCTTGCGAAACTCTCAAGAGTCTTCTCCAACACCACAGTTCAAAAGCATCAATTCTTCAGCACTCAGCCCTCTTCACAGTCCAACTCTCACATCCATACATGACCACTGGAAAAACCATAGCCTTGACTAGATGGACCCTAGTCAGCAAAGTAATGTCTCTGCTTTTGAATATACTATCTAAGTTGGTCNCAAGTCTGGATTGAAACTGTCCACCATCATCAATTGAAAATCTCCGTGTGGACTTGCAACTGTCATAATCCAGAGCCATAAGATGTCTGTTCATCTTGATCCAGTGATTTCCCTTGTAGATTTCATTCTAAGGAAATCAGGTTAAGTGCCAACAAGGATTTATTTATACTTATGCTTATCACAAAAGAATTCTTAATTGTGATTGGTCATTTAGCTAAATAATTCGCTTGAAGAAATGTCATGAGACCACCCTCAGTTACTTTTATAAAGGCTGATGGAAAACATTTGTTATATAAAATTATAGGTGAGAAGACCATGGTATGAAGACCACAGAAGTCAAAATTTATGTAGGGTCAAACAGGACTGGGAGGAGTGACCCAGTGTTTTCTGCTGATGGCAATTTAAGTGTTTTTTGGTTTCTTGCTATTTTCCTTTTCAAAATGTGTATTTATAATTCTTATCATTAAGAACATGTCTCTCAGCACCCCTAGCTCTTCGTAGTGCTTTGAAACCTGTGTAACATTACAGCTTTACATGAGGCTTGTGTGATGGTGTCCTGGAGGCCCAATGTCAACTCTGCATTGATCTCTGCTCACCTACCTGGTAAGCGGGGGCCGCTGTACTCACCGTGTTGGCCGGCAGTGTGAAGTTCAGTGAAAAACTCTGCAAGAGAGAAGGAAACCTTAACGGTTCCGGTAATGGTCAGCCAGGCCATTGTCTGACCCCTCCACCAAATGTCATAGACCCTGGCGGACTCCAGGAGAATTTGCTGACCCCACAGGCTCAGTCAGCTCCATCCTCCCCTCCCAATCTTGGCCGCCGAAGAGGCAGGGGAGCAGGTGAGTCAGGGGTCATGAGATCCCCCCTCAACAGCAAGGCAGTCCTCCCCTTCCTCTCCTCCCAGGCCCTCACCAGGGCCAGTTTAAGGGACCAGCCAGCCAAGCTACTTGCTGAGAGGTCCTGACTCAAAAGGGCAGCAAAGCATTAATAGAAACATTCAGCAGAGTGCTGAAAGTTGTTTTGGTTTTTTTCTTTCTCTCCCTGGAACTCCTCTCAGGAAGCAAACTGTGTAGACTGATGGCACCTTCTTCTTGGGGTGGGAAGTAAGACCCCAGGGGCTCCCACTTCAACTCCCTCACAGGAGGAGTATCTGAGAAAGATAAGTTTCCCTTTTTACCGAGTCCAAGGCAGGGGTTTCAGGCTGGAGCTGAGCTGGTTGGGATGACAGAGGAAAGAGGCTAACGCTCTGTGACCTCCCCTCACGTAGAGCCCAGCCTCACATCTCCCTCAAATATGGGGTCAATATTTAAAGATCGTGAGCTTTATACACACTACCAAGTATAAAATGACCTTTGCAGGTGGTGCTGGTGGTAAAGAATCCACCTGCCAATGCAGGAGGCACAAGAGACATGGGTTCGATCCCTGGATTGGGAAGATCCCCAGAAACCCACTGCAGTATTTCTGCCTGAAAAATTCCATGGACCGAGGAGCCTGGTAGGCTACAGTCCATGGGCTTGCAAAGAGTTGGACATGACTCAGTGACTGAGCGCATGTATAAAATAGGTAATTAATAAGAACCTGCTGTATAGCACAGAGAACTCTACTCAGTGCTCTGTGGTGACCTAAATGGGAAGCAAATAGAAAAAGAGGGGATGTATATACAATTGATTCACTCTCCCAGAAACTAACCAACATTGTAAAGCAACTATACTCCAATAAAAAAAAAAAAAATCATGGGCTCAATGGGGCACCAACTTGTTAGCCTACCCAGGTGTCCACTTTCCAGGATCAGGTCCTGCCCNTGCTCTGTGGTGACCTAAATGGGAAGCAAATAGAAAAAGAGGGGATGTATATACAATTGATTCACTCTCCCAGAAACTAACCAACATTGTAAAGCAACTATACTCCAATAAAAAAAAAAAAAATCATGGGCTCAATGGGGCACCAACTTGTTAGCCTACCCAGGTGTCCACTTTCCAGGATCAGGTCCTGCCCAGGGCCTCTGGTGGCTCTTTCCTTCTCCCTGTTCCCATCTTCTGTCCTTCCAGTTTGGGCTCTTTCATATCAGTTTCTTCCAGCTGCTCTTTATGTGAAAAACGAGTGGGCTCTGCTCCAACTCAGCTGGTGACAGTTTCTGTCCCTGGCTCAAGGGGCTGGAGCGGTCTTGTTTATACCTGATTGGCCCCCCGCCGTGTCGTCACCCTTGAATCATGCCCGCTGGCCAGGCTCTCTCTCAGTGAGCCCCAGCCTCCCCAATCCCTGACAACTTGGCTTAAACTCCAGCTCCTGATCTTCCTGAAGCCTCTGAAACCTGGTTTTGTCATTCTAGAAGCAATGTGCGTACTAAGATTTAAAATGAAATGTTAGCCAATAATGAGAAGGTTGGGATGGATTAGAGGATCCTAAGATTTCAGAGCTGAAGTGCCTCCAAGATTGTCTACCTGAGACCCTCATTTTACAGAAGAGGAAGCTGAGGCCCAGGGACTTCTCAGAAATTCCCTCATGGATAAATGAGAACAGTTAGGGCTTATCTCTTAAAACAGACAAATGAGATTGGTCCAGGTGACTCAAATCCAACCTGGAAGATGGGTCTAGAGGCGATAGTACCAAGATATGCAACACCTATTCTAGCTAGCTTTCAGGTAGGTTGGAATTCAGAGAGGTCAATAAATGAGAAAGTCTTTTGTGAACTAAAAATGTTTCAGGCACCTACAAGGTATAGTTCCCACTGCTGCCTGCCCCAGAGATTGTCTTTCAATTAGGATGGCCCCAGCAGGCCAGCACCCTTCAGTGGCAACTGTTTACTTCCCTGTCTCTTAGCAACAGGAAACCCTTACTTTATATAAAAGAAAACCGAGGTGAGAATTTGAATGGATTCCCCAAGTTCACATGATTAGTTGGCTGTCACTGGGACTTGGGCCTTTTGGTGACAGCCCATTTCTTTCTTTTTTTAGAAAAAAAAATTATGTATTTACTTATTTGGCTGTGCTGGGTCTTAGTTATAGCATGCAGGATCTTTAGTTGGGGCATTCAAACTCTTGGTTGTGGTATGTGGGATCTAGTTTCCTGACCAGGGATGGAACCCAGGACCCCTGCTTTGGGAGTGCAGAGTCTCATCCAGTGGACCACCAGGGAAGTCCCAGCAGCCTCTTTCTCCCATGTCCCAGGCTTCCTCAGGACTCCTGGAGTTTCTTCAGAATAATTGGAGCCCCCAGGCTCACAGCACTTTGCACCTCCTCTTCCAAGATAGTATTAGAAAGACATCTGAGCTATTTAGGTCTTTTTTGCTCAAGGGGCCTACCTTCATGCTAACATCAGCCAAGCCCACAGAGGATGCTGGCTGGTCACGGCATCAAATGCAGCTGCCCAGAGCCTTATCTCATCAGCAAACACTAGCTACTGATGTCAGCAGGCCCAGGACAAAGCTTTCTTTGGGGGACAACAGAAGGGAGGGGCAGCAACAAGTGGGCCACTGCACGTGCTGTTTATCATTTGGATGACGAAGATTTTGGCCAACTTCAGAAAGTCATTTATATTTTGTAGAAACACACTACAGTACTCTCATGGAGAAAACAACATCACGTAAATGTGGGTGGAGAAGAATCTGACTCAGTGTCCTTTAGAGAGAAAGCTGAGTGGGACGAGGCAACTCTGGCCTTGGAGTTCCCTGATCTGGATTCAAGTCCACTTAGCCACTTAGTAGCTGTGTGGCCTGGGGAAAGTGACTCAGGCTCTCTGGTCTCCATTTCTTCATAACAAATCTATTCTCCCAGGCACAGTTATTCCATCCTCAAAACTGGGACACTATTAACTTGCCCTGCCTGTCTCACAGGATAAACTCAAAGGAACTAATGTCTGTGGCAGCTCCTTCAAAACTATAAATTACTCCAGGTGGGGGACCCCATGGTGTCATATTCTTCATAGCCTGACCAGCATGGAGCAAGGTACAGGGAAGCCACTAGGACAATCTTGTTGGATGGAATTGTCTGCATGAATTTACAATATTCAAAGTACAGGAATTTGGTACAAGACACTCATTGCTAGTCTAAGCACTGTGTTGATATCTACATAGTGGTTCCAAAGGGACATCACGATCTCAATAGTTAAGTGTCATTATGAGTCTGCTGCGTGTGATGGGAATAAGGGGAGTTGGGCTAACTACTCACGGTGACTGAGGATACCCCATGTGTCACCCACTGTACTCGTCCCCACAAGGGGCACACTCTCACCCCTACATCATGGGTGAGGGAACTAAGAGACCAAGGCAGGCTTCTTAAGGTCCCCAGCTGGTCAGTGGGAGAGGCTGGATAAGGAGAGGCTGGATAAGAATAGGCTGGATCGTCTACATAAAAAATCTTATTTCACGGATCTTCCTAACTCCAAATCTGAACAGCCCCCTTTACTAATCTCTTTAATAAAGGAATCACAGAAGCCCCTTCTAACTCACCAAACTTCATTTCATTGAGTCACAACCAAACATGTACCACAAGTCAGCAAGAAAGGTGGACAGTTTCTGATGCAACTTGTGAGTCTCTCTGTTGTGGATCACACAGCAAAAGGCAGACTAAACAAATAAGGATAAAGGACTCCAAATGGGAAATGAGTTTAGCTGAAACATTTATTTTGCACCCTTGTAGGTGCAGTTTTAAAAACAAAACCTTAATATTAAAATATAAGAGGCATCAGCAACTATCAGATGAGAATTTTTAATGATTAGTATTTCATACTAGTAGGAAAATAATTTCATATTTTAATGATTAGTATTTCGTACTAACAGGAAAATAATTTCATACTAATAGGAAGATAATTAAAAGCCAAGCTCCTTAACTTCCTTTCACTGAAGGTAGTTATATTTGAATTAGATGTGAGCTTTAAAAGCCTGAGTATTGTTTACAGAAAGAAATGAAGGCTAGGCAGAGGAAAGATGCTCAGTCTCACTCACCATTTCCAACAGCTTCCCAAGAGCCTTCTCCAAACGCTGCCCTCGGCAACCTCGACTTCTTGCTGGTGTTATTGGCTTGTGTCTTGCATTTGTAGGAACATCCAACTGGGAGAGCAGGGGTGCCAAGAGAAGAGGTGGCTCCACCAGTGCTCTGGCCAGGCCATTTATGGTCAGGGGAGTAGCCGAGTCGTTGGCCCATCCCTCAGGGGAGATGCTCTCCTGCTCCGTGGCCACCGTGTATGGCCCCGGTGACCTATGCTCTCTGCTTTCATTTTCTATCCTTTTTACTTTCAAGCTCCTTCCTTGGTTACATCTTCATCTCAGCAAAGAACTCAGACCTGGCCCGAGACCTCGGTGGCTCCTGCCGCCAGCAGGTCTTTAGAAACAATGCGTTACACACAGGCTGAGTGAGGCTGGCCACTCCACCCCCAGTGGCCAGGCAGTGGCACTGATCACTGTCCCAGCAATGAGGCATTCAACCCCTCACCAGCATCGATGGAGGGGGTGCCTGGGGGCTGGGGGCTGGCGCCTGCTGTACTGGGGGCAGGGCTGTACCTGCTTTAGGTGATGAGCATGAGTTGAGCCTCACTCTCATTCTCTTCTCACATTTTGATGCAGAGCCTCACAGAGCTGGAGTCCAAGCCGTTGACATGGACTGCTTTATATTTCTTGTGAGTTCTCTGTTAGAAGTTTACTTCTTTAAAACAATGAAGGGGTTGGAATCACATGTCAACAAAACAGCAAAATTAAAACCAATAATTTGTTCATTGCAATGAGTGCATTCATTCATTCACTCAACAAATCTTTAACTTCTCTGTGTCAAGTATTATTCTGGGCTCTGTTCTGGGCTTGGTGATAAAGACAGATGAGGCTCCAACTCTAAGGGAATGTATGTTCCAGGGAGGCAGATGGACACCAGTCAGAACAGGACAGGGAAAATCATTATGGAGGAGCAAATGGGGTTTATAAGGGAAGAGGACCTGGAGTGATGGGGAGGCATGTCTCTGAGACATGACATTTAAGGTGCACATGAAAAATAAGAAGAAGGTTCCAGGCAGAGGGAACAAGAAATTCAAAGGCCTGGTTCTAAAGCAGGCTTGGTGTGCTGGGATAGGAGGGAGGCCAGTGAGCCTGGTGGGAGGGACCTGGAAAACCTGGAGGTTAAAAGCAGAGTGAGTTTGGGGCCTGTGATCTGAGCAGCAGGGCACGGTAAGATTTCCACGGTGCAGCAAAGGGAAGACTTTCGGGGTTTTGACGAGAGGATGATCTAAGTGGGGCTGACAATGATTACCTGCACTGCCTGGATTCCAAGGGATACAAGGGTTATCCCAGACTCTGCTTAGCAGAGTCCACGTGAGCGGTGACACTGGCTGCCCCGGGATGGGAGCGGTGGCAATGGACAGCAGTGAAGGGGGTCGTGGCTTATTGAGGAAGCAGAGGCAGTGAGACTTGATGATGGAAGAAATGAGAGGTGGGGAGCGAAGAGACGGAGGGGGAGATGGGAAAAAGGCCAAGGCCTGAGCTTGGGATATAACTAACAGGGGTGGAGACACTATCTGTTCAGGCAGATGATCCTGGAAAATGGGGTGTGAGGATCCAGGCACTGGATGCCTTGCTTAACAAGACCAGCATGGCCTTTGCCTCATGGGGCTTCAGGTCCCCAAGACTCAGTGAGGCTTAAACTGAATCCACTGGTGCCCAGAGTCAGGGAGACAACACAGCTCAGAGATGCCTATTTGGAATGCCTTGACCACACTTCTGGACCCTGTGTGGTCTTAGGCAAGTAAGGTAACTTCTTCCAACCTCCGTCTCAATCTATAAAGTAGAGACAACATGTTTACAATACAGGTTACTAGACTATTTAAATCAGCACAACTGGTACAAACTGTGCTTCTGTCTTTGCTTGGTAGGTAGGCAGGAAATCACACCGGGACCAGGGATCTGGACCAAGGAACTGGCGTTGACGGCCCTGCCCCCTCTGGCTAAGCTGTCTGCGGACAGACAAGGCCAGCAACAGCCTTTTTAACTCTGTCTTTGCTTTGCATCCACTGATCACCAACTCATCCTCCAATGGACATTTTACTCCTTTGGAAGAAATGCTAAGAAAGTCAGTAAACGGGTGCTCTGGCCTGAGAGTCTGGGTCAGTCATGTTTTCCAGTCCTAACATCAAAAGAGAAGTCTAATTTTTTTTTTCCCAGATGCCTAATCTTTAAGAAGAAATGAAACTGGTTGGGTTGGTGTAGGGATGTCAACAGAAAGAAGAGAGTTTGGGGACCCCAGCTCTGGGTCGCTCCTGAGGCTTCAGCAGCAAGAACTCCTAGATGGTGCTCTCAGGACATCCTCCCAGGGAAAACCAGTCCTGAAGAAGCTCAGCCCTCTCGCCCCTTGATCAAGACTCTAGTTTCAGGAGGAGAATCTGATGTGTCTTGAGACAGGCTGGGGTCTGGGACCTGAGACCCCTAGTTACAGTGCTGGCTTGCACCTAGACAAATGTCTCCTTGAGCAACCAAACACAAAGATACTACAAGGAACTAAAAATAACTGTGCACGGGCAGCTGGGGCAAATCATGAACAACAAGATCCCAAAGGACCAAAAGCTCAATTGCCACTTGTAAGAGAGCCCCCTCATAAGAACTGTGACCTTCAGTTTTAGAGGCCACACGTGGTCCTCAGGCTCAAAACCAGACGGAGAGAATTGCTGGGGACAAAGGGAAGATGGCTACCACGCCTAAGCTGTTACAGTAGCAACCATCTCCTCAATGTTCATGTTGTTAGATTTCCAGCCTGTCTGGGTCCAAGAAAAGGGGCGACTTTGGAGCCCTCTTCAGCTTTGCTCGTGACTTTCTGGGTCCAATAGGAGCCCTGTTCTGGAGGCAGGCTCTGGGTAGTCACCAGATCATAGAAGGCCAAAGAGAAGGCCCCCCCTTTTGTACATGCTTCCCAAGTTCCTGTGATATTGGAGAAAAAGATCACCAAGAGGACTGAACTTGTCATACAAACCCAGGACATGTCGATAAATCCACATTCTTTAATGAAACAGTTCTTTCTAGACATGTGTTAGCTCCTTTCCACTTTCTTTTTGAAACTGACATTTCATGAAACGTACAATTACACAAGATAA
Source organism: Neotragus pygmaeus (assembly GCA_006410875.1). Lineage (NCBI taxonomy): Eukaryota > Metazoa > Chordata > Mammalia > Artiodactyla > Bovidae > Neotragus > Neotragus pygmaeus. The sequence continues at coordinate 1,013,546 of SJYV01045966.1, read as the reverse complement.
AAAATACAGTATATTTATAGATAATGCTCTAAATGGTTTTTTTTTTAAGAAATCTTCTAGGCATTTGAGATTATTTTTCAGAAGTTCAGTCTACAAAGAAAACTTGAAAACCATCTGCCAAAGCCTAAGGAATACTTGTTCACACATTGAACAATGACAACACCACGAATTATCTGAGATTTATCAAATGAACCAGATTGACGGCAAACCCCAGGGTGACTTGTTAGTTAACAAGATTTTACAAATGACGTAACCAGGTTGAGCATTTCATGAATAATATAAAACTTTTAATTTTAGAGGAAAGCCGTCTTATGGTGAATCAATGCACAGCCTCCTTCTCTGGTTGGAGAAATTCCATAGGCTGAAGTTAATTCCAGATCCGCACCCTGCCTTGGGATCCAGGTTCTAGCATTTGCTAGACCAGATGACACTAGACTTGGATCAGGCTGAAGGCCTGGACCCCAAATGTTTCACCAGGTCATCAGGAGAATTCTCTGAGCTGAAGTCAGCCTGCTGGAGCTTTGCAACAGCCCCAAGGACAAAGCAGGCAGGGGTAACGTCCCGTGGGATGTGTACAGAAAGGTCACTGAGCATTCGGAAGAGCCAAGGCAGGGGCCTGGGTCTTTGTGCTGAGTGGACTTTCTCTCGTGAAGCCATCTGTTCAGTTCTTTGCAGAACCTGCGTTGTGTATATGTCCCGTGAGTCTGAGCTTCCAGGGGAGCTGTCTGGCCAGCCCCAGCTGAATCAGAGCTTGTCTTTTCTGAGAACACGTCACTCACAGAAGGCCTAAAAAAAGGTTTTCATAAGCGTCTCATTGTTTCCAATTGGCCACAGGTTGATAATGGTTGAAGCTGTGTGTTTTTGAAAATCGTACTAGAGAGAGAAAAACAAGTACCATTGTTTCCCGAGAGCAGCAAAGACAGAGGCAGAGCTGACTCTGTTTCTGACTCCCTCTCACTTTTTCAGGGAATTCATCAATCTTATTCAGACTTCTAAAGGCTGAAACTACAGAATTTTCAAGTCCTCGGCGAGAGACCCTTAACAGCCACCTTCTTAATCCTGATTTCGGTGTCAACTTTGAAGATCAGATGGGACAAAATAAACGCCCCCAAACAAAACATCAGAGAAATGGAATCCATCCCATGAGGCGGGTAAGACCTGAACCACACGACAAGCTGTTCCATGTGCTGAATCAAAGAAACTCCAGGACAGGGGCTGTGAAAGATCACAATATAAGAATGTAGGTTGAACCTCCCTCCAGGGCCAAGAAAGGCCAAGAGAGGCTTGGTAAAAGTAGATCCATAGAACACAAAGCCGGTCCAGGAGGGCCTATTCAGTCAAGCCTGTGGATCAGCATTTATCACACGGCACTGATTAAGGCTCTGACAGTTGATCCTTTACATACATACATATATACAGACATATATTATTATTAATAATAATACTTTGATTTTTTTCTGTTTTAAGGAAAAAATATTCCCATGCATTTTTTTCTACCTTTCTTTGTGTTCTTATTTTTTAATGTCTTTTTATTTTTAACTCCCAGCAATCTTTTTAACTAGACATAGTCCTCTGGGACCATATTCTGATTTTCAAAAATGTCACCTTTAAATGTTTTGCAGATATTTTGTTTCAAATGATGTTGATTCATCCCCAAGGAATTCTGGTGCTTGGGAGCAATTTCAACTCTCACCAAAAACCTTCTTGTGTGCGATCCTGTGTTCAATACCAACCACACAGGACTTACGGCTATGTAAACATTATTTTAAAATTATTCCAACATAAATACTCTTTTTTAAAGCTAACATACCACAGCTTTTAGCTCATAATGCCCATAGATGCCTTAATGAAATGCCATTCAAAACTACCTCACTGTTTAAAGTACACCTGGAGGTTCTAAAATTATGTAAACAACATCCTCGCCACTTCTCCAAAGCGAATGCCAAATGTGATGAATTCTAATTGAAAGTTGGTGACTGAAAGCTAGTTAGTCTGAGTAAGTCACCAATGCACTCTTTAACCCAACCAGTTTCAGGAAGTTAGTCACAGGTAGACTTGTTCCACAAAGTGTTGATTCTTACATAACTTATAATTAACCAGTTTTCAGTGATGTTCATAAGGGACCTGAATGGTCCCCCATAAGATGTCTTTGCACGTTTTGCAAATACAGTTTGAATTGGTTGTCAAGAGTGAAAGTCAACCACAGCAAGGGCCTCCAAAGCTGGAGAAAGAGATATTATTGGCCCATGGAATCCCAAGGCCACGTGGAGTCTTCTCCAAGTCAGTGAGGGCAGGAGGACAAGTCAGGATGTCTTCTTTTCGGAAGACTAGGGACTCTCACCAGCAACTGTTCTGCTGAAGTCACAGCAGATGCCTTGGACCCTTAATGCAATTAGGGATGGGGAAAACCCAGCATGGGCAAGGAGAGCTGATGACACAGAGGACAAGTTGCGGGTCTCCTTGCTACGTGACAGTGATCCTCAAACACCAGCTTCCTCTGTATGATGCTTACTGCGTTGCCTGTTTTAGTCCCAACGCCCATATTCTTGGGCTTCTTGGGTGACGTGTCCCTGGCAGAGAGTTAATGTCTCCAGCCAAAGCTGTGAGGAACATGTGAGCTATGGCCAGTCTTTTATCCTCATTGTCTAACGCTGATGGAAGATGCCCCGCGTCTCCAAGACACGGTCAGCCTGCCTTACACCTATGGAAGCACATCCAGAAACAGAGCCACCTAAGGGGAGGCTTCTGCCTCATAGGAGCAAAGGGCAAGGAGACAAACAGGCAAAGCATAAATAGCCAGTGACATTAAATCTTAATCTTTAAAACTGCATGATTGGTAACACCAAGGCCGGAATCAAAGAAATATCTTCTCCCCTCCTTGTTCTGGGCAAATTCATCAGATACACCACTTCCAAGGCTAGATTTTGAGTTTTTGTTTGAGAATAATACTGTACACTGCTTTAGGGCAGATTCAAAAGGTGCTATTGTTATAAAAACATTCTCAGTTCCTGTTTTTCAAGAACAACATTATTTCTTCATGTGTAGGGCATCCTGGAACTTGGTACTGGTATACCGGGCATGAAAGCCTTTCTTGTTAATGGTGTCATCAGTGTGGAATCGAATCATCAGAGAATCCCCTGCAGAGTAGATTTCTTCCAATGGCTGAGGCGGGGAGAAAGGAAAACCAGGGGGACTTTAAGCCAGTTGGCTGTGGTTGGAGTATTAAAATAAGGAGGATGAGACAAAGACACAGGAGAGACACTGAAGGGCATCAAAACAAGCTGTTTTTTTCAAAGAAAAGCTTTTCAAATTCTGCTCCCAAGAGCACCCCCACCCCCTGCCCCAGCTCTCCTTTTCCAAGGACAATTCTAAGTGCACAGCTCTTATAGAATCTATTAATATTAAGTGCATCAGTTAATTAAGTGCACCTAAGCACTTCCACGGCTTCCGTGGTGGCTCAGATGGTAAAGAATCTCCTGCAATGCAGGAGACCTGGGTTTGATCCCTCCAAGATCCCCTGGAGAAGGGAATGGCAACCCACTCCAGTATTCTTGATGGGAGAATCCCATGGACAGAGGAGCCTGGCGGGCTACAGTCCATGGGGTAGCAAAGAGTTGGACATGACTGAGTGACTGACACACACACACATGCTGAAGCATTTTCAGATTTCATCTCATGTAAAGTTACAGCCGCTTTATAAGGCAGGCACTATCTCCATTCTATGCTTGAGAATCTGGTTGAAAATCTAGTTCACAGCTCAATAGTCCCCAACCTCAGGTCTTCTGACTATAAAGCGTATATTATGAGTCACCCAGCACTGGGGTCACCACTGTGATGTTCTCCCAGGAGATCTAAGACAGTCGTTGAGGTCTCTGTCTTGTCCAAGGACAAAACGTGGGATGGAGTTGCTACGTTTGACAGAAAGATTTCACCAGGTGGTAGGTGAAAGGGAGCCAGGATCCCAGGCTGCCATCTGCCAGATTCTAATGGAACCAAACTGGCTTCCTGTATATTTCACTGCTCAGGACCCTTCAAAGTTCTCCTCCGCGTGTGGACCCCACAGTTTGAAAGCCTTTATCTCTCAAAGGCACTGCATCAGCTAAGCCACACTGTGTCGTCCTTTCTTTTTGGGAGGGTGAGAGAAGATGACGGGAAATTATTCAAAGATCAGTACAAAGGCCAGTTTGAGGTTCTGTTTACCACATGCACTAATGATTCCAAAATGATTTATTGTAAGTTTGGCCAGTTGCAAAGAGGCTTGAGTGATCAGCTCTGCAGGTGAAGGAAAAGACAGAGCTGGGAGCCCCGTGTGGGCAGCGTGATGCAGATGGAGGAGGACCAGGACCCTGAACTGGTCTATGCTCTCACTGAGAGCCAACTCAGTGCCAGCCCTATGGCAGGTGCTGGGAAAACAGTGATGAAAACAGGCCTGCCCTGTCCTGAGGCCGTGGCCCAGGAAAAAGATGATAATGAAAACAATCATAATGACCTTGAACATGACGAATGTTTATAGTTAAAAATGATTTGCAATTTGTATAAGCATTTGGTTTCTACTGGGAGAGAGAATTGGGAATATATGGAATACACAAGAGGATAATTAAAATATATATTTTTTAAAAAGAGGTCTGAAGGCTAAATAAAAATGGAGGTGTGGGGGGGACAAACCCTCTGCAAAAGTGAAAGTTGCATGGGACTCTTTGTGACCCCATGGACTATACAATCCATGAAATTCTTCAGGCCAGAATACTGGAGTGGGTAGCTGAGCCACCAGAATACTGGAATGGGTAACCTATCCCTTCTCCAGGGGATCCTTCCCACCCAGGAATCAAACCAGGGTCTCCTGCATTACAAGCGGATTCTTCACCAGCTGAGCTACCGGGGAAGCCCAGTCTGCAAAAAGGCAGCCCTAAAAGGAAGATGCCCTTCCCTAGCCGGCCTCTGCCTCAGGCTTTCCTGACCGGGTGCCCGTTACCGCCCAACCTCCTCCCCAGCCACCCTCCGGGTTTCCCTCTTTGCTCCAGCAGGACGGGCCTCCGGCCTGGTGCCCTAAGCAGCCGCAGGGGCCGCCAGGGCCGCGACGCGCGTGTGTCTGACCGCTCAGTTCATGCTCCGGTCCCCGCGGGGGCCGCCCACCACCATCCCAGCATCCCCAGGACTCACCCCGGAGCCGCAGAAGCGGCCGAGCCTGGGCGCCGTGCTGTCGTAGCCGTCGAACGCCTCCATGTAGTCGTAGCCGCAGTCTGCTTCCTCCTCGACCTCAAACGTGCGGAAGATCAACTCCACGCCGTAGCCGTCCTCCGCCACGATCACCCAGTCGCAGCGGGCCTGGCTCGGGTAGTTGTTGTCCCCAAACTGGGCATGGGAATAGAGCTCTTTGCTCCGCACTTCGGCCTTCAGCCTGCCCCCACACTCTGGAGCAGAGAGAGAAGCGCGATGCCCCCTCGGCACAGAGAGGGCACGCTCCGCGCCGCGCACCCCACCCCCAGCAACCCCGCCTCTCCTCACACCCTCTGGACAGGCCCGTCTTCTCTACCAAGCCTGGTGTTTGCTCTGTGCGAAAGGCCAGGCAAGTTTCATCACCCCATTCTGTTGGTCAGTCGCTCAGTCGTGTCCGACTCTGCAGCCCATGGACTGTAGCCTGTCAGGTTCCTCTGTCCATGGAATTTTCCAGGCAAGAATACTAGGGTGGGTTGCCATTTCCTCTTCCAAAAAAACCCATTTTACAAAAGACTAAAAGAGATCCAGGAGTTTCCAGGGTTCGCTGGGGAATCCAAATTAGCCCTACATACACACCCAGGACCTATGTTCCCAGATTGGGCTGTAGGGAGCTTCGGGGAACACCAGAGATGCCACGATAAAAAACTTTCCTTCTCTCCAGTTATGGATATATGGGGCCAAGGGATGGTTTGCCCTACTGGTCGCCGGGATGTGGTTGGATCTTTACCACTTGGTTGTCTGCAAGCATCTGAAATGGGCTCACTCATGCCCACAGATTTACCGTAATCTGTTATTTTTGCCAGCAGAGGGCGCCAAAAGCGCATCAAAACTGCTGCTGCTGCTAAGTCACTTAGTCGTGTCCGACTCTGTGCGACCCCATAGACGGCAGCCCACCAGGCTCCGCTGTCCCTGGGATTCCCCAGGCAAGAACACTGGAGTGGGCTCAAAACTGCTGGTGAGGGCTCAAACCTGAAACCACAGAACAGATCTGGATTGCACCTGTATCTGGGCTTCCCTGATAGTTTCGCTGGTAAAGTATCTGCCCCCAAAGCAGGAGACCCCGGTTCGATTCCTAGGTCAATTCCTGGAAGATCCCCATCCCCACTCAAGTATTGCTGGGCTTCCCTGATGGTCCAGACGGTGGAGGAGGGCGTGGCCGCCTTCTCCAGTGTTCCTGCCTGGAGAATCACCATGGACAGACGAACCTGGTGAGCTACAGCCCACAGGGTCCCAGAGAGTTGGATGCAGCTAAGCAGCGGCAGCAGCACCTGCATTTGAGAGCCTGACCACAGGCTAGCTTTCAAAAACCCCCTGTGGGTGTTACAGGTGAGCTATGCCTCAGACTTTGGACTTGTATTCTGTAGCTTCAGCTTCTGTTTTTTCACTAGGATGGTAATTCTGGTTGGCCTGAGCCTGTCCTACATAACGCATGATAAAAATACGTGCATGAGAGTGATGGGCCATTAGAGGGCAACGGATTTTGCATTAAATTCCCGCACTGCAGTTCTCAGTGTGCTCCATGCCTCCTCCCCATGGTGTGGCTTCCACACTGTGCGGTAATTACGTTCACCTTGCCCCGAGGTCCCATGCCCCCCTTCCCCGCCCCTGCCGCCCGCTGTCNAGAGGGCAACGGATTTTGCATTAAATTCCCGCACTGCAGTTCTCAGTGTGCTCCATGCCTCCTCCCCATGGTGTGGCTTCCACACTGTGCGGTAATTACGTTCACCTTGCCCCGAGGTCCCATGCCCCCCTTCCCCGCCCCTGCCGCCCGCTGTCCCCCATCCAGCTGGAGCTCCACATCCAGCCTGGCCCCAGTCCTGTCCAACTGCCAACTCTCAGCCCCGAGTATGCTCTGGCTTAGATTTTCTTCCAGGTCTGAGTGTCTTTGGAAAATTTCAAATTCTTGAGATGTGGCTGGCAATGAAATGAGGGCTGAGCCAGGTAGGATGCCCCCCACCCATCCTGCCAGATCTCTCTTCCCACCTGCCCTGGCCCCTGGAGGCAGACCTCTACATGGACGAGCAGGGTCTACATGGACGGCAGGGCCTACATGGACGGCAGGGCCTACATGGACGGCAGGGTCTACATGGATGGCAGGGCCTACATGGATGGCAGGGTCTACACGGACGGCAGGGTCTACATGGACGAGCCCCTTGGCCCCCTGATCGGGCCACAGGCACCAGCAGATCAGGGGAGAAGAGGTCGGGGCACTAGTCCCAGGCCCCTCCTTGCCTGGTCACCACGGGCTGTGTCCTTTGACTGCGAGTCACAGCTCCTGTTTGGGGGCCCTCTGCTCGCCTGCTTTTGTCTCGAGGCTTCAGGAACAGATCCCCTGCCTCTGTCATTGAGACCAATGGGAGTGACAGCCTTGCATCTTAGCCATGGTTGCTGCACAGCCCCTGTGGAGTCCCCACATCCTGTCCAGCCCTCTGTAAACCGTCCCTCAGTAGCTTCTCAAATAATGACTCCACCTGAGTGTGCCCCTGTTTCCTGCAGGACCCTGACCCCCCCGAGCACCCACACTCAGTCTGCAGCGACAAGAGGGTGAAGTCACTAGTCAGTGGCTTTTAAACGGCACCAGGGAAGTGGTGATGCAGCCGTGAACAGTGGGGAGTTTGCAGCCAGGGTCAGCCAGGCTTTGAAGACACTGGCTGTCACTTTGTCTCATCTGATTCATATTTTCTGGCTCCAGGAAAAAACTGGGAGGAGGGGCTGTTAAAGGGATCAGAAAACCTCACAGAGATCATGATCATGATCGCAGGCTCTGAGTGAGCCTCACTGCCGCTGCTTTGTCAGAGGGCGAGGATCAGAAAGTCAAGGTTGCTTCATGGATTCTAGTCCCAGGCGGTATGAGGGCAGGAGAAGGGGGTGACAGAGGATGAGATGGTTGGATGGCATCACCAACTCCATCGATGTGAGTTTTGACCAAGCTCCCGGAGAAGGTGAAGGACAGGGAAGCCTGTCGCCAAGAGTCGGACACAACTTAGCGACTGAACAACAAGTCCCAGGCTGCATCCTTTAAGTGGCTGAAGAGCAGAGCCAGTGTTCTTACTTTCTTCTGTTTAGCATGGGAAATAATGTAAGTTATAAGCATAAACATTTTCCTCCAAAGGGCTGATTAAGGCTGTTTATTTCAAGTGAGAAAAATAACGGGAAACAGAAAACTTTTCGTTTTTTTGAAACTGCTTCTTGGAGGGGTACAGAAGACTTCTTTCCACCATTCAGCACCCAGACCCAGGGTTTCAAAAAACAGCAAAATTACAAATAAAAGTTTAAAAGGAGGGCAGGAGGAAGAAAGGAAGAGATGTAAGAAGTTTGGCACCGAAAAAGGGTTGCTCACTTAATAGGTTGTCGAAACAGTAAAACAACCCTCCCCCATGGCTGTTCATGTTTCGTTTCAAAAGGGACACGTCATTGCACAACTCCCGTCTCCACAATAATCAGAATTAAAGGTGGTCCTTTCCCTGCCTTCATCACGCATCTATCTCGGGTCCACATGGGGATTAGCTGAAGGCCAGGGCCCCAGCCCACGCACCTGTGCTGTGCACAGCCTGGAATCCTCTCCTCTGCACCGAGGCGTCCGAATAAAACCGGAGAAACAGGCTGCTGCCCGAGGCCACCACAGGGTCCGGCTTCTTGCTGCCGCAGAAACGGCCGAGGACGGGGGCCTGGCCGTCAGGCCCGTCGTACAGTTCCAGGTGGTCGTAGGCACATTCCTGGTGCTGCTCGACCTCGAATTCATTAAACGTCTGAGGGTGAAAGAGCAGCGAGTGAGGCCAGATCCTTTCAGCCAGGCTGGGTGCAGGCCCCCTCTCTGGGGACACGAGGACACG
>SJYV01045966.1:984770-1004386 GCA_006410875.1 Neotragus pygmaeus | reverse complement strand
TGTAAACCGTCCCTCAGTAGCTTCTCAAATAATGACTCCACCTGAGTGTGCCCCTGTTTCCTGCAGGACCCTGACCCCCCCGAGCACCCACACTCAGTCTGCAGCGACAAGAGGGTGAAGTCACTAGTCAGTGGCTTTTAAACGGCACCAGGGAAGTGGTGATGCAGCCGTGAACAGTGGGGAGTTTGCAGCCAGGGTCAGCCAGGCTTTGAAGACACTGGCTGTCACTTTGTCTCATCTGATTCATATTTTCTGGCTCCAGGAAAAAACTGGGAGGAGGGGCTGTTAAAGGGATCAGAAAACCTCACAGAGATCATGATCATGATCGCAGGCTCTGAGTGAGCCTCACTGCCGCTGCTTTGTCAGAGGGCGAGGATCAGAAAGTCAAGGTTGCTTCATGGATTCTAGTCCCAGGCGGTATGAGGGCAGGAGAAGGGGGTGACAGAGGATGAGATGGTTGGATGGCATCACCAACTCCATCGATGTGAGTTTTGACCAAGCTCCCGGAGAAGGTGAAGGACAGGGAAGCCTGTCGCCAAGAGTCGGACACAACTTAGCGACTGAACAACAAGTCCCAGGCTGCATCCTTTAAGTGGCTGAAGAGCAGAGCCAGTGTTCTTACTTTCTTCTGTTTAGCATGGGAAATAATGTAAGTTATAAGCATAAACATTTTCCTCCAAAGGGCTGATTAAGGCTGTTTATTTCAAGTGAGAAAAATAACGGGAAACAGAAAACTTTTCGTTTTTTTGAAACTGCTTCTTGGAGGGGTACAGAAGACTTCTTTCCACCATTCAGCACCCAGACCCAGGGTTTCAAAAAACAGCAAAATTACAAATAAAAGTTTAAAAGGAGGGCAGGAGGAAGAAAGGAAGAGATGTAAGAAGTTTGGCACCGAAAAAGGGTTGCTCACTTAATAGGTTGTCGAAACAGTAAAACAACCCTCCCCCATGGCTGTTCATGTTTCGTTTCAAAAGGGACACGTCATTGCACAACTCCCGTCTCCACAATAATCAGAATTAAAGGTGGTCCTTTCCCTGCCTTCATCACGCATCTATCTCGGGTCCACATGGGGATTAGCTGAAGGCCAGGGCCCCAGCCCACGCACCTGTGCTGTGCACAGCCTGGAATCCTCTCCTCTGCACCGAGGCGTCCGAATAAAACCGGAGAAACAGGCTGCTGCCCGAGGCCACCACAGGGTCCGGCTTCTTGCTGCCGCAGAAACGGCCGAGGACGGGGGCCTGGCCGTCAGGCCCGTCGTACAGTTCCAGGTGGTCGTAGGCACATTCCTGGTGCTGCTCGACCTCGAATTCATTAAACGTCTGAGGGTGAAAGAGCAGCGAGTGAGGCCAGATCCTTTCAGCCAGGCTGGGTGCAGGCCCCCTCTCTGGGGACACGAGGACACGCGTCTGCCCAGCCAGCTATGTGATGATGGCCACGCTCATGGTGAGGGTCACCGCCTGGCCCCTTTTGGTCTCCAGAGCAACCCTGTGAGCTACTGCCACCATGACCCCTTGGCGGATAAGACAGCCGGGGTCAGAGAGTGTCAGCGCGGGCGGGTGTCTGTGCTCCTCTGTCGTGTCTCACGGCATCTCCCTCGCTTAACCATGAGACCAAGGTGCTTCCTCTGAGCCAGGCACTGCTCTCAGTGTTTTGTGAGCAGGAGTCCTCACGACCTTGTGAGGTGTCTGCCGTGACAACCACCACTTTACAGATGAGGAAACCGAGGCACAGAGCTGTCGCATAACTTGCCCAAGGGTCACCCACTGGCAGAGCTGGGCCAGGACGGGGGGTCAGGAGCCCCTGCCTTCAGCCTCTGCACTGCACCATGCAGACCCTGAGCGCAGATGACATGCACGGCGCTTCATGAAGAGCACGTGGCTCCACGTGCTCATGACTAGAGAGGCTGGCCTGAGCTGAGTGTTTTCTTTCCATGCAGAGCCCTGCATTTCGTTACTTAAGTCTGATGATGCTGTCAGGGAAGGGCTGTGATTATCCCCAGTGTGCAGAGGGGGAAAATGAGTCTTAGGGAAGTTAAGGGATCTGCCCACGCTCACGCAGCTAGAGGAGGGAGCTGAACTTGATTCCCAGGCAGCCTGACTCCAGACCACACTCGAACCATCACTAGCCTGTACTGCCTCTCTTCTTCTTGTCCCCCCCAGACTGCCCCCCAAGCAGGCCAGGGCGACCTCATAATTTCAGGCTGGATGCCGGGCTCTGCGGCTCCACACATAGGACTTCTCGGGCTCTGGGCAGATGACTGGCTGATGGCCTGCCCATGGCTATCAGGGGCATGGGACAAGGTCAGAGGGGACACTTTAAATGAAGACCTGGACCAAATGACAGAGAGGGAGAGAGAACATTGCCAGGAGGGGTTGGGAAGGACTCTCAGCTCACACGAAGAGAGCTGGGGCAACAGGTCAGGGACGGAGGTAGAGAGGGGGAAATAGAGGGGCCACTGGCTTTTGTAAGGATGTTAAACACACTTGAAATGGGAAAGATTCTTCACACTTACAGACAGCGAGGTGGGGCCAGAGAGTGGGCGTAGGGATGTGGGCAAGGAGAAGGAAAGGGAGGCCAGTGGTAACAGGGCGGGCAGGGCAATGGGAGGTGGATGGCGGGCCAGCGAGCTCCCCAAAGGTCACGGGATGCCCTGCGGCTGTCCCCACGCAGTCAGACACTAGCTTCCTGGTAAGCATTCAGCTCACACTCTGGCAGCAAAACGGTAGAGCGTGATCAATACCCACTACCCACTTCCCAAGGAAATAGTTAAGAACTCGCACGTATGTATGAGCCTCAGATAAACTGGAGGTCTGGGCTCACTCTGGCCACTGTGGTCGGTTGTTTTAGCTCTTCAGCACTGCAGAGAACAGGAAAAGACTTTGGGGGCAATTACTGAAATCTTGTGACCCTTCCACCCAAGCACCGGTTCCAAGAGTGCATATTGCGCGTCCCCAACCCCGGGGGGCGCCATTCCCCGGCCGCTTCAGAGATTCCTGTTGCCATGACGAACATCCTCCAGCAGATGGCAGCCTTTCTCCAATGCCCTCGCTTTAATTCGCCCTCGCCCAGATTCAAGGCTTCTGACTGACCCAGGAGAGCAATTGAAAGGGCTTACTAGAGAGACAGCCATGCATAGGAGGTGCCCACATGAACACCCTTGGTCAGGGAACCTGCCTTTACCCCCGATGCCCCAGGCCTGGCACAGAGAGACGCCAGCATCTGCCACCCAACTTGGGCACGCATTCACCCACCTGTCCTCCTCACTGCTCTTGCCAACAAACACCCACGTAAGTATCCAGGTGATCGTCTGTTTATCATCACCTTCTCCTATGTTCTCTCTCCTTCTTCCTGGAGATATGGTCCATAATTCAAGGGGACACTCATATATTAATCCAAGCAGTCCATAATTCAAGGGGACATCCATATATATTTCAAGGGGACATCCATATATATTCGAAGAGTTTAGCATAATTTAAGGGGACATCCATATATATTCTAAAGAGTTTAGCAATCTCCAGGGTTAGAATGACCCACTTAAAAACTGTTTGTCTGCTGGAATACAGTTTCTCCAGAAAGCAAGAGGGTTTGTCTCACACTCCAGGATCTGGGAGTCCCTGGTGGCTGAGAAGCAAGACTTGTAGAAAAAACTCATTTCTCTTTTGCAATAACGGGGCATAGTATGCAGACTACCACAATCACATGCACGGATAGAACTAGTGTATTAGTCGCTCAGCTGTGTCTGATTCTTGTCAACCCCATGGACTGTAGCCTACCAGGCTGCTCTATTCATGGAATTCTCGAGGCAAGAATACTGGAGCGGGTTGCCATTGCCTTCTCCAAGGGATCTTCCCAACCCAGGGATCAAACCGGGTCTCCTGCATTGCAGGCAGATTCTTTACCATCTGAGCCGCCAAGGAAGCTCAAAGAAAGGCTTGGAAGATATATATGTTTAATGCAAGAGAGAATTAGCATATATAACTTAATCTCCTATGGTTAATTAGCTAACAACAGTGAGGTGCTAAGTGCTTAGTTGCTCAGTCATGTTCAACTCTTTGTTAATGGGAAAAATGTAAGTTGTAGAGAATATGAATAATAGAGTACTTTTGAGAAATGTGAGCAAGAAAAGCATATATGGTTTTTTTCCTGTGCAAATAAACACAGAAATTTCTGGAAGAATTCACGAAAAAATGTTCAGAAAAGTAATTTCTAGAGTGAGCATGGGGATCTGGAAATTTGGTTTTCACTTTCCAACCCTCTGACTGACTATATTTTTTTAATATCTTGAGACTGTATCATTTGGTAAAATGTTGTAACTGCAAATAATGGAATCACAAACAACACTTCAAGTCTGTGTAAAGGGTGCCAGTTCAGAATGACACCACCGTGAACAGGTGCTGTTTACACAGTGTTGCTCACTCACCACCCTGTGCTGATGGCTTCAGGTACATCCTCTTTTTGAATCTGCACAACAGCTACTCGAGGTAGGTTTTACTAGCAGCCCCATTTTCCGGAATACAAAACTGAGTCCTGGAAATGTTGATTAACATCACCAGGTTTCGGAGCTGGGAAGAGGCAGAGCAAAGACCCAGACCCATGTCAGTCTGATACTGAAATCTGTGTTGTTCATAGACTTTGAAAATAACTCACGAGTTTCACCCTGTGGCCCGCGGTTGAGGAGATGTTCCAGGTGCACTCCCTCCGGCTCGGGTATTTGTCAGGCCAGTTGGGGCTCACCAGGGACCCCTCTGCACTGCTGATCTTGTGTACACAGCCGGCTGGGGACAGGCAGAGAGAGAGAGAGTGAAAGAGAGAGGTAGCTCACTGGTGGGCAGCGGAAGAGGTGTTCTGGAAGAGTCTCCTCCCCGAGCTCTTGTCACATGGTCGTTGAATGCGGGGGCAGAGGCTGGCCTGAATCAGGGGTTCCCCAGCTCAGAAATCTGCTGATGGATTTTCCTTTGCTACCGTCCTGGAGTCAGGTCATCTTTCTAACTATTGCTATTTGCTCTGCAGTTGTCATTGGAAATATGGTAGAGTTGGTTAAGACCACAGTGCCGATCTTTGGAGGGGGGTGAGTGCATGGAATAAATGAGATAATGCATGTGAAAGGCGCAGCAAGTGCTAACAAAGGTCTCCATCACCATGCCTTCTGTCTTTTAGTTTCCAAGCAGTTTCAGTTGGAGGCTACAGATGTTGCCCTGGTTACCAGGCTATTTGCAAAGAGTGGTGCCACGACTTGCTCAGTAAGTAGCGTTTCGGCCAATAGCTAGAATTTGTCTCCCTCTGAGTTGCGTGCTGTGGCAAGCACTTTGATTGTATCCTCTCATTTAATCCTTTCCACCTTCTAATTGAAAAAATAAGCTGAGAGAAGGCAAGCAACCTGTTGGTCAGGGGTGGAGCCAGGACTGCCCTTGCTATTGCTGATTAGGAAGGAGAGGACCCCGAGGAGGTGCCGCTGCTGTCTCCTAGNCCACCCGCCGATGGGGACCCATCCCGTTCACCTGATGGAACCTTAGCTGACTTTATAATCCTCCTGGCCTCCCCTGCACCACAGGGGCTAGACGAAGGGTTTTTTTTTTTTTTAAGTTTCAGAATGACAGTTCCTTCCAAGTTCTTCCAGCCCACCTTTCAACCCAACCTGTGACTGGCCGTGTCCAGGCCAGAACGCTGGCCTTGAGGGTGGGCTGCAGAAGATGTCTGAGCTCATTCTTTAATTCTTTATTTAGCTCATTTTCCAGGGAGGCCCTGGCCAGCCTGAACCCCCTAAGTCTGAAGTGCTCGTCCCAGACGGGACGTGAAATCTTCACCTCTTCCTTTCCCTGCTGTGTATGCAGGACTTTGTGGTGGGGCCAAGGCCAGCAGGTTTGTGTGCTTATCAAGATGCTCAAACCCCCTTTGCAGGGTGGAGAGGGAACACAGGGAAGGCCTTTCTGAGAGTGGCTGGACATCAAAAAGCCATCTGGCTCTGAAGGACTCTCAGGAGCAAATGGAGCGGGGAACAAAGTCTTCTCCATTCTGTTTTACTAGACTCGTGCCTGGTAAATAAGATTACAACAGAGATAGCTGATATCTATTGACATTTCAAGTGCTTGCTATGTGTCAGCCTGTATGAAATACTTGCTAAGCATTCTCTCATTTAACCCTCACAAAAACTTTAAGAAGGAGGTATGTTTAGTCCTTTTTAAACAAAAGAGGAAACTGAGGCTCAGAGAAGTTAAGTCATTCGCCCAAGGTCACACAGCTAGTAAATGGCAGAGCCAAGACTTAAACCTTGGGGGTCTGATTCTGGAACCCCTAACTTCTTTGCAATAGTAAGTGGAGAAGAGCACTTGAGGGCCCCTACAAGCCCCCTGAAGGAGTGAGTACCCTGGGGGAAACCACTCATGAGCAGGAGGCTGGGAGAAGGGAAGGCAGGCAGAAGCTGAGCCTCATTTCCGGGCTTGGCCAACCGGGGAAGAAGCGCCCCTGGCTCTTGAGCGTGGGTATACTCGGGCAGCCAAGGTGACCCCCGCCCTCGACCCCGGCCACGGTCCGCCTCACCCTCTTTGCAGTCCTGCCCGTTCTCATGGAGCCGGTAGCCGCTCCTGCAGCTGCACAGGTAGCTCCCAAAGGTGTTGACACACTCGTGCTGGCAGCCACCGTTGTCCTTGGAGCACTCGTCCTTGTCTGTGGAGATCAACGGACTGTCCTAAGGGTAACCATCAACTTGGGAGCGCTCCTCACAGCCCAGGACCCCACTCAAAAGGAGCCTCTGCCAGGGAGCCTCGCTGATCATCGCCAACGCTGGTTCTTCCTCTCCGAGGTGGCGGGAGGGGGGGGGAGGCAGCATTCCTTGGGCATGACCTGGCTCTGTATATTCTGAATTCCCCATGCTCCTAAAGCGCTTTATATGTACATGCATCTCCACCCCTGCTCCCCACCAAACCAAGGAGCTCCCTACAGGAGAGGCTAATATTAGTAATAATATCAACAATAAGAAAGCAGCTACCATGAATTGTTTACTAGGTGGTGGACACTAATCACTGTATCCGAGGTGGTACTAGTGGCAAAGAATCTGCTTCCAATGCAGGAGACATGAGATGTGGGTTCAATCCCTGGGTAGGGAAGATCCCCTGGAGAAGGGCATGGCAACCCACTCCAGTATTCTTGCCTGGAGAACCCCTTGGACAGAGGAGCCTGGTGGACTACAGTCCACAGGATTCCAAACAGCTGGACACAAGTAAAGCAACTTAGCACATATTCTCTATATTACCTAACTTAATTGTCAGACAACCTTAGGAGGGAGGTGCCTGTGTCCCCATTTTATAGGTAGGGAAACTGAGGCTGAGACCACTAACGTGCCCAAGGTTACTCTGTGACCAAGCAGCTGGTGTGACCTGGAGGCCTGGGCTCTTACTCCACAACTCCACGCCTCCTCCTGCCTGCGGAGCAGATAAGCATGTGAGCCATGAGGCAGATAGCCCAGTGCCAGCCCCGCTCCTCTGCTTCCAGTTATTGTGACTTTGGGGAATCCTTGACCTCTGTGCCTCAGTTACTTCACCTGTAAAATGGAGTCAGTCATGGTGTCCTTACGTCATAGAGTTGTTGAGAGGAGAAAATGAATTAGTATAAGAAAAAAACACTTAGAACAGTGTCCAGCCCCCATGTCACTGTTGGTTTTTATTTGTTATCATGGATGGACTCAAGCGCTAGCTGCTGGCATCACCGTGGTTCCTGTGCCTCAAGCCAGCAGTGTGCAGCCCTTGCCTAAGCCAGCTTCCTCCCCTTCTAACTGAGGGTCAACCTCCACTCCCAGCACCCCCCCAGGATAGCCTCGGGGCTCAGGTGTCTCCCTTTGCCCTGTACCCTCTGCCTACTGCCTGTAATGGGTCACCAAACACTCGGTTTTAACCTCTGATTCCGTGAGGACGACTGAGAATCCTTCGAGGACGCTTAACAAATAAAGAACTGAAGACCACCCAGCACATCACTACTGGAACCAGGGGCCATGAAGAGACGGGCCAGGCTCCTCTTCAAGTCCTCTGGGGGAGCTCAGCCATTCCCACACCTCAATTTCAGACCGCTGGCCCCCAGCGCTGAGACAACATTTCTGTTGCTTTAAGCCTCCCGGTGTGTGGTCATTTGTTCGGCAGTCCTATAATAACACAGCTACCACGATATGAAACCCGGACCGAGGCAGAGACACCGTGAGGGCAGGGGCCGCGGACAGAGAGGGGTAGGTGGCTGCCCCGAGGCCGGGAGCCTGCAAAGCCCTGTCTCCCTCAGTCGGTGGCCTTGTCCCCAAACCCACACACCTGAGAAGAAGTGCGCCCTGAAGCCGCGTTTGGAGACCGTGTTGTCAGACTTGAACTCCACGCGCATGTTGTTGCTCTGCGAGGTGATGACCTCGGGCGTCTCAGAGCCGCAGAACTTGCCGTGCAGCCTGGCATCAGGGGACAGGCCGCTGCGCACCTCCACGAAGTCATACTTACACACCTGCAAGGGGGCACCGCGGGGAGCCGTCGGGCGCTCCCACTTCCCTCCCCCAGATCCCGGCACCCTGCAGGACCCCCTTCCTAAGAGCTGCACCCTCCAGGTGAGCAGATGGGTTTGACTGGGTCTGGCAGGAGGGTCCTCTCGACTCTCACTGGGATCCCTCCAGCCCAAGATGCAGACAGGGGGCACGTTGGACCTACTGTCCAGCAGTGGGCTCTGCCTGGGCCTTAGCTGGCTGATGCAGCCATCCCATGACCACTGCCCAAGGGAGGGAATGGGCTGTTTATGCCACCCTGGTCCCAGATGCATCTCACTCCGTCCATTCTTCCCAGCTGGACACTAAGCCCCAGATTCTAACCCCAGGGGACGTACCTGTCCTGACCACCTCCCACTCCCAAGACCCCTCTCCTCCTTTCTTGTCCTGCTTCTCCTTGGATTTAGCAGTGATGAGAGAACCAGAGCACTCCATCTGCCGAGGGTGTGCAGTTGAACTCACCTCGACAAACACCCCAGATTCCAACCAGCTACAACCCCATGACCGTTGGAGGCCACCTCCCTGCCTACTGATGCCCTCCCCAGTTCCCAGCCCTGGGTCACATCCCAATAGCATCCCCAGTCAATCAGAGCCTGGACACACACATCATTGCCTTCCAGTTCAAACACTTCAAACTGAAGGGAGATCTGGTACTGGGCGGGGGCCACCACTTGCCAGACACAGTTTTTGTTCGTAGGGTACTCCTTCGGCCACCCGGGACTGGTAATGGTTCCATTCAGCTTGGTAATGAAACCGCCACAGGCTACTGCACGGGAGGAAAAGAAGCAAGATTCATTTGGTTTTAGTTCCAAGTGACTGCGATTTCCCCCAAGTAGCAATAAGCCCTGCTGTTCTTTAATAACATCAACAACAACAAAAAAATAGACAATCTGAACTGATTAATTCACGTCCTTTCTTCTGGTCTGTTTCAACTGAGGCTTTGGAGGGATGGAGTTGAGGACAAGTCTTCACTGCTTTTTTAAAAAGAAGACGAGGTGTTTGTGCTTACCTCTCACTCAGGGGCATAGTTGGGGACTTCACGTGACTTGGGCCAAGAAATGTTTGCACCAAGCTATGTGATGTCCCTGGCTTCTGTGAACAGGCAGAGTCATGCAGGTGGGCAAGGGAAACACCGCCAGCCAGGTTGGACTGAAATGCGCTACTTGTCAAGTCACACCGAAGTGCTCACATTTACTCTTTGTTTTCATTTTCCATCTTTATAATCATGTGAATTTCACATGGTCACAGAAGAAAATGAAACTCCATGATTCCATTTGCTCAGTTGCTGGGTTGGAGTCCGATAAAGTCGTCTCATGTTTGTGGCCTTGTTTTTCCCTCCAGGAAGGAGGTGAATCATCCCCCACAATTGTTTCTTCACAGCCGACCAGCTGTCCCATCTCCGTCTGTTCCCCTTCTCCTAAGACTGGTCCCCCATCCCCTCTCCCTCCAGCTCGGCAGGCCCAATACTAACCTTCACAGGCCTTCTTGTCAGCAGCCAGCTCATAACCAGGATCACACATGCACTTGTAGCTGCCCAGAGTGTTCAGGCAGCGCTGCTCACACCCGCCGTGATCTGGCCAGGAACACTCATCCACCTCTGTTGGGGAGGAAGGTGACCCTGGTTAAGTCATCAAACAGCTGTCAGGGCTGTTCCCCATCATGGTCCACATCCCAGGATTCCCTCTAAGAACAACTCCTGGTGCCCGCCTTCCAAGGAGCCCCCATCCACAGAAACTGGCAGCAGCTAGAGCGGCGAGTGAGTCTTGAGAGCACACGCAAGTACCCTGCTGGCAGGAAACAGGACTCCTCTGGGAGATGATTGGGCCTGGGTAACTTGGGTAACTGTGCTCTTTGAAGAGTTTAATCAGCAGCGTTTCGTTTGTGACCTTAATAAATCTCAAAGCTTCCATACCAACGATGATCGACTTCAATGCCATAAAACTGGGACTCCCTTCATAAATGTGGAACTTCTCAGGACATTAAGCAAAGGGTAAGGACCAAGAGTAAGGTGGGGCAGTGGTAAAGAATCCACCTGCCAATGCAAGAGACACGAACCCTGGGTTGGGAAGATCCCCTGGAGAAGGAAACGGCAAACCACTCCAGTATTCTTGCCTGGAGAATTCCATGGACATAGGAGCCTGGTGGGCTACAGTTCATGGGGTCACAAATAGTTAGACACAACTGACCATGTACGCATGTGGGCATGAGCATGCACATACACACACATACACACACACAGGGACACACTCCTAGATTAAGATATAATTATTCTCTAGGAAGAGAGCTGGAAGCTATGGGTTAAATTTTTATTACTAATTTGGAGATATGTCCTGGGTGATCGTCAAGTTTACAGAAAACACTGGCTCTTAGGTGAGCCGATGCTCCCAGGAGAAACTGCAGGAAGAGGCCACAGTGAGACTGAGTTAGTGGGGGAGTTAGATGGGGGTCAGCACTGTCGAGGGTCCATTGATGTGTCTGGGGCAATTAAAGAGCAGCAAGCAGGATGCTATGCAGAGAGAACACAGAACTCATTGGAGAATCACCCTAGACTGTCACCCCTGCACCACTGAGGAAAGAAAAAACTCAGGCACTGGATGTCTCCAAAAAGAGTGTCAGATGTAAAAGGAAAAAGCCATTATTTTCTATAGTCATTTTGTGGTACATTTATCCCTAAAAAGCATGCAGATTTAAAAAAAAGGAGGGGGGCATGCAGATTGTGGCCTAACAGAGCTGCAGTCTAGTGAAAGGACGATGAGATAAGGAGAGATCTTCAAACAACAGGAAGAGCCCGCTCTAGGAAAGAAAGGGTTGGGGAGTGGGTGGAAGTGTTGGTTTCCTAATACCAGGGAAGGAAAGAACAGAGCAAGGACGGAGTTCACAAAGTCTCACGAGACCTCACATCTTACATAAAATAAAAGGAATGAGGACATTTTCAAGTTGATAAAAACTTGAAAAGATTCCCAGTCCTGCCACCTCAGCACGGATCCACTTAATAAGATTTCTGGTCGAGAGCTTTTCAGACCCTGCTGGAAAACACCCAGAGATAGAACTCTCACTGTTTTTAAAAGTATTTCTTGTTCTTTGAAATTTGAATTGTTAGAAACTCTGACTCCTGATAACTTCTAACACAGTGGTTCTGCAGAAAATGCAAAACTTTCCACCGTCAATTCTTTTTTCAATTCAAAAATTCCAACTCAGATAAACTCACTTCCTTCCAATCTCCCTGATTCACGATGCACAAAACACTCATCAACCCAGTGGCTCATCACTGGGTAAAGGACAGTTTGTAAACCCCCCATCATTTCCTATAGTGGGAAGCAGATTTAGGTGGTGGCTCTAAGAGTGATGTGTCCTTGGGTTCAACAAAAGCTTAAATACATTGGTCAGTAGTGAGGACTGGGTTTAGGGAACACCCTATAGGCAAGGGTTTGAAGTTGTCCTTGTGAAGTGAAAGTGGCTCAGTTGTGTTTGACTCTTTGCAACCCCATGGACTATACAGTCCATGGAATTCTCCAGGAGAGAACACTGGATTGGGTAGCTTTTCCCTTCTCCAGGGGATCTTCCCAACCCAGGGATCAAACCCAGGTATCCCACATTGCAGGTGGATTCTTTACCAGCTGAGCCACAAGGGAAACCCAAGAATACTGGAGTGGGTAGCCTATCCTTCCTCCAGGATGGGCTGGAGGATCCTATCCCTCCTCTAGCAGATCTTCCTGACCCAGGAGTCAAACCAGGGTCTCCTGCATTGCAGGCAGATTGTTTACTAACTGAGCTATCAGGGAAGCCTCATAGCCACAAACAAATATAAGTACTAAGTATGCTAAAGTAGTAACAACCCTACAATAATTTACTACTTTATAATAGGCAAAGCACTTTCCTAGACATTTGCTAAAAAGTATAAAATGAGGAGAAGCATTAATAATGAGAAATAGAAAGAGTCCAGTCTTTAGCATGAGCCAAACAGACCCGGGTTGGATTCACCAGGTGAATCATCCTTCAATAAACTGGGTGATTTGACCTCTCTGAGCCTTCCTCCAGCTTTAACATGAGGATAATACCTGCTTTCAGGGTTGTGGTAATTGAAAATGATGCCTGTGAAATACCCAGTATGTAGACTCCAGGTACACAGTAGTTATTGCTCTAGACAAGAGCAGGGCTGCTTTTGAAATCTCAGTGGGTGGAGACACAATGATGGGAGAAGTGAAAAGGATAAGGTTACCAGACATCCCTGAGTCAGGGCCGAGTGGAGCAGTGTGGGCCTGGGGAAGGGAGGGAGGTAGGAACAAAGAAGAAAAAGGCAGCAAGGATGGGCCAGTGCAGGGAGACTAGATGGGCAAGAAGGCAGCATAGCAGAGTCAAGAAACTGGCTGGAGGGCATAGGAGGAGGGAAAAAAGGAACCATGGCAAGAGCCCATCAGGAACAAGCTGAAGGGCCCAGATGGGTGGCCAGGGTTGGGGGAGACCTACGCCAGAATATGCTACGGCTGTGGACAGCACACACAAATGTCACAGGCAAGAAAGGAGGGCCACTGTTAAGTCTCCTGGCATCCTTAGCCACGTGGAGGGCAAGAGGCTGGTGGGCTGGGTTTGTACTTAAGCAGAGGGAGTAGAGTTCCCCTGAAGACTAGAAGGGTGATGGGATGTTTGGCCATTCCCACCTCTGTTCCAGCTTGGGTGGGTGGCGTGGAAGTGTCCTAGGGCCCTGCCCTTGAAGGGGTGGGCCTGGGTGTACTCTGCGTCACCTCCCGTCACGTGCACACCTTCAGGTGTACTGAAATAGCACCTACTTGAAGTCAACAGGCTCATGCTTGCTCTAGGCTATAGTGGTCAAGACTGAGCACCCCAGGAAAATCTGGGGGAGTAGGGAAGGGTGGTGGGAGAAGAGGCTGAAATAGGGACCAGCTTCGCAGAGTGGGATTCTGACTCTTTTTGCCTTCTC
The DNA here is from genome assembly GCA_006410875.1 of Neotragus pygmaeus. Lineage (NCBI taxonomy): Eukaryota > Metazoa > Chordata > Mammalia > Artiodactyla > Bovidae > Neotragus > Neotragus pygmaeus. The sequence continues at coordinate 990,941 of SJYV01045966.1, read as the reverse complement.
CAAGTGGTACCAGTGACAGAAGGAACCATTCTGAGGTTAGATAATGAGATGACTCAGGCAGGATCCCAAAGCTAGTTCAGAGAGAGTTAAGGAAAGGGAAGGCAGGGCACATCCCTAAGCCTCTAAGCACCTTGAAGAAAGCCAGCCACCCCCTACCACACCAAACACTCTGTGATGGGCCCGCAGCACTGGGACTGGAGAATGTGGGGATCAAGGTGGGAGATCCTGCTGCCTTTGATGTGGGGAACGTATCACCAAACTGACCCTGCCAACTTACAAATGCACTCACTATCTCCCCAAGTAAGCAGGGGCGTGAGGGGCTCTGCCTGCTGCCCGGCCAGCAGGCTTGAGCGGGAAAGCCATCTGGCACCAGAGGAGGGATGCAGAGGCCAACTGGCACTCTGGACAGAGCCTTGTGCCAGCTGGGCCCTGGGCCGGGATTCCTGCCAACTGGCACCAAGGCCAGAGCGTCAGTGGCTGGTCCAGCTCCTCTGCATGGCCTTTGTAGTTGCTCTTCTGGTTTCTTTTACTGGAGAATTCCCGACACACGCACTCACAGGACGTCCTACTGACGGCCTTGTAGGAAGAAGGCTGGCAAAGGAGCTGGCTGTGTCCAGACCTCCTGTGCTAGACCCCACATAACTGCAGAGCCCTTGAAACACAGCTAGTCCGAGTTCAGACCTGCTGCGGGGGTAAGACACGCTGGATGTCCACTTAGTGTGGGGAATAAAGCCATAAAATCTCTCCCAATATTTGTATATTCGATCCTACCAGGTGGTCTGGTCCAGTGGTTAAGAATTGGCCGCCAATGCAATGGACAAGGGTTTGATCCCTTGTCTGGGATGATTCCACATGCCACGGAGCAACTAAGCCTGTGTAACCACCACCGCTGAGCCCGTGCACCCCGAGCCTGTGCTCCGAAACCAGAGGAGCCGCTGCAATGAGGAGCTTGCGCACCGCAACTAGAGAGGAGTTCCCAGTCACCAAAGCCTGTGCTCAGCAACAAGGACCCAGCGCAGCCAAAAACAAACACACAAAACCATTAAACAAATTTAAACAGTACTGTGCGTGTTGACCACATATTAACATGACAGTAGTTTTGACACGATGGGTTAAATAAAACACGGTATTAAAACTAATTTTGCCTCTTTCCTTCCTCTTCTTCTATCTGCTTTGTACGGCAGCTGCCAGAAAGTTTAAAGTTACACGCACGGCTTGCACTTGCGACTCGCCTCCTGTTTCTGTTGGACAGCACTGCTCTGCACTGTGTTCTCTGGCTTCATTCATCCTCGTGGGAACCCTGCAAGGTAGGCAGAGCAGGGAGCAAGAAGCCCAGTCCACAAATGAGGATCTGAGCCTTATTCATTCATCCTTTGCCCCGTAAGTGTTTACTGAACTCACTGTGGGTCTGGCACTGGAAATACGGGGGAGGACAAAGCAAGCAGGATTGAGTCTCAGAAAGGAAAACTGACCTGCCTGAGAGCAGGGAGCTGGTAAGGGGTGTGGGCAGGACTAGATCCTGCACGGCAGAGGCTGAAGCCAGGGCCCTTTTCCCTATACTCCCATGTGTAGAGAAGGCAGAAAGGTGATGAACGTCAGAATCAAATGAAAAATTCAAATCCCTTCACTTTACTTTCCCGTGGCGTTCAGGTCTCTGTAGAGGAAAGACAGTGAGCTGGGAAATCCTACATGTCTGGGGTCTAGTTCTAGCTCAGCCTCCTGAGAGCTTCAGTTTCTTCTGTTTTAAAATGGGGGTAATAACACCAAGCAAGGATTTTTTCCGAAGACAAAGGGAGGTAACTAATGCAGCTTCTGGCATTCAATAAATGTCTTTTCTTTCTCCTTTAATAGATAGGTCCCAAAGAGGCTTCCCCCAGACCTGGCTCCTCTTTGAAGACTCAGGGTCAAGGTCAATGCTATATAGTTCTCCTTTTCTAAACGTGGTTCTCTGCAGCCCTTCTTGACATAAAGACGAGCTCAAAAAAGATGTCTTAACTGTGCACTAAGTTAGTACACATGGGCCGCAACACCTTGACGGGCATCTAAAGGATGTCTGCCAACTGAAATGTCTTTGAAGTACCTCGTCTGGGTACTCACTCACCCCACCCTGACACTGAGTGAGACCCTCCTCCGATGTCCACACTTCACACAACATCACTGTCCATTGGCTTACAGGTCCCCTTGGTCAGCTTGAGCTCTTGAAGACAATGACCAAGTTCTCCTCTGTCCCACAGCCCCTGACACACAGTTTGGTGACTGCTGAGTAAACGTTAAATGTCGAGTGGGGAGAAGACGGCATTTTCTAACAAGCAAAACAGAGCCAGTTATCACGGCTGGTCAGAGCAGGTCAAGGCTCTCGACTCAGTCCTTTACAAACCGGTTTAGCATCACAGAGAGAAACTCCCGCCACCCCATTGCAATGCCTGTTATCTCCACTAGGGCTGCCATAAAAAAGCAGAAGGTTCAGTTAAAGTTGAATTTCAGATGAACAATTATTTCTTAGTACAGTATGCAATATTTGGGACACACACTAAAAAGATCATTCTTATCGGAATTTTGAATTTAACTGGGCAAACTATTTTAACTTGTTCAATTTGAAAACCCTCAATTTTAGCTGGTCCTCTCAAAAATTATAATGCTGATCATCAGTAGAACCAGGAATGAGATGTGGGTGGGTTACCAGTTATCTTACTGCAAAGAAGTCCCAACACCTAAGACCTGGGGGTAGAAATCAGGGAAGGAGAAGGACAGGAGAATTAGGACAAAGAGAATTAGACTAAAACCTCATGATTATGAGTGACAGGTTAACTAAAATGAGGTTTCCCAAAGTCATTTATATCACAGTCCTGGAACCTAGAATCTGTCACCTTACCCTTACATGGCAAAAAGGACTTTGCAGATGGGATTAGATTCGGGTTCTTGAAATGGGAGATTATGCTGGATCAGCTTGGTGGGCCCACAGTACTACAAGGGTCCTTCCAACTGAAAGCAGCAGGAGGAGAATCAGGGTTAACTATGGAGACCGAGGTCTGTGATGCAGCCTGAGAAGGTCTCAGCCACCCTTGCTCTCTTGAAGACCAAAAACACCAGTCAAGAAGTGCAGGTGCCTCCTCCCAGAAGCTGGAAAAGGCAAGGAAGTCTGACCTGGAGAGCTGGAAGGCGGTCACATTTGTGGTCATTTGTTATAGCATCGATAAAAAACTGATACATGGTGACAGCAAGTAGAAACTGTCGCAGCATTTTTTCCAGAGAAGAAAATAACTACTTCAGAGATCCCATCCTTAGCAAAGAAATTAACAGGACTAGACAGGATACCATGTCTACCCACCTAATGCTATTTCATTTCTTCCTGACAATAACTCTGAGATAAACTAGTAGCGTCATTTCTACAGGTAGAGAGACTGGGACTCAGAGAGGATCTGCAACTTGTGGAAGACCACCCAGCCACTGTGGCTGCTAAGTCAGATGGGGGTGTCCCCAGGCTGGGAGACGGCACGTGCAGTCTGGGCTAGGGTGGGGCGGGGGCTGTGACTTTCCTGGGATCTCTACTAAGACCCCCACATTCTTCTTTCCATTACGATCACTAACCTAACTGCATTTGCAATACACGTGCTGTGGCTTGTTTTCCGGTGTTTTCTGCTTTGTTTTTGCTTGGGAAAGTAATAGACTTTGTCTCCAGTTATTCAGAATCCTATGCTTCTTGCTCTGTTTTGGTTTGCTGTCATCAGACGCCTCAAAGCATGAAAAAATAACATTCCCACACACTCGTGTGGCACCTCTCAGCTTAAGTGTCTCCACAGCCATTAGTTCATTGGGGCTTCACAGCTGGTTGGGGAAAATGGGCAGACTTCCTTCTCCTTGTTTTACGGAGAGGAACACTGGGGCTTTAGCAAGGGCAAAGGGATGCCGGCTCAGGTCACACAGTTGGAAATGGGCTCTTCTGACACCATCTGCTCACCTAAAACCTGGGAGAATGGGATAGAAAGGGGGCAGATGGGGAGATGGAGTAAGGAAGAGGCCAGGATTTCTGGGTCAGCACAGCCAGGACCCCGGGAAAGGAGGGAAGAGGGAAGGAGTTACTGATTGATCACTCCAGTTAGACTGGATATCCGTTCAGTGGCTGCCGGTGTGCTGGTGGGGGCCCAACCCAAATGCATTGCGGAATAGCCTATATCCCTTCTTAGCAAGTGGTCTGAAGAATTCCAGGGTGCTGAGAGTGGAGAAGGCAGACCTGTCCATTCAAAAAAGTCTTTGGAAGCTGTTCTACTGGGACCACGAATGATGGTCTTCCCATACCACTCTGGGTCTGATTTTATCAAGAACTTGCAGAGCCATCAGTCCCTAATGCAGCACAGATATTCATTTCCTGAGCACCAAACCTTCTCAGTCTTCCCCACAAGCCCTGCCCACTTGAGCATAGACTTGCAGGCTGGGAGCTGATGCTTCAGGAGCTAAAGACCTGGGCTACCTCTCTACCCCATATCAAGGAATGCAAGGCAGTGCTCTGGAGAGAGTTGGTTCAGGAGTCAGACTGTGACTGGAGTCTTGGTCTGCCGCTTAACTATCTGAGCAACCCGGAGCCTGCCTTTTTTAACCTTGATCAAGGGCATTAAATGACATAGTGTAAATCAAGTGCCTTGTACAGTTTCTGACACAATAGGTGCTCAATCAACGGCAGTGACTACACAAGCAAAAATTGTTATCAATGCTCAGTTTCACTAAGGTTCATGAAGCTGACCTTGTAAACTGATAAACCTAATTTCCAAGCACAGCAGCAAAACTTTCTGCCACAAAGACAGACGCCAAGGCTAAGCCTGTTCCTGAGTCACTGGAGAACTCTCTCTATTGGGGAATCTATGCACAGCTCTTTGCATAAACGGCTCGCTGCCTCCCCACTGCAGGGAGCCTTGTTTGGTGCTAAGGTTTGTGGGTTTAGTGATTCTTAGGCCGGGGGCCAATACCTCTTCCTGTGTCTAAAATGGAAACAACTGCTAATTCATACCCTTGAAAAAATTGGCTGCAAAGCCAGCTTTATTGATAGAGCCGTCGGACACGAACTTCATCCACATTCTGTTGGAACTGGACTTCACATCGTCTGGCTTCTCATAGCCACAGAAGTGGCCGATCAGGTCACTGTCTTCTGTGAAGCCATCACGGATTTCCAGGTAGTCGTATGCACAGCTGTCATGCCTTTCTATCTAAATGGAGAAACAGAGGTAACGTGGAAGATAGCAGCTTGGCCTCAAGGTTTTCAATCTAAGAAAGAAAACTAAATATCACTCTCAAAAATCTAACCAGGAGGCCAAAGGGCCCAAGTGTGTCCTGGAACTTTTCCAAGCTGTCTCCTACTTGCGTAATGCAAGGATGAATCAAGCTGCAAAGACATTAAGTCATGATAAACTGGGAAGAAAGAGTCGATAAAATGCCCTGGAATGCCATTCTAGACTTTTGCTTCAGTGATTCCCCTAGCCTCTCCAGCAGCCTTCAGAAAGGAGGCAGATGCAATTTCAAAACCTGCAGAGGATTTGATACCAGATGTCCTGGCAAAATGCGCCTTGGACTTGAAATAGCCTCTTGGGTTCCTGTTTTCAACCCCAAACTGGAAACTCGTCTTTATAGAGCAGTGTCTAAGACCAGCAGTACTCACCTCAAAAGCTTGGAAGGTAAGCCCCACGTGATACCCCTCCGAAACGGTAATCCTCCAAACACACTCCTTGGAAGGCCTGTAATCATCCGGGTAGTTCGGAGATTGAATCTGACCGGCGTCTTTGTTAATGTCTCCCCCACAAGTAGCTTTAGAAAAAGAGCCAGGAGGAAGGGGGTCCCCCGTCAGAGCTTACTAAGGAAGTTCACCGCTAGGTGGCTCCACCTGCCAACGCTTTCATTTCCAGTGGCCTGATGCCTCCGGAAAGGCACAGTTCCCTGTGTTTGCAACTCTGAATTTTTCTCCTATAAAGAAAATAACCATGGAGAGCAGTGACTCTCTACCTTTGCTGGGCATCACAATCACCTGGGAGATTTTTCCAAGCTCTGGGAACAGGGGCCACATCTCTAGAAGTTCTGATCAAGTGTGCAGGTATGGGGGGTGGGTTGTTGAGGGAGGGGTCCCAGCAACAGTGACATCTGACTCCCCCCCCCCCCCCCCCCCCCCCCCCCCCCCCCCGCCCCCCG
>SJYV01045966.1:972008-984692 GCA_006410875.1 Neotragus pygmaeus | reverse complement strand
TTGGAGAAGACTCTTGAGACCCCCGCCCCGACCGTGACCCTGATGCAGAGGAAGGAGGGCCACTGGTAGAGACTGATGTGTACATACGTACACCCGTGCTATTTCCTTTATAAAAACAAAACTTGGGACTTCCTTGGTGGCCCAGTGGCTAAGACTCTGAGCTCCTAATGCAAGGGGCTCAGGTTTGATACCCTAGTCGGGGAAGTAGATCCCACATGCCACAACTAAAAATGTCCCACATGCTGTAACTAAGAGCCGGTGCATCCAAATAAGTAAATATTAAAAAACAAAACACAAAAACTCGGGCCTCTCCAAAATTACAATCTAAGTCCCCAAGGGACTTTTCCTCTGGGGGAGGGAGGGCACAGGGTTATGTAGGCAGAGAGACCCAATATGTAGAACAGACAGAAGCAGAATTGCCCTGGTGGCAGCTGCCTAGAGCCCAGACCTCTTGGTTTCCTCAATCACCGTGGTGGCCTCACAGGCTCTTCCAAGAAATTAGTTGGAAATTCCTGGACATTGTCCAAAGTCCTCCTTTCACAAATGAAACTCAGAGAGGCTAGATTCTTTGCTCAGGCTCACACAGCTACTCAGAGGTGGCTTGCATTTCCACAGGGTTCTCTAAGCCCCCAACACCGTCCCCGCTGGACTCTAATGGGGGTTGAGCAGGTAGACTGCCTGTGCTGAAGGGAGCCCAGCTGGCCCCCTGCTTCCAGACATGGGGGAAGGGGACGGCGGCCACCCCACCCTCATGGCACCAGCAGCTGCTGCCCGGGCCAGGGTGGGAAGGGGCACAGGCTGCATGGGAAGAGCAGAGGTACGTCAGGAGCCATACCGGCGGCCTCTCCCCTCCTGAACAAACCTTCATATACCGCGAAGAAGCCCTTGCCCAGGATGTTGCTGCTGCTTCGGAATTCCACCCAGAGCCGGCTGTCCGTGGAGATGAGGGGCTCTGGGACTTTGTCGCCACAAAACCTACCTGGGAAAGGGAAAAGAACTGTCAGGCTGCTGGCAAACAGCAAGGAGGGGCTCAGCACAAGCAGAGAGAGAGAGGGGGCAGTGCTGCTTCAGATGAGGTTCAAGGGGAGCTGTCCTCACCGGGGACTCATCTTGTAGCACTGAAGGATGAAAAGCTGGAATGGAAACAGTGACCGCTGGAGTGCCTCCTTCTGGACAGTCTCAGACGCCAATCAACCGAATACCCAGAATGTGGCCCCTCCCCTGCCAGGGGGTCATGATGAGTGCTGAGGGGTAGGAGGACATCTCAGCAAGGCCAGGGGTGGGGTGGTGGTCTGAGCGAGTGATGAGAGTTCCCCATGGTATTCCTACTACATACACAGCCTTCTATTTGAGGGGCATGCCTTATACCTTCCTTGCCCCAGGAAGGGTTGCCAGAGGACACAAGATGACGTGGTCAGATCTTCTTGGCTTTTGAATTCCACAAGTCTGGTCACAACACCAGAAATTTAGGAACGTATAACGTGAATAAGAGCACATTCCCTTCCCCTTGTTGTCTTAGAAAGATTCCTGGGATGGAGAAGCAAGGGGCTATGGGGCAGAGAATTGGAGAGGGCACCATGGGACCTCTGAAAGGACTTGGTGTCTCAGGTGGACAAGGATGACGGATGCCCCAGGGAGGTTTAAGGAGTTGGGAGAAGCAGAGAGCTGTGCCCCCGGGAGCAGTTCCTGGCAGAGGCTTGAGGGGCAACAAGACCCTGGATCCCCTATGTCCCACCTGGGCTCAGAACAGGAGTGTCTATATGGTTTCTTAAGACATTAGGGCAGGAGACAGGCAGGCGGAGTTCTCCAGGAAAAGCAGGACAGGATGGCAGCAACAGGACTCCTGGGAAGAGAATAGAAGGAACTTTCCCATGGCCCAGAGGGCCTGCACAGTCACTGAATGTCCCCCATAGAATGTCTTCCAGGGAGATATGGACTCGGCACTGATCTGCACGGGCCTGGGGAAGTTGAGACGGGATAAGGCGCAGCGGCCACTTGGACGCCAGAGGACTGGAGCCCAGAGGGGGATGAGGCCGAACCAGGAATGCCAGTCAGGACAGTGATGCAGACGCCCCTGGGACACCAACCTCTGGCACAAAGNAGGACCCTGGTTCATAGACCACAATCTTCCTGCTGTTCCATCATATGGAGGAACAGGCAAAGAGATCTCTGGAGAGCCTTATGTATATAATAAAATGAATTCCATCCAAAAGACTTTCACCCTTACAACCTAAGAATTTCCCAAAGGCCCCATGTCCTAATACCATCACACTGACAATTAAGTTTCAACATACAGATTTTGGCAGGACACAAACATTCAGTCCATCAGTTCAGTTCAGTGTCCAACTCTTGGCACCTCAACTCCATGAACCACAGCACGCCAGGCCTCCCTGTCTGTGACCAACTTCCTGAGTTTACCCAAACTCATGTCCATTGAGTCAGTGATGCCACCCAACCATCTCAATGTTTGTCGTCCCCTTCTCCTCCTGCCCCCAATCCCTCCCAGCATCAGAGTCTTTTCAAATGCGTCAGCTCTTCGCATCAGGTGGCCAAAGTATTGGAGTTCCAGCTCAGCATCAGTCTTTCCAATGAACGTCCAGGCCTGGTCTCCTTTGGGATGCTGGTTGGATCTCCCTGCAGTCCAAGGGACTCTCAAGAGTCTTCTCCAACACCACAGTTCAAAAGCATCAATTCTTCAGCGCTCAGCCTTCTTCACAGTCCAACTCTCACATCCATATATGACAACTGGAAAAACCATAGTCTTGAGTAGATGGACCTTTTGTTGGCANGTGCCCCCTACTGGCACTCTGGGGGGGGCACACAAATGGACTTCAATTAAGTTCCCACTATCTGATGCAAAGGGGCTCATAATTGCTATTGAACTTGCATTATTGAAAATACAAATGAATGTGTATTTCTTAAGCTTATGAATACATTCTATGAAATGTGGACCTTTTACAGAGGAAAAGGGGGAAGGTCAGGCCTTCCCAGAGCATGGTCATCCTATCACTTCCAATGCCACGTAAGGATAGCAGCACGGCAAGAACAGAGATGGGGGTGGGGTGGGAGGTGGGCTGAGTCACACTGATCAGCTCACAACACAGACTAGCCAAGGTCTATTTGGATGGAAAGTCCACGGTTCTGCCAAGTGCTAACAGTTTGAGTCATTCAACAATCCATTTAACGCTGTGGGCGAGTGGGGAATGACCGAATGGGCATGGGTCTCTCTGAGGGCTGATGAAGATGTTTTAAATCTGTGGTGACAGCTGTACGAACCTGTGAGCATGCTAATACTGCTGACATGGATGCTTTAAATGCAGAGCTGTATGGCGCGTGAATTTCATCTCCAAAAACCATTTTAAAGTTCTTCTGACAGGTATTTAATGGGTATCCTTTTATTGCCCTTCTGAGAAATGCAGCAGTGAGACGGGAAAGCCACTATATAATAAAAGACATTTGCTATTGGCCAACGGGGGTCAACATTCTTTAAGGGTGGCACAGAGGGTAGAGGCTCCTAGTTCAGTTCGGTTCAGTTGCTCAGTTGCGTTCGACTCTTTGTGAACCCATGGACTGCAGCACGCCAGGCTTCCCTGTCCATCACCAACTCCCGGAGCTTGCTCAAACTCATGTCCATCGAGTCAGTGATGCCATCCAACCATCTCATCCTCTGTCGTCACCTTCTCCTCCCGCCTTCAATCTTTCCCAGCATCGGGGTCTTTTCCAATGAGTCAGTTCTTCTCAACGGGTGAGCAAAGTATTAGAGTTTCAGCATCAGTCCCTCCAGTGAATATTCAGGATTGATTTCCTTTAGGATGGACTGGTTGGATCTCCTTGCAGTCTAAGGGACTCTCAGGAGTCTTCTCCAACACCACAGTTCAAAAGCATCAATTCTTCGGTGCTCAGCCTTCTTTATAGTCCAATTCTCACATCCATACATGACTACTGGGAAAATCATAGCTTTGACTAGACGGACCTTTGTTGGCAAAGTAATGTCTCTGATTTTTAATATGCTGTCTAGGTTGGTCATAGCTTTTCTTCCAAGGAGCAAGTGTCTTGGAAGGCTCCTAACCTTCCAATTCTGGCCGCCTGTAGCCTTTTGGATCTGGGGAGCTTAATACGATGAGCTGAAACTGTTATTGAGAATTGAGCAGGGAAAAATCCATCAGACGCTTCTACACTTCCAGTAATGGCTCCTTCAGCATCACCGATTAGTTTCAATTAGTTTTTGGAAAACAACATGTAAACCTGGGGAGATATTTCTCACCAGTGAGGAGATAGAGCCGCTGAATGCTGGTTCACAAAAGGAACGGTTTCTCAGCCAAACCCAGTTTCAAGTCCAAATTCCTCCTTTTAAAAATCCCAGCTGTCACAGCTGCTGGGGATGTTTCCAAAAGAGAGAGGGACTTCCACCGCCTTGTTGCCTAAGAACCCAACCAGATGAGATTGAACCACCCACCCTGGGGCCACAGGACAACCAGCCTCTGCTCCACTATCAGGAAGGAGGTAGAAATTACAGGCTAAGCTGGATTTTACTGCCCTGTGTTTGTGTGCTTAGTCGCTCAGTTGTATCCGGCTCTTCGCAACTCCATGGACTATAGTCTGCCAGGCTCCTCTGTCCATGAGGATTCTCCAGGCAAGAATACTGGAGTGGGTTGCCATGCCCTCCTCCAAAGGATCTTCCCAAACCAGAGACAGAACCCAAGTCTCCTGCATTGCAGATTCTTTACTGTCTGAGCCACAAGGGAAGCCCCTTTACTGCCTTGGAAGAGCTAGATTTGGTAGAATAAGTCACCAATTATTTCCAAGCAAAATCACCCCAAATCACCTTGCAATTCTTAACCTGAACATCCTACACTGTCCCTAGGCTGATGTCACCAGTCTCACCTTCACAGTAATGGTTCTAATAAAAGCCCCCTTTTAAACTGAGCCAGTCTATACCAGACACTGTCCGATGCACTTTATATAGATTATCTATTTGTCTCCGTACTACCTTTTGAAGTAGGTACTATTATTAATCTCGTTTCTGAAAAAAACTGAGCCTTGGAGAATTTGAGATGCTAAAGCTGAAACTCCAGTACTTTGGCCACCTCATGCGAAGAGTTGACTCATTGGAAAAGACTCTGATGCTGGGAGGGATTGGGGGCAGGAGGAGAAGGGGACGACAGAGGATGAGATGGCTGCATGGCATCACTGACTCGATGGACGTGAGTCTGAGTGAACTCCAGGAGTTGGTGATGGACAGGGAGGCCTGGCGTGCTGTGATTCATGGGGTCGCAAAGAGTTGGACATGACTGAGCAACTGAACTGAACTGATATTCAATTTATAGAGGAGGAAATGGCAACCCACTCCAGTATTCTTGCCTGGAGAATCCCATGGACAGAGGAGCCTGGAAGGCTACTGTCCATGGGGTCACACGAGTCAGACATGACTTAGCGACTAAACCACTACCACCATACTCAAGTTATGCTTAAGACTGTAACCCTGGAGCAGGAAGTGGCAACCCACTCCAGTACTGTTGCCTGGAAAATTACACAGGCAGAGGACCTTGCAGGCTGCAGTCCATGGGGTCACAAAGAGTCAGGCACGACTGAGCGACTGAGCACACTGGCACACATTCATGATTGTAAGTGCAGCAGGATTTGAACCTAAGCAGCCTGAGATCTTGACCTTCATCTGCAGTCTAACCCTCTTCATCATGCTCACCATTACTGCCATCCACCATCCAAAGGAACGTCTCTGTTTAGGACTCGGTTCTAAATACTGTACATTTTTGGATTAATAGACATCAAACCTGTTCTCTGGGAATGTAATCACTATTTCCATTTCCCAATTTGGAAACAGACACATTGGAATGATGATCAAAGACTCGAACCATAGAGCAAGCCTGTGGCAGTGCCGGGCATGCCAATTTGCCTCATGCCATGGGTTCTGCCCATTTGGGAGGCTGCCCCGGCCCAGCGAGCCCCCAGTAGTGGGGCCACGCGACACTGATTGGCCGGCCTGGCCTTTCTGAACTTCCCTCCCCACTTCAGGGAAAGGGGGAAGAAAGGCTTTTGTGCGCATTGTGGTGGTACAGAATGCCCAAGGATGGTTCTGCATACAAAAGTGCATTGTTAGAGTAATTCCTCTAGCAGAAAGAAGGGAGGAGAATCCAATTAATAGGCCAGCATTTCAGGTTACTGGATGAGTTCTGTGCAGCCACCTTTCTCCCCTCTCTAGGTGCAAACTTATCAGTGACCCTCGAAACTGAAAAAATGAATCTGCTACCTTTAAGCAGGCGTGAAATGTTCTCAATCTACTTACATTTCCCTTTAATCAGGATGTGAAAAGCCGGGTCCCAAACAGCCTCCTCCCAGGGAGACTAACAGGCTGGAGAGAAACTGGACGAGAGAAAAGGTGTCAAATTCCTAAACTGAACTCTGGTTCCCGCCTTTGGAGGAGGAGTTTAATAAGGATATCAAGAAGAGGAAATGCAGATGAGGACACTACAAGAGGACTCCATGGGGAGCCATAAAGGGTTCATTCATAAAAAGTTATGCGTCCATTATGCCTGGAGTTTCACACACTGCCCTGGGAAAATATGCAATGCACAGTTTTTCAGAGCAAGATGCATACTTTCACAATCCACTCTAATCCGCTCTCCCTCCTGCCAAAGGGGCATTGACCTGCCTCCTCCCGGCAGATTTCATGGCACTGACCCCTCCCAGGGACCAGCTCAGCCTACACAATGCACTTGTTCCAAACACAAAAGTTCACTAACAACTGCATTTGGAAACATCAGAACAGGCCAAATAGTTGGCAAAGGAGAACTCCTGCAAATGAAGAATGACGGTTACAGGCGCTGGGCCATGCCTTGGCTGCAACACACTTGGCACACATACACACAGACATATACACACAAATACCTACACACTCACTGCAAAAGTGTAAAATCTGAGCAAAACAAAACATACACACACAAAAACCATCACTGACAATGACGAACAGCAAAAGCCCCATCGAATCAATGAACGTGTGGTCAGAGTTCCCAGGATCTGTAGTGAGAAAATTCTTGTTTCAAGTTCAAGGGGTGGCTGGAAATCCCTCTGTCGGTGCCCATTTTCAGGAGCGTGCCTTGGCCCTCTCCGGGGAACTTTAGGAACAGAGAGTGTCCCCCCTCCGGAGATTTTCAAGTCTATCACGTTCCCTAGGGGGTATGGGGTGCCAGATTTAGCAAACAAAAATACAGGAAGCTCAGTTCAATTTGAATTTCAGATAAACAACGAATCATGCATTTTTATCTGGCAGTCCTATGGGGAGTTCCTTCTAGATTCATAGTCCCCTCACCCCATCAGCAGGACTTCTAAGTTCTGAACTGATCTCAAGCCACTAGCAGGCTGTGTGGCCCTGGTGAGTGGGCCTGCTCTGAGGAGTGTGGGTTTCTCATGAAGGTATGTGATGAAATGACTCAAAGGTCCACACGATTCCATGTTCTCAAGAAACTCCTCCCACACGGCGTTTTTTTAAATTCAATTATGAAATATTTGGATGCATTCTTATAAAAAAGCCAAATAATTCAAAAGGACACAAACCAAACCATGAGGTTGCCCCCTCCCCACGCTTTCCTTCTCCGAGGCAACCACCTTCTTTAGTTTGCTGAGCGCCCTCGCAGCCCCGTTTCTGTGTAGTTGGTACTAGACAAGTACACACGCACAAATGTTTATCGGTAAGTGGGATCATTCCCTGACCTACCACGTGGAGATCCTGATTCAACAGTTTCCCAGGAATCTCATAGAAATCTTCCCCACTGATGCTGGGGTGCAGCCAGGTTTTGGAACCTCTGCGACCAGGAGGGCAGCCCTCTGTTTTTATTTTGTTGCACCCAGTCGGTGCTACCTACAAAGCCAGGCCTCCCCATACACACTGCGTCTGCTCACGTTGGACAGGAAGCAGAAACCTAGGGCAGACAGCCTCCAGCCTGCCATCGGGTGGCATAACCCATCTGTCCCGAACTGCACACACTCCTGTCTGTCTGTGCCTGGCCTGGGAATCAGTTTCTTGCCCTGCTTTCCTGGAACACCAACTACCTGACTGAACCCCCTACCAGTGATAACCTGGCATCCTCCCTCGAAGCCAGCTCTGGCTATGTTCCCACCCCAGAGGACACAAATACCTACCTATTTGTACCTCTAGGAAGTTAAGCTCATGGCCCTCTGGACTGAGAGGACTTGTGTGCCCTTCCCAGGAGTAGCTGACCTGGCTGAGACCCTTTGGCTGTATGGAAGCTTAGTATCTGCCAGGCCCCCTGGGTCCAGCCAGACCTTCCATCCCTGTCTCTCCTGAGCTGTTCTGGAATCTGACAGGCAGTTGGGCAGAGAAACTCCCCACCTTAGCGCTCTCCACTCTTTCCTCTCCCATCTTCAGTCAGCTGTCATACTCGGCCCAGTCACTGGAAGCATCACAAGTATGGCTTTTTGCCCACGTGAAGACCTGCTAGGGACAAAGTTTGCACAGAGAACTCAGAGTGGTCCTCAGAAGCCCACCCTAAACAGCCGTCTATAAACAACCCACTCTCAGCGGAGACCCTCCCAACTGACTCCTCAGCCTCTGCTCCTCTTTCTGGTTCCACCACGGCTGACATTCCTGGGCCAAACGAGTCCCCATGTCCATTGTCCTGACACCGATGCCATCAAGCCTCTAACTTTCCCCGGTCACCCTTAGAGATCCCTCTTCTGGTGATCAGTCCTGAGTGAACGGACCTTTCTCTTTATGCCACCTGCCCACTGCCTCTCATTCAAAGGCCCACCTGCCTTTTCATCGATGAGTTCATGTACTGTTCATCTTCCCAAAAGAATGCATGTTTATCAGAGAAGAATTAGAAGATACAGCTAAACCAGGAACAACAAGAGAATAAATTTTTATATCCATCATCCTGAAATAACCACTGTTATTTATTTACATTTCTAACTTTACTTAATATTTATATTGTAGATCATAAAATGGTTCCTTCCAGTTGAGTCCAGCCTGCATGATTGTTTTAAGTAATTTTGCTTTGGGTAATTCGAGTCAGGATATTTACTGTTTAGCTTGCCACACTTCCCACCACTCCTTACTTTATTATACCAATGCCATCTCTCTCATTTATTCCATATTCCTGATGCTGTTGCTAAGTCACTTCATTCGTGTCCGACTCTGCAACCCCGTAGACAGCAGCCCACCAAGCTCCTCTGTCCCTGGGATTCTCAAGGCAAGAATACTGGAGTGGGTTGCCATTTCCTTCTCCAACGCATGCATGCATGCTAAGTCGCTTCAGTCGTGTCCAACTCTGTGTGACCCTATGGAAAGGAGCCCTGAAGGCGTCTGATTTTGCAATGCTTCATAATATATATGCTTTTGTTAAAACAGAATCTTACTGCAGATCCATTGAGCAACACCTTCTGCATAGCAACGTACAACAAACATTTTTCTGTATCAATAAATAGTCCAACTTTGTTTTTAATGGCTGGATAGTTTTTCATGGAAAAGATGTATTATAATTTATTCATCTAACCCCTACTGTTGAATATTTAAATTGTTTTCAATGTTTCCTGCTTCAGTGAATGTCCCTGTAGCGAGAGCTTTGCACATTTCCTTAATTAGTTCCCTAGGATAAATTCCAAGAAGTGGAACGGCTGGGTCAAAGAGTATTCGCAGTTTTAAAAGCTTTTAACATGTGCAGCCAAATGGAGTGTTCAGAGTTTTACAACGACACCAACCCGTGAGAGCTTCCTGTGACTGGTGGATGGCCCCTTCCAAACATTTAAGAGCATCACAGAGAGCATCTGAGCACGCCTCTTTTAAGGCTCTCTGAAGTCAACTCACCCAACAGGGGGGCTTTCCTCCAGTAACCATCCCGGACCTCCACATAGTCGTACCAGCACAGGCGGCTTTTAAACAAATCCATGGATGTGAAGTTTAAGACGATCTGTAAAGAGTTACCATAAAGTGAGTTTTGGCAGCCCAGTCTGAGGAGTTTTAAAGATATATCTTGCATAGCGGTGTTCTCATGTTACCCTTTAGCATACAGAGTTCTCAGACCACAGTAGGAGTGTCCTCTCAAAAACGCATTCACAGGAAACCTCATGACATTAAATAATAAACCTTAAACAGGATGAGGAGTAAACAGAGGAGATGGGTTCTATGGTTCTGTCTGGGGAATAACTTGAGCTTTTGAAGTCGCTTAGTGGTTTACAGAAAGCAAGACGCATTAAAAACACAGGCCAGGATGCGTTGAGACTGGGGATTTGGGAGGAGGTAAGGGGTCAGTGAAGTTTAGAGATACGAAAAGATCTTAAAACATCATCAATCATTCTAAAGGGCCCGGGGTGAGCCTGAGTGCATCCGAGCATCTCTGTGATCAATGTTCCCCTTGTCCGTGACCTCACTCTTCTGAGGTGTGGCGTGTTAATAACCCTCCTACAATTTTGTTCATTCATTCATCCATTCCACCATTGTTAGTTGACTACCTACTGTGTGCCGGTCTGTGTCGGCCAATCAAGAGAGAAAGGTCAGTAAGACAGAGTTCTTGCCTGTAAGTTCTCTGCCAAAACTCAGAGGAGAGGAGGACAGATGTGCTAAATCAATTAGAACACTATGGAAGAAATGCTGAAAAGACAGGGATGGACAGAAAGGCATTCTGGACCCTCGAGGAAGGAGAACTAAATTCTGCCCCGGGGACAAGGAAGTTTCTTGGAGGAGGTGGCATTTAACCTAAGGGGAACGGGATGCATGGGTAGAGGAGCGCCAGACAGAATTCTGGTGCAAGGGCCTGACGCGAGCAGACCAAGGGGACACCTAGGGAACTGTGCTGAGCGTTCAGTAGGGTCATTGTGTCCACATCTGGAGTGAGGGGGCAGGAGAGGTGAGGAGGGAGGTGGGTTTTGAGGGACTGGGAAGGACGCTTCAGTTCCTTTGGACAACCTTGAGACCACCGCCCCCTACCCCCACCCCCCGAGGCCATTCAGTCGGTGCTTTAGTCCACAAGTGATGGAAGGGGCTGGGTGGCCCTGCAGGCTCAGCACGTGGGCCCTGCGCCCCCTCCAGCCCAGCCAGACCAGGCGGAGGTCAAGCTTGCCCTCTCCCCTCACCCCTGCTTGGAGCCCACCCCACACGGTGCCCAGGACTGTCTGGCTGCAGCTCTCCGGTGGGCTCCTTGTAGATGTGTATAAGAGACAGGCTTCATAATNCTCTCCAGAGTCCTGCATAAGGGCAATGCCCCAGCCCCTGCACCCCTGACGTTTCCCCACCCGGGGCGGTGGGGGGTTTGCTCACAGTCAGTTCACCTTTTTCTAGCATCTTCACTCTCCTGCTTCCAATGACCGCTCTCTTCTCTGTCCTTATAGCCCCAGGTCTTACATCTCTAAGTACCTTTGGGCTGGAGGCTTTGCGGCACTCTCCCGGCCACATGGAAGGGACTTGGGTCTTGTCCTCATTCCCTGGCCTCCCTGCTTGGAGTCTCTCCTCTCTGGTTTTTGCCGCGGCAGCCTGTGCCCTGTCCACTGTTCTCTCTCTTCTGCTGGCCCACTAACTGTGTTGTTCAGTCACCAAGTCGTGTCTGACTCTTCGCAACCCCATGGACTATGGCACACAGGCTTCCCTGTCCCTCAACATCTCCCAGAGTTTGCTCAAACTCATATCCATTGAATCGGTGATGCCATTAACTGGAGGGCACCTCAAAAGAAAAACATCGTCCTGCCAGCTTCCCTGTCTGTAGGGACACCTTCACCCCAGTCACCGAGGTGCTCTACCTCGGGTTAGTTCTCCTTGGCCTCCATTGTTTATGCCAGCGCTGATGGACTTTCTTCCTTTGAGATGTTGGAGTCATCTATGAGCCAGTCTCGCTCCACTTCACCAGGCCTGCTGCACCCCCGTCCATTTTGCATACCAGGTCTTCTGGATCAATCCTGCACTTACAGCTCATGTTTACCAGATCCCTCCTGTGCTCAGAAAACTTTAGTGGCTACCTATACATCTGCCTCATAAACTAAACTTGGCTTACTTTTCAGAGCCTCCAGCACCCAGTCTACCTGACCTTGTTTTCCAGGTACACCCTGATGTATCTGTGCGAATGGGTCCTTCCCAGACCCAGATAAGGGGCCCCTCCCTCCTTCCTGAGACCTTCTCAGATTGCCCAGATAAACTTGACTTTCCCTGTTTGGAACTTTCCCACTCTCTTAGAGTGATTCTAGAGTAGGTGAACTCTCTCCTCTCAGAGTGATTCTAGAGCAGGTGTTTTTAGAAGCAGGAAGATCTGGATTTCTTTCCAGCTCTGAAATCTTGGGAAAATACTTTCCCCTTGGACCTTTAGCTTTCTCACCTGTAAAACAACATGCCCACCACTGGGTTTTTGACGGGACTGCATGAGAAACTGCATATGGCATGTATAGTGCCATGTCTCGACATAACAGACACTCGATAAAGGGCAATTTTAAAAAATCAAGCCACACTGCGTGTATCTGGAGCACTAAGGGCTCTTTGTATAGCCTATCTTGAGAGTGCCCACAGGTCCACAGTTCAAGTCTCAGGACAGGGAGCACCATCTTCGACAGAGCCCTATAATCTCCTAGGAAGTGAAGTCAGTACCAGAAAATAACCGGCCCGCTCACCTCCTGTGCTGTAGTGTGTGTGTGTGTGTGTGTGTGTGTGTGTGTGTGTGTGTGTGTGTG
>SJYV01045966.1:947821-971893 GCA_006410875.1 Neotragus pygmaeus | reverse complement strand
GTGTGTGTGTGTGTGTGTGTGTGTGTGTGTGTGTGTGTGTGTGTGTGAGATGTTACTCTTCTTTCGACCTGCCTGTGGATTGAACTCACTTCAGAAGTTAAAAAAAGTACTGGTGCTGAGCAAATGCCCCTCCTTCAATTAAATCAGATTCCCTAGGAGTGAAGAAAGGACTCTCAACTCTAAGTCTCTTGAAGACAGAGGTTATACCTTAGATTTCTTTCATCTCTCTCACAGTGCTGGAATTCAGGAAGGAAGGGTTCGGTAATCCTTGCTAACTGGTTGCAATATAATTCTTTAGCCTTTGCTTTGAAAATGTTCAGAATGGAAATGTTATTACAACTTCCTCAGTAACATGTTCACAATGTAAATGAATGGATAATTATTCAGGCTAATTATTTAGGTATATTAGTGAGCCATGAAGACCACAGGGGAAGAGGCTGATGCACAGGAGGCGAAATTCAAATCAATCAAGTCTGCTGATTACTAACACCTCTGGAGAAGGCTGGATGAAGCCAAAGTTGAAATAACTGGGGCTGAAATTTCAATGATATATTCTCCCTGCCCCAGTCAGCATTTATAATTAGGGCTTGGTGAATCTTCTGCTGTTCACACATATCACATAGCCTCTGCTATTCAGGGCAATTCAACAATTTAGGGATTACCACATCCCTTCCTCTTCCTCCTCCTCCTCCTTCCTGCCTCCCTCCCGGGAGCCTCCTGCAGGCACAAGGACAGCAAACCTGCTCAAGGCAGACTGCTCTGAAGTCTCTTAGGTTCAAGATGACAACCACATTGTTATAAATGCCTAGAGCCAAAGGAAGGATGTGAGCATGTGGCTGTTGTGTGTGTGTGCATGTGAGTCTGTGTGTATGAATGCATGTTTAAATGTCTAGCCTGTCCCCTTTGTGGAATAATTTAGGATGATTAACTATCCAGGCTCTCCAAATCAAATTGCCTGGGGTCAAATCCCAGCTACAACAAACGAGTGGCCTTAGGCAAGTTCATTTCCTTACCTGCAAGATGAGCGTGGTAATAGTCACAGGAAGTGAGGATTAAATGAGAGACTCCACACGCTATGCGGAGAACAATCCCTAACCCGTAGAAGGTGCTCACAGTGGTTCCTAGCCATCATTTCTCTCTAGTTATCACAATATGTTTAACTTAACATTTAAGTGGACATTTTTTTTAAGTGATGAATTAGGAATATTCTGAAGAATGGCTACAGGTACCTGAAAATCCAACACCCCCCTCCTCTACTGCAGCCCCAACTATAATTCTTCCCATTCAGCCACTCATCTATCTACACGTCCACAAATACTTATTGTGCGTCTCTGTGACATGAGCTGTATTGAGTGTTGGGGGTGGACCATGTCTGTACTCAAGGAATTTAGGGTCTAGAAAGGGAAGAGCCATATAAGTCAGCAGTCAAGATACTGTGAGACAAGTCACGACAGGTATGACTGTAGGAAGCTAGACCCAAGGGGCAGAGAGGACACTTCGCAGGTAGCTGCATCTACGTTGAGTGTTGCAGGAAGGAGGACCCCTTCCAGGGCCCGAAACTGGGCTCTTGTCTAACACTCGGAAATGAATTGTCCGAGGGGACACATGTGCTGACAAAGTGAGAGATTTTATTGGGAAAGGGCACCCGGGTGGAGAGCAGTAGGGTAAGGGAACCCAGGAGAACTGCTCTGCCGAGTGGCTCGCAGTCTCGGGTTTTATGGTGATGGGATTTGTTTCCGGATGGTCTTTGGCCAATCACTCTACTTCAGTCTTTCCTGGAGACACTGCGTGTCCGTCCACTTCCCAGAATCCCTCTCACGAGCAACCATCTTGGCTGAGTGATGCATGCGGCACCAGGAAAAATTCTGAATTAGAGTGATTGGCCAAAGACCACCCGGAAGCTAATCCCGTCACCATCAAGCCTGAGCCTGCGGGCCACGCGGCAGAGCAGTTCTCCTGGGTTCCCTTGCCTACTGCTCTCCACCCAGGTGCCCTTCCCCAATAAAATCTCTCGCTTTGTCAGCAAGTGTCTCCTCGGACAATTCTTTTCTGAGTGTTAGACAAGAGCCCAGTTTCGGGCCCTGGAAGGGGTCCTCCTTCCTGCAACAAGAGAACCTGAAGGACCTTTGATTTTGTAGAGAGGTGTAGGGGGAAAAAAACTTCGAGGTGCAGAAGCCCCAGTTCCCAGTTCTATATCCTGTAGTGGATGGGGGCAATTTTTTAAATGTCTGAGACTCAGATCCTTTGTTCATATAATGGAGACAAGAAGATGAACCCTGCAGAAGGGTTAAGAATATACCACCCCTGCACCAGGGCAAAAGAGACCCCTGCCCTGGGCTCAACTTTAGAGGGCTGTGGAATCTTCAGAACCAAAGGAATGTGCCTACCCAGGATTTTCCCAGATCCTACACCTTAAACTGCACCCAGGACAGGAATCCAGGGTGTGCAGGTATCTCTGCCTTGGATCCATCCTCCCAAAGGTGGACAAAACAGACGGCCAGTCCACTTCCACAAGAAGGGGAGCCCAGCAACAGCTGTTTACAAGGTAGGTGTGGAGAAAGCTTGGGACTGTGGGCTGGGGTGTGCCCTGGTTGCTCCTAGATGGAACTGGGGCTGGGAAGAGGAGGAGGGACAGCCATGGCTGGGGGCTAACTCTCCTTATAGTCCCACTTTGATACACAGAATCTGAGGTGTCAAGAAATTCTAAGTTGTTCCTTGCCTTCCAGAGCATCCTGCTGGTGTCTTTATCAAGGTAGGAGGATAGCGCCTATTTGGACCAGACGTGAGCTTGATTTAGAACTCCGGTGGACATGTAGTACACAGGCCTCCATTTGTATGGGGGAGGCAGGTGGGAAAGTCCAGAAATTATGAATGTTCAGCAAGCTTGCCCAGTAACTGGCACGTAGTAGGTGCTCATAACATAACATAACAGATACCATTACTACTATGAATAATAACACTAATTCCTCATGCCTCACCCAACTCAAAGAATGCAATGTCATTTCCCGAGGTGGTTTCCTACCTACCTTTTCCCCTGGAGTGACTGATATCCTCCAGACACAGTGGGAGTAAGAAGGGTAGCCGTTCGGGAAACCAGGTGCAGAAAAGTTCCCCGTCGTGTCCTGCAGGGTCTCCCCACATGCTGCACAAGCAAAACAACACATGTGATTTGGGCATCTGCACACGCTTCCCGCCATGGACAGGGCTGCTAAGCAAATTCAGTTAACCAGCCAAAGCCCCAGGAACACCTTGCCGAAAAGCATGGCAGGCAGATTGACATTTTTCTGACCGATAAAAGCAAAAACTAGGCCTGGGGGCCAAAAAGTAACACCCTAAGGGTTTCCTCTGAGACTCTCAGGATTGAGCACAGCCTAGAGCTGGCTTTGAATTCAGCTCTCCAGCTGGCTGTTGGGTGGTGGGCACATGTCCCAGCTTAGCTGGGCCTCAGTTTTCTTTATCTGTGAAATGGGTGGGACCTACTTAGAGGGTTAATGAAACCATCTGCTTTACGTGCAAAGGCCCAGCACCGTGCTTAACCACACCATGAGTACCCCCTACATAGCAGCCATTATAATTACTGCTAATAACATCTGTGGCAGAGAGAATATGGAAGGGCAAGCATGTGGAGCAAAAAGAAAGAGAAAACAAAATACTTTGCAATGTACATCAGCTGTTAAGTGAGATCTTGTCTCTTCTTTTTCCGCTCCCCACCTCTGAAAGAGCGTGGAATAGTCAGAAAGAGGAAGGAAAATGACCGGCAGCACAGGAAGCTGGCACAGCCTGCAGCGGGAGAGTCTTCCCTTCAATGTGTGAGGGTTGCCTGGAGTCTGGAACCTGTGTACGTGAGCAATATTTTCCCTAATCTGTTCTCAAAAGAAACAATGTCTGTAGGCATAAGCTTGGAAGCTGTGGGTTTCCTATCCCCTCACCTCCAGGGATTCAGAACTCAAAGACAAGAGCGTTGATTTGCTGAGCGCCCCTCGACTTGTGGGGCCACCTCCAAAGTGTGGGACACACACTTCCTTAATGCTTCTTTTCCTCCATTCAATGCGGCCTCCGCGTGGCAACCACCTTTGCTTTCAGTGACTGCTTGAAACTACTTGAAGACGCAGTTTGGGGAGCTGTAGGACGGGATGGCTGGACAACGGCCCATCCTTGACCTCAGGAAATCCTGGATATTGGGGCTTCGATATCATGTTACTGAACAACTGCCAGGCATCGTGAGGATTACGCCCAGCAGTCAACACCCCCGAGGGTTCTGAGAAAATTATTTTAGAATAATCATCAACATTCTGCAGGGACAGACACATTACTGTATGGCTCCATGGTATTTACCAGCTGCTTCCAATCCTTCGGGGGGAAGTAAGAGGCATACATATATACATTATAACTAAATAAATACTGTGGCATTTCCCAGGGAATGCTATAAGATTTCGCTTTCAATGCAGCAGGGTTATATGATACATGTGTCCTGTATTTCAGCCCTAACACCCCCCCCCCCCCCCCGCAGACGACTAATAGCTGGATGGACACATTTCCTAGAGTTTCACGATGGAACAGTCCCACACGGTCTTCTGCACACAAGCTGCGGCATCCAGAGGGCTTTCCTGGGCAGGTTCAGGACACAGATGGTCGGGAAGTGGGTTGTAGGAGGAAGTGAGTCTCCCAGAACGGTGGCCTGGGAGGGGAGCAGCGCCAGCACTGCCATCCTACGGGGACCCAATAAACGGCTGTGGCTTTATGAGTAAGTGCATCCTGCCGGCAGTGTGGTTAAAAAAAAAAAAGTGATAGGCCAATTTTCTAAGATTGCCCCTATTTCAAATATTCTGTCCTATGATCATATGCAGGTCTAGTCTAAGAGTTTGGAAAAGATAACCAGACCTTTTGGTAGTGGAATTTCCTTTTTCCTCTCCAAGCCACCAAATTGCCTTTTCTCCTATCACTGGTAAAAACGTGCCTGCTGTAAAGTAGTGCTTTCCACTGAAGCTCAGCAGCTCAAAGGGGCTGATGTGAGTTTCTCCTAGGGTGGCAAGCAGGTCGGGGGGAGGGGGAGGTGATGATGCTGAAGTCGATGAGATGGAAGCAAAGAGGGCAAACTCAAGGGCCGGGGTTTCTGAACTGGAAGAGAAACAGACATCTGCTGGGATCCCGTGTCCTGTCCAGCCTCCAAGGGCAGAATATTGACCACTGTCCAGCACCTTGGATGGTTAGGAGAGCCCGAGATCACAGAAGTTGACTTTATTTACACCACTGAGATACCTTCTGCCTTCCAGGGTTTGGGAAGCTGGCTTCCACCCTTCCAAAAACATGCTCCCCCCACTCTGCCTTTCTGCAAAACCCTGGGTTATGGTTTTACTAAACCCACCTCCCCTACTCCCTTAGCAAGGAGAGCACTTTCACCCCGGTGGCACGCACACCGTGTTAGACCCCCGTTCACTGTAGTTCCACTACGACTTCTTCCTCTTCTGACCATCAGGGCTTTGCCAGAGAGTTCCAAAGCTTCCCCCAAGTTAAGTCATGGCCTCTAAGAGCCATCATTTGCTTCACTGCCTGCAGCCACTCCACTGGCTGGACTTTCCCCACTGGTTGGACTTTCTGCCCTGTCTACCGCCTCCTAACAGCAGCACACAGGGAATGACGTCTGCCAAGGGAGAGACTCCTCACACTCCCCGAGGTGTCTCCCAGCCCCGGGATGCCTGCAGACAGTGGCTGAGAGGCCTCTGTGGTGCTCCGGAGGCCCTGGAACCCTGCGATTCACAGTTACCTGGGCATTTGTACAGCTTCCTGGCTTGCGCTATGTCTCCCTGACTGAGCCGCACGCGCTGGCCGATGGTCGGCCTGACACCATTGTCATCTCGTCGGGGGAGGATGGTGTCCAAGAAAACGCCTCTACAGGAAGAAAAGAGAGGGAGAAAGGAGAATGAAAAGTCAAGGCTGTCAGGCCGTCCGTGTGGGGGTTTAGAGTCTTCCCGTCCTTGTCCACACCCCATCCACATTCCTAGCCCCTGGCCTGCCCACCCCTGGTGGTGTGACTCACGGGGCTGCCTTGCCTGGCGCTGGCATGTTAGCATTCCATTTCCTCAGCTGCCGGCTCCCTTTCCAATGGGAAAATGACTCTGCCAAGTTTAAAAATATGCCCAGTGGCCCTGAGGACTTCCTTACCGAAGTGTCTTGAGCATCTCCACAAATTCCCTGACAGGTCCAGGCCTCAGGGTACCCCTCCCCGCCACCGCACCCACTGCACAGTTGCAGGGAGCACCATTCAGAGATGCCCGTGTCAATGGTGCCCTCTGGAGTTGTGTGACGGGCAGC
The DNA here is from genome assembly GCA_006410875.1 of Neotragus pygmaeus. NCBI lineage: Eukaryota > Metazoa > Chordata > Mammalia > Artiodactyla > Bovidae > Neotragus > Neotragus pygmaeus. Next base: position 965,581 of record SJYV01045966.1, on the reverse strand, counting down.
TCCCAACGTGGATAGGTCTTGGAGAGGCTCCAGAGAGAGCTTGGGAACCAGTACAGTGAGAGGTTCTCAGGGAGGGGCTGGTCAGCAAGAGCTGGTTGACGGGTTGGTGAAAGAAGGCGTTCAGGGTTTGGGGTCCTTGCTGGCAGGAGGGATAATCAGATAGAAAATGGGCTGAATACAGAGGACAGGAGGTAGTCAGGAGAGCTCTGGCCTGGAGATCTCTGTCTGAGGCCTGACTGCCATCTGGTGACTCAGACAAGTCCCTTCCCTCTCTGAGCCTCAGTTCGCCCCTCTGGACAGTGAGAGATTGGTTTAGATGTTCATGGCAGCCTCTTTGAACTTAACCATCTCGCTCTGCTCCAGTGGGAATGAAATCTAAGAGGAGCAAAGCAGGTAAAGCCCACGAGGCTGCCTGGCTGACACCCTCTTCACATCTCCCTGTCATGGGCGTGGTTAACCCCTTGCCTGACCCTCCCACTCTGCTTCCAGACCCCATCAGGGACCTCTCCTGGAGGGCAGGGCCTTCTCCAGCCACCACCCTGTTCCTTTCCATCCCTTCTTAACCAAGAATCTGGGAAGAATCGTTTCCACACTAAGTCTGGCTGCCTACTGCTCCTTTACTCCTCAACCCAACTGTGGTCTCACTGCACCAGCAGTGGTCACCAGGCACCAGCCAGTGACCACTGATTGGGTGAACCCTTGCCAACGCGCAGCGGCTCTCTCTGCAGCATGGTGCCCTTTGCCAGGCCCTCCCCTCTGACTCCTCTCCCTGGTTCCCCAGACACTGCTCTCTCAAGTTAGGATCTACTTCTCCTGCCTCCTGGAAATGCTGTTTCTAGAATTCTGCCCTCTCCTTCTTCTCTCCTCTCTCCTGCTCCACCTGCTATCTGGGTTTTAACCAATACCTATAGTGTCGCTCAGTCGTGTCTTGACTTGTTGCAACTCCATGGATTGTAGCCCACCAGTCTCCTCTGTCCATGGAATTTTCCAGGCAAGAATACTGGAGTGGGTTGCCATTTCCTTTTCCAGGGGATCTTCCCGACCCAGGGATCGAACCCAGGTCTCTCACAACGCAGGCAAATTCTTTACTGTCTAAGCCACCGGGGAACACCTGTAGGCTCACAGCTAATTCTCTGATTCCAGTTCTAGAACCATCTGCTAAGAGGCATGTCTAGTGACCCCTCCACTGCACTGTCCTATGGAGTTCTTAAATCCAATTCATTCAAAACCTGATGCTCTCCTTTTTTCTGCTCTTTCCATGAACCTGAGACTGAATTTGAAGGTGCCCTGGCTTTGTCTTCTCCCTCTCACTCCCTTGTTGAAACCAGGAACCAGGGCCTGTCTGTAGCACCCTTTATCCACCTCTTGAATCTAAGCCCTTCTCCTCATTCCAGACCACTGCCTTAGCTATCAGCATCCCGTTCCTGAACTCTTTGCAGTAGTCACCCCACTGTAGGCTCAGCCACTCTTCTCTCCCCACCCCATGTAGCAATGTGATCATCCTGAATATAAGGGCACGCATGTGCCCACTCCGCTTGGAGGCCTTCACCCACTTCCAACCATCACCTGAAGCTCCAGGCCCAGGGCTCGCTGGCTTCAGCCTTCCTCTCCCGACTTTTCCACCTTTACCATAAACAACTTCATCCTGCTTCTTGCCCCAAACATACCCTTAAGCAAGTTGTCCTCTGCCAAGGCTGCCCACCACCCATCTTCTTGACCACTACCAAACTCTTGTTCATATCTGCAAAACTCCGTCAGATGGTATCCCTTTTAGAAGTTCTATCCCTCCCATCCTGAGTGAGTCGTTCCCTCCTCTGGGCCTTTCTTGTCTAATTCGATATGATTCTTCTTATCAAACTGTATTATCTTTTGGGATTGATGATAATTATCTTCTGTGCTAAACAGTAAGTTCCTCCAGCAGAGAGACCAGGTCCTTCATCTCTGCCCTCAGGGGAACTATAGCAGCGCAGACCTCAACAAAGGCTTCTTGAATTAAATCCCACAGCCAAGACAGGGCACTTGGCATCAAAAGGTTTTGCAAAATGGCTATTTAGACTCAAAAGGGAAGGCAAAAAATGCTTGTTACCTAGTTATTAGCTGTTCTCTCCTTTCTCTTCTCTCTCACTTTCAAACGTTTCCTTTTCCCTAAGGTCAGCATTACCTTCGAAAATATATGTTACTCCCTGTCTCTTCCTTTTTGTTTTTGTATATACTTCTTCTTCTTTTTTTTTTTTTCTAAATCAGATTTCAAGCTCACTTTCTTTTCATTGTTAACCAGATTGTCTGCCGATGTCTGTTTCAGGACCGCTTCCCCCAACATTTCACCACCTGACCTGTCTCTCACTATTGCCTCATCTCTGGGTCCTTTAGACACACTTTTGTGGAATCCCTGGTCTCCCTCACTGACCTCACCAGTTTCACCAAGAGTGAAACCACAAAGGATGACTACGTAACAGTCTAAATCCTATGAATCTAAAAATGGGTGCTTCTGCTCCAATATAAAACGTTTTCACTTGTAATTGTTGTCTTGATTCCCCTGGAGAAAGACATTTTACTGCACAAAATGCAGGGCCCTGTATAATCTCTTGGCAACTCAGACTAACTGACACTGTGGAAACTCACACAGTGCTGGCGACTCGGCCAGCAGCCTGCTGTGAGGGCAGTGTATGCTCACACACGCTGTCCATTCATGGGAACTGCCTATGTGCCAGGACCTGGCTGAACCCTTTAACTGCCCCATCTCATTTAATCCTCGAAACACCCGAAGAAGCAGGTGCTGTTGTTATGCGGGGTCCTCTCTACAGGTGAGAATACCAACCTGCAGAGCCTCAGAGGCTCACCCGAGTACAAAGCTAGTGATGGGGAGCCAACCCTGGACCCGAACGCAGGCAGGCCTGGACACCCCCTCCTGACATCGTCCTCTCTCCAGTCAGTGTTTCCCACCACCCAAGAAACAGATCTTAAAGTGCCTTAGATCCCCGATAAGAGTTAGGAAGTGTGGAGACTTCAAAAACCGAAGCAGCAGGAGCAACCACGGCTCACAGTCAGATGGCTCTGCAGGCTGAGGGCCCCTTCCCACCTCCCCCCAAGCACATCCTGGGGCGGGCAGCACCGCGCTGGGCTCCGGAAGATGTTTACCACAAGAGACGTCCCTGTGTAAACTGCTGCAGTCACATCCCCCCTTTTATGTGGGACAACCCTCAGCATTGACACTCTGCTAAACTAAGAACAGCTTTGGCAGATGCCCTTAGGGAATAAAACTGTCAGCTCAGAGCTCTCCAAACAAAGACGCTCCTGTACCAGAGAACTGTCTCCTCATCTCCTGGACTCTTGCCCACGAAACCTCCAAAGACATCACTCCCCACAGCCTGGCTCCAACCAAGGGGAGGAGGCAAGAACTGCAATAAACTAGAGGGAATGAAGTCGGAAGCAGACAGCTCAGTTGTAAAGACACATGAAGACTTGAGTTTCCCAACAGCAAGATCAGCATTTGCCCCAGAGATGAGTGAATGTTCTGTAGGCATTTTCTGGTCTTTGGCAGCATCAAAGATGATGGGCAGGCTAGATCCAGGGGACACCTGACCAAAAGTAATGACAGAGGGTTAAGAAGGGGGGGAATTTAACAAAAAGTAGACCAGGAAAGACCCTAGTTAAAGACTCCATTGATATCCCCATTGAATAAAGTAGTATTCTGAAAATCCATAAAGAAAGTTAGCAGAGAGGACACAGCGACAAAATAGATTTGCTGGGACCATTCTCAGTTCTGGGTCAGGGTGTGAAGGTAACTACGGTGGATTGTTAAAATAACATATTGTGCCTCCTAACAGCCATATCTCTTGGCACTGTGAAGTTACAAGTACTCCCATTAAGAGGTAGGATGTCTTTCATCATCACTTGAATCTGGGCTAGACTTGTGCCTTGCTCTGGTCAATAAAATTTGACAGAGATAATGTCATGCACATTTTAAAGCCTGGGTCTTGGGAGGTTTAATGGTTATTGCTGTGGCAGCAATCCAAGGCAAGACCAGCAAGGAATGAATCAGGATGACCCACACAGTGTCATAAAAAACAAATAAGCTGTTATAAACTGCCAAGTTTGGGGGTAGATGGTGTTGTGACAGGGTTTCCCAAGTGGCACTAGGGGTAAAGAACCTGTCTGCCAATGCAGAAGAAGGAAAGAGACTGGGGTTCAGTCCCTGGGTCGGGAAGAGTCCCTGGAGGAGGGCATGGCAACTCACTCCAATATTCTTGCCTGAAGAATCTCATGGACAGACGAGCCTGGCAGGCTATGGTCCATGGGTTCGCAAAAAGTTGGACACAACTGAAAGGACTCAGCATACACGCAAGGCACAGGGACAATAGGTAACATCATGGTAGCAGGAGGGGGCAGGCTTCCCTGGTGGGTTAGAAATAAGAAAAAAAAGAATTTTTTTTTTCTGAAGAGACAAGAAAAGAAATGTTGGTGCCAGAAGAGAAGATTTGTCTGCAATCTTGCCATGGGCTCTAGTTACAGAACTTTGCATAGTAACTGGTACATTGCAGGCATGGAGAAGGCAATTAAGCTTCTACAACCCATCAGTAGTAATCTATCTGAAATTTCCTACATAATAGAAACGTGTAGATTCTGCTTAATGAAGTGACCGCAATATCTGTATATGGGAAGAATTGTAGTGAGATGTTGGACATTTATTCCCTCACCTCGTCTCCAGCACTACAGATTTCCTGTCTCCTTGGACTCATTCATTAATTTGTTCATTTGACAAATATTTATTGAACAGCTACTCTGTGTCAGGCACTGTCTTGAGTGCTGGGGAGTAGAAGAAAACACAAAGATTCACAAAGACCTCAGTTCAGTGAGGGAGAGAGGAATACAACAGACAAATATTTTTTTGATGTGGATTATTTTGAAAGTCTTTATTGAATTTGTTTTGATGCTGTTTCTGTTTTACATTTTGGTTTTCTAGCCACGAGGCATGTGGGATCCTAGTTTCCCAACCAAGGATCACATCTGCATGCTCTGCAGATGAAGTCTTAACCAGTGGACCACCGGGGAAGTCCCAACAGATAAATAATCATAAACAAATTTATATGAATAATTATTAGATAAGTTATAAAGCAATATGAAGAGTTTTGGTATCTATAAAAACAAGACCCAAGGTACAAGGACATGGAACAATGGATAGGTTCCAAATAGGGAAAGGAGAAAGTCAAGGCTGTATATTGTCACCCTGCTTGTTTAACTTATATACAGAGTACATCATGTGAAATGTTGGGCTGGATGAAGCACAAGCTGGAATCAACATTGCCAGGAGAAATATCAATAACTTCAGACATGCAGATGATACCATCCTTATGGTAGAAAGTGAAGAGGAACTAAAGAACCTCTTGATGAAGGTGAAAGAGGAGAGTGAAAAAGCTGGCTTAAAACTCAACATTCACAAACTGAAGATCATGGCATCCAGTCCCATCATTTCATGGCAAATAGATGGGGAAACAATGGAAACAGTGAGATACTTTATTTTGGGGGGGCTCCAAAATCACTGCAGATGGTGACTGCAGCCATGAAATTAAAAGACACTTGCTCCTTGGAAGAAAAGCTATGCCCAACCTAGACAGTGTATTAAAAGGTAGAGACATTACTTTGCCAACAAAGGTCCATCTAGTCAAAACAATCATTTTTCCAGTAGTCATGTATGGATGTGAGAGTTGAACCATAAAGAAGGCTGAATGCCAAAGAACTGATGCTTTTGAACTGTGGTGTTGGAGAAGACTCTTGCGAGTCCCTTGGACTGCAAGAAGAACAAACCAGTCAATCTTAAAGGAAATCAACCCTGAATATTCATTGGAAGGACTGATGCTGAAGCTTCAATACTTTGGCTTCAATACCTGATGCCAAGAGCAGATGCATTGGAAAAGACCCTGATGCTGGGGAAGATTGAAGGCAGGAGGAGAAAGGCACGACAGAGGACAAGATGGTTGGATGGGATCACCGACTCAATGGACATGAGTTTGAGCAAGCTCCAGGAGATGGTGAAGGACAGGGAAGCCTAGCATGCTTCAGTCCAGGGGGCCGCAAAGAGTAGGACACGACTGAGAACTCAACAACAAGGTAAAAGCTTCTCACTTGGACCAACTTGACCTTGATTCCCGGAATAAGTCAATACTTTGGCTCCACTTAGCTGCCCCAGAGCTAACGTGGTGCAAGTTGGCTATTCCCTGCACCAGTTCCCAACCCTGTGAGTCAGTCCCACACACACAGCCAAGCATCCCACCTCCAGCATCTGCAGAGGGGGCACTCATCCTGCCTCTCAGACCCCCGCGTTAGGTCCTTCAAAGTCTCCATTTCCCATTGTGGAAGAGGAAGCCTCAGATTCCCATATGGCAATGTGTGAGATCACATCTGTCAATCCTTCACCCATTCTGGTTAATAAATTACAACATGAAATGTTAGAGCTGGATGGGCTCAGAAAACATCTGTTCCCACTCTCTCATGAGGGAACTGAGGGCCAGGAAGGTGGAGACCTGATCCCACACAAAGTTGCCCCTAATTACTATCTATACCTCCTTCAACAGCAAGGTGCATGGGTGAAGGAGGGCTAGAATTCAGCCTTCGACCCTCAGGTCAGTGGTCTCTTCATTACATCATATTGCCTTTTGTATCTTCTTATAAAGAGCCAGAAGAAGAGTAAAGAGAACTGGGTAGGTCACTCCCACCCCAGGTGTTCCAAGATGCTGACTCTGGACCAAACCCCACCCATTAAATCACTGGAGAGCTCCTGCCTGGGTGCAGGATGGCGATCATAACTAACTCAGTTGTGTGGCCAGAGGACCAGTGCTCCCTTGGAACTTGGCAGGCTGAGATGTAGAGGATGTCGCCCATGGTAGTATGATCTTATCAACAGGATGCTTTCAGAAGCTGTACCCAAGAGCCAAGCAGCCTGGGTAAACAGTGTCCTTTCCACTCCCAAGAGCTGTGTGTCTCTTGAACTAATGGTTTCCTTTGATCTCGATGGACACAGAGACTCATGAAACGGACTGTTTCCCTCTTTGCTATGACCTGCTAGGAAGCATGGGGGAGGATTTGCTGCCAACCCTAACAAAGGGTACATGACTTTGTGGCATATATTCTGAATGCCAAACAGATTCCAAACTTCAACTTAGCTCTCTACCCTTATTCTTTCCCACTTCACATCTCCAAGTCTCCTCACCTAATTTTTTTTCTTGCATATATTGGGAATCACCTTAAATCTTATTTAATGATTAAATAAATAAAAAGCTGATTTTAGGCTGAAACTAGGGGGAGGGGGGAAATGCCAAGAGAGAAAAATAACTCGAGTGGAAAGATCTACAAAACTGGGACGAGCAGTGAAACACTTCTCTATACAAAATACTTACATGATAAGGGTAGGGTAATATGGTAATACAGAAGCAAGGGTAATATGCAAAATACCTAACACTGGGTCTAGCACAGCATGAGCTCATCAAAACCTATCCTGCTGAGGCCAGCCATAAATAACTGGCCTGCCCAGGCTTGAGGACACCAGCTACCATCACGTGTGGCCAGCAGGCAGGAGACCTGGATTTTTGTTCTCATTCCAACCTCCGCTACCTGTGAGCCCCCCAACTGGCTGGAGCCCCACTTTCTTCTAAAATGAGCCCCTGATTTACCACCTTCCCAACTCTGACACAGTCTAGCTTCCAATAAACCACACCTCTTCTAGGAGACCTGGTTGGATGTACTTTAGAAGAGGGCCCCACCCGCTGGAAATTTTACGCAGAGCCTCTAAGTTATGATTCCAGCCAACCCCTCAATAATTTCCCTTTTCCAGTTTGCTGCTTGTGACATGAGGGCATGATGAAACACCAGCTTCACAATGGGATTCAATCTTATTAGCAGGAACCTGATTAGATTATATTTCACTGCAGCCCAGAGGCCACCGTATTTCAAGGACAGACATGCCAACTGTGTCAAGAACAAGCAGAGACCTGCTCTCTGCAGACCTCCTGGAATCCGACCCCCGCCTGTGGCAGGCACAGCACAACACGGATGAGGCATAACCATAGATTCCGACCTTGAGAAGGTGTTCCGGGCGTAGTGCATGATGCTGCCAAAGTCGTACATTTCTCCCAGAGAGCTCACTTCCCCAGCTTCCATTTTTAAGAAATTATACTCCTGACCTGTGACACAACACTCTGTTAACGTCTTTGAAAACCAAGGCAGGCACCTGAAAGGAGGCAGAGGAGGGGAGAAGGAGGAAGGCAACTTCCGGGAGCTCTGTTAGTCAGTCAAATGACAGGCTTGGTGGTGGTTCTCCTTTTTGATTTTGATAGATTAGAAATTTGAAACTTAGAACAGCTCTATGTGGTCCCAACCCCACCACCCAACACCCCTCCCAAAGTGCCTCTCAAAACACTTAAAGTAAATTAATAGATTAGTTATTAAAAAAAAATTGCCTTTAAATCTCTAGTCTTGTTATTGAAGGAACAAAGAAAAGAAATCCAATATTTAAGTTCAATCTCAAAGTCACTATTCAAACTCTTGAAAGCATTTTTAAGGCAAATATATTATTCAGTCAGTGACTTTTGTGTTCAGTATGAATTTCTGTATAAAACTGTTTAACACGGGGAGGTATTTTTAAGAAATCCAGATACTTTATCTGCCTTGGGATAGGCAGAAATACTGCTTTTCATGTACTTGTGTCCTAATTAGATGTCAGTTTAAAAAATATGTATTGCCTACATCAGCAAAAATGAGTCTTCGAAAAGCAACTGGGAGAACTCTTTTTTTTGGATGAGTAGCTTTGATGCTGCAACAGTGTTCTGGTCGATTCTGTTCCTGTTAAATGGAGCTGGATTTCACTGTCCTTTACAACATGGAATCATTTTGCTTCTGCTCTAACCTGAAAGCTCTCCCAGATGACCTCCCCAGAAGGACCACACATGGAAGGATAAAGTGCTGGTGACAAAGGCCTCCATACTTACCAATGAGTGTCGGTCTGCCCCGGGCAACCCCTCTCTCTCCTCCCTCCTGACCCCATGGTGCTACCTGCCTGACCGCTCGCTTCTAGGCTCCATACAGACTCCTTACCTGGCTGGATGTTTTCTCTGATGATGGTTACATGCTGGTCTCTGTCTGGCCGGGTGTGTTCATGCCAGAACCCAACCACATGGCCCAGCTCGTGGGCCACAATGCCAAACTTGTCACAGTTTTTTCCGATGGATATGGCCTGTGGGCCTCCACCTCGGCGCCCAACATAGGAACAACAGCTGGACAATTGCAGAAATACCCAGGTCAGCAGATCAGGGAATGAAGCTTGAAAACAATCTCATTGTCCGACTTCCCTCCCAAGGCAGGAATTCCCTCCAAAAATGGCTCTTGACCTTTTTGGTGGCCTGGAGAATCCCTAGAAAGATACAGCCTCTCCTCAAGGAAAAAAGTACGTACCTCCCCCACCCCCCACCCTTCTACCCCTGAGTCTCTGATGACAAGGAAGAGACAAAAGAAGGAGCCCCTGACTTTCTGTAAAGCATGAATCTTTTTGCTATTATCAGCGGATCCTTAGAGATGACTTCCCTTCTGGGCACAATTATTTTTTAAAATATATATTCATTGTTCCTAATATAGAAAGCTGTAAAAAGTAAATTAAAATGGCCCACAATCCCACCACTCAGATAACTTCTATAAAATGTTTTAAAAATACATGCCCATGTCACAAAAGATTTAAGTACAGTATTAAGGTTCCAAAGATAACTATTGCTGACAGCTTCTTGAATTCTAGTCCAAAAATGTAATACATCTGTATATACACATATAATATTTTTAATTACAAAATACATCATGTACATTGTCCTTCATCTTGCCTTTTTTCCTCCTTAATTCATAGATATTTTCATAACAGTAAATGTTAACCTAATTTTTTTCAAAGCAATATAGTATTAAAATTTATTTATTTAACACACATTTAGACTGACTTCAGTTTTTTCCCTGAAGCCTCAGGGAAGAGAGAGAAAAAACAAACAACAAAATACAAAACAAAGAAACCATTGAGGTCTTACTTGCTTTTGGTAGGGTAAATTCCAAGCAATGGAATCAATGGATAAAAGGATATGTGCATTTGATATTTTGATAGATACGATCACATTGCAATCCCAAAATGGTGGGTCTTTTTATATGTCCATTAATAGTATGTTAAATAGCCCTATTTCCCCACAACTGGGCCAGCCCTGGTTTTGCCAAACTACTTTTGCCAGTTTGATAGATGAAAAGTGGTATTTCACCAAAGTTGGATAGTTTTCCATGTTTTATGTGATATTTATATTTTTTCTTGTGAACTATGAGATCACATCTTTCCCCACTTGGGGAGGGGGGAGGGTTGTCCATCTTTTTATTATTGATTTGTAAGAACCTTTTGAAAATTAGGGGACTAAATCTTTGACTATTAAATGCATTACAAATGTTTTTCTCCCTTTGTTATTTCTTTCTGTTTTAGCCATATAAAGGTTTAAAATTTTAACGCAATGTCTTTATTTTCTTAAGTGCTATTTAGAAAGGCCATCTACACTGCAAGATTATAATTAGTATGCAACCTTGCTTCCTTCTAGTACGTTTCACATTTCTTTTTCTTTTAAAAATCCTTACATCTTTGGACTTCCCTAGTGGCTCAGTGGTAAAGAATCAGAAGACATGGATTCAATCCCTGGTCTGGGAAGATCCCACCTGCCGTGGAGCAACTAAGCCCGTGCGCCACAACTATTGAGCTTGTGCTTTAGAGGCTGCGAGCTGTAACTACTGAGCCTACATGCCCTAGAGCTGGTGCTCAGCAACAAGAGAAGCCATTGCCATAAGTCTGTGCACCGCAGCTATAGAGTGGCCCCTGTTTGCTGCGACTCAAGAAAAGGCCACACAGCAATGAAGACACAGCGCAGCCAAGAATAAATACGCAAATAAAATTTTTTAAATGCCTACATCTTTGATCTGGCCAAAATCACTTTTGGTATATGAAGTGTGGTAATATCCCAGCTTTATTTTCTTTAAAATGAGCTACTGAATTGTTCCAATATTCACATATCCCTGACTAATCCATCTTTCTCTCATTTAAAATGCTACCCAAATTAGTATATAAACATATTCATCTTAAGCTCTTTCGTTCCATATATCTATTTTTTCTTGAGTTCCAAATGATTTTAATTATTATCTTCATTTGCATTTCAATAATAACTTTATTTATTTTTGGCTCTGCTGGGTCTATGTTGCTGCACAGGCTTCTTTCTAGTTGTGGTTTGTGGGCTTCTCATTGGGGTAACTTCTCTTGTTGTGGTTCCCAGGCTCCAGAGCACAGGGTCAATAGTAGTACACTGGCTTAGTTGCTCTGTGGCATGTGAGATCTTCTCAGGGATTGAACCCATGTCTCCTGCATTGGCAGAGAGATTCTTTACCACTGAGCCACCAGGGAAGCCCTTCATTTGCATTTTGGTATCACATATGTTGGGATAGAACATTAGCCCGCTTCTCCCCTACCTCTGTCCCTATCACTGCTGTTTGTTTTCTCTGTTATTTCTACATGAAAAACTCTAATATCGTTTGCTCAAGCTCTTAAAATATATGTACATACACACCCTCAAATACATATATGAAGATGCTGTTTAAATCAGAATGGCATGAATTTATAGGTTATTTTAGGAAGTCCTGACATCTTTACTATGTTGGGCATTTCCATATGAGGAAACAGTATGTATTTCCATTTTTACTTCTTTTTTAAAAGTTTCCTTAGAATTTTGTTGTTTTCTTCCTATATGGCTGGCATATTTTTGCATTTTTGTTATGATTTATTCTTAGATATATTATCTACTCTGTTTCTACTAAAGTTGTGATTTCCCCCATTATGACAGTATTACTTTATCAAATTATTTCATTAAGGCAAAAGTTATTTACTGTTGATTAATTTTGTAGTCAGTTACCTTAATAGAGTCTCCTTTTGTTTCTGATAGTTTTCCAGTTGATTTTCTGGGTTTTTTCACCACATGTCACATTAACTTCAAACAACATTTGTTCTTGCCAATATTCACTGTGTTTATCTTACTAGCTAAATATTAACTAGCATTTCCAGAAAAAAAATGAAATAACTATGGTGATCATAAACATCTTTTGTTCCTGATTCTAATAGAAATGCTTCTAGAATTATTATTGATAAACATGATGTGAGCTTTTGGGACATAGATATATATTTGATTTGTGTGTGTTATGTTAATGTGTATATGTGTGTGTGTTAAGTCAAGGATCTATCATGAAGGTATGTTGAAATGTGCAGATGCCTTTTTAGCATCTATTGAGACATGAATATGGCTTCTCTCCTTTAAGCTATCAATATGTTGAATCATGCAGATAGAGTTCTTAATATTGAACTAGTCCTGTATTTCTTAGATAAACCTTTTTGGCACGCTACTCTTCTATCTTTTTACTGATGTGTTCTATGTGCCAACATTTCACTTAGGATTTTGCATGGCTATTCATAAGTTAGACGAGTTTATAATTTTCTCTTTTTTAGTGCCATCTTTTTCATTTTGAGGTAGCAACACCATGATAGTTTATTAAAAGTAAATTGGAAGAATGTGTTCTTCTATGCTCTAAAAAACTTAAATAGTACCAGAATAATCTGTTTCTTGAAGTTTTGAAAGAATTCATCTGTGAAACTCTAGGTTGGTGGTATGAAGGACAAAGTTTTTCCATCAGTTTTCCAATTTCGTTCAAAGTTACTTGTCTGTGCCAGTCAGTCCTTTATATCTACCTTGAAGTCAATCACATCATCCAGGTTTCAACATTTCTTTCCCTAGAGTTTAAGAGTTTATAAAGTTCTTTTTTATGATTCTGCTGAATCTGTGGTTATTTCTCCCTTTTTGTATGTCTGATTTTGTATGTTTCTGCACTGTCACTTTTTGTCTTAGACTAACAATATGTGAACCGTGAACTTCCAGATGTTCAAGTTGGTTTTAGAAAAGGCAGAGGAACCAGAGATCAAATTGCCAACATCCGCTGGATCATGGAAAAAGCAAGAGAGTTCCAGAAAAACATCTATTTCTGCTTTATTGAGTATGCCAAAGCCTTTGACTGTGTGGATCACAATAAACTGTGGAAAATTCTGAAAGAGATGGGAATACCAGACCACCTGACCTGCCTCTTGAGAAACCTATATGCAGGTCACAAAGCTCCAGTTAGAACTGGACATGGAACAACAGACTGGTTCCAAACAGGAAAAGGAGTACGNTATTATTGAAAACACCAATAATACCTAGTGCCAGGGAGGATATGATGAAAGGAACACACTTATGAACTGCTATGGAAATGTGAATGATTACACCTTTTGAAACGCATTCTAGCAACATCTATTAAAGACGTACTCTGTAAGGATCTGTATTCAGGAACTGTAGTGCAGCACTGTTTATGATGGCAAAAACTTGAAGTGAGTATTAACTGATAAAGGAAAGATTGAACAAATAAGGTCCATACATGCCAGGAATATTTTGCAACTATTTAAAGAATAAAGAGTCCCTTGGACTGCAAGGAATCAAACCAGTCAACCCTAAAAGAGACCAATCCTGAATATTCATTAGAAGGAATGATGTTGAAGCTGAAGCTTTAATACTTTGGCCACCTGATGCAAAGAGCTGACTCATCAGAAAAGACCCTGATGCTGGGGAAAGATGTGAAGACGGGAGGAGAAGGGGACGACAGAGGATGAGATGGTTGGATGGCATCACTGACTCAATGGACACAAGCTTGAGCAAGCTCCGGAGATGGTGACGGACAGGGAAGCCTGGCGTGCTGCACACCATGAGGTTGTAAGACGTCAGATACAATCTGGGTGACTGAACAACAGCAACAACAAAAATAAATCAAGGACTTCCTTGGTGGCCCAGGAGTTGGGAATCCACCTGTTGGTGCAAGGAGCGTGGGTTTGCGCCCTGCTCCCAGAAAATTTCACTTGTGGCAGGGCCACTAAGCCCATGGGCCATAGCAGCTGACGCTCACTTGCTCTAGAGCTCATGCTCCGCAACAAGAAAAGCCATCACAATGAGAAGCCCACGCAGCACGCCTGGAGAGCGAGAGAAAACCTGAGAGCAGCAATGAAGAGCCGGCGGCGGCAGAAATAAATAAGTGAGTAAATAACATTTAAAAAACGAGTGAACTGAAATTGTAATAAGGGTCTTAGACAGCTTTGCCATGAAGTATTGATGAGTGAGAAAAACATAATGCATTAAAAAAGTATCAAATATGATCCCATTTTTTTAAGTGATAAAATATATCTACATATATGTTTATGGGTTTATATGGATGTTTATATACGCGTGTATCTCTGTATCTATGTATATGTGAATATATGTGCATGGAGAAACACATGGAAAAGTGCATACAAAGTTATTAGCATGTATTACCTGGGGAAGAGAGAGTGGTAATATGTGGGGAAAAAGAAGTGAAGAAGGTAGTCAAATTGAAGGGAAAAGAAAAAATCCACAACTAATGAAAGTATATGATGCTATCATACACTTATATACATTAGTGTGAAATTGTACATATATATGTGTATGTGTAAACTAAAATGACATTAAAGAAAAAACATAAAATAAAGCAAACAATGATTTGTATCTCATCTCTACAGAGGTGTCCCTAAAACACAAGATTCTAGCATTTTAAATGATTCCCTTTGCTCTGTGTTGATTTTATATAGAAAACATGCTACTCTCGACAACAGCCCTGATTCCTGCAGGATGCAGGCCAGACACAAGCCCAGGAGCCTTTTTCCTCCAGCACACTTTCTGAACAGGAAAACCTTCGTCCAAAGTGAGATGCTTGCAGTGAGGCGCCTCCTGTAAACTCCAGGCTAGAATCTCTTAGCGCGCACGCATGTCTGGGCGCTGGTGTGCAGACAGGTGGAGATGGTACCTGCAGGCAGACCCCTGCTGACAGTGGCCTTGACCACAGCCAACCACTCCCACAGCACTCCCGCCCCCAGAGAAGCCCACAGGGGTCTCTACTCTACACCTGCCTCCCTAGCCCCCACTCCAGCTTTATTTTCCTTCCTTGCCTCTCCAGCCTACTCATTCTGTAAGACCCCCAGTGCCCATAGCCTCATCATGCCACCTCTTGATTCTTGGGGCCCTCAGCCCACCAGCCAAGCGCCAGAGAGAAAAATCAAGTCCAGACTGTAGGGTTTAACTGGAGGTCATCCAGTCCCCGAGCAACCAAACCCCATCCTTATACCTTTCTCTGGCAACTGGCCCACCTCACTCAACCAGAGGACTCACTCTCTCACCCACAGTCTTTGCTGCTTCTAGTCCACTAAGGTTGAAAGTAAAAGGTACAAGACGAGGTTTCTAAAGGGTTTCCCTGGTAGCTCAGATGGTAAAGAATCCACTTGCAATGCAGGAGACCTGGGTTCGATCCCTGGGTTAGGAAGGTCCCCTGGAGAAGGGAGTGGCTACCCACTCCAGTATTCTGGCCTAGAGAATTCCATGGACAGAGGAGGCTGGCAGGCTACAGTCCATGGGGTCACAAAGGGTTAGACATGGCAGAGCTACTAACACACATGAGGCTCCCAAAGCAGGCATCAGGGAGGCAGGAAAGATATGGGGAGTGACAGGAGCTACATAGTGGTGATGCTGGCACAACATTGTATAGGTAACTAATGTCATGAAATGGGACACACTAAAATGTTTAAAAATCTTCTGTGAAATTTACAACAACTGAAAGAAAAAAGTACCCCAGGCCTGGTGGGGTCTCACATTACCCTCTCTGGCTTCCTCGCTGCTGGCATTCGTGGCTGTAGCATTTGGCCAGCTCCCAGATGGCTGCTCTCCAAGCCCACCTAAAGGAACAAAGAAGAGACACGTGAGGACACACTAGCCTTCTTTGCATCAGCACCATGAAACGGGGGGACAAACGTGGTCACCTGGGTAATGAGCAGAATCACCAGTGGATCAGTGAAGGTTTGTGGGGGTTGTTTTTGGTTTGTTTTTCTTTTAAATGTTTACTCATTCAGATGCCTCTGGTCTTATTCGAGTGGTGTGGGACCTTTACTGTGGTGCATGGACCCTCTAGGTGTGGCGCAAGGGCTCCGAGTGCTTAGGCTTAGTTGCCACGTGGCATGTGGGGATCTTAGTTCCCTGACTCATGCATTACAAGGCGAATTCTTAACCACAATACCACCAGGGACGTCCCCAGAAATTTGCTGAACAAAGGATATCCAGGCTCCTACCACGTGTGTGAGGCTGTTCTCAATGCTGAAGCTAAAAATAACGTGCTTTCTTATAGCCATGCACATAGTTCACAAATTATTAATAAAGTAGACTTTCCTCAATCAGTTCAGGGTACTTGGAGTGAAATATACAAAGTGAATAGATGAATACTATCGTCAGCTTCTTCACCCTCGCCTCCCTGAGACAGCCTAGTACACAAAGGATGCTCTCTGGTTCTAAAGCCCCTGGTGTGGGATGCAGGGAAACGTCACCAGTGCTGCTCCTGACTGTGTGATGTGACAGTGGCTGCTGCCTCGGCTTAAACTTAGGTAACCTGGCTTCCTCTCTAGGATGAGTCTCCTTTTAGAGACTTCCCTGTTTACTTCATAAATCAGACTCTGCAGACACTGCCTCAGTCAAGAGCAGTGATGCACAATCTCATTTGCTAGTATCATCTGGAAACCAGGTTCCCACCTGACCCACCAGGAAGATGGTCTATCACTGTCCACTATTAGACCTACTGTTAGAATGCCCTGGCCCCGGACAACCCCGATAGACTGCTCTGCTGTTCCAGAATCCC
Source organism: Neotragus pygmaeus (assembly GCA_006410875.1). Taxonomy (NCBI): domain Eukaryota; kingdom Metazoa; phylum Chordata; class Mammalia; order Artiodactyla; family Bovidae; genus Neotragus; species Neotragus pygmaeus. The sequence continues at coordinate 948,772 of SJYV01045966.1, read as the reverse complement.
AACTCCTGACTCCCAGGTACAGCCACAGGGAGCAGGGATCCAGCAGTGAATAAGACAGATGGTGCATCAGTTCCAAATGGGCGGCTGGACGATACATGGTAGGTGAGAAAATAAAGGAATGATATGATTGCAGGTTCAGAAAATGCTCTGAAGACCAAATGCAGCATGTGATAAAGTGGACTGGAGCAACCTCTTAGAAAGTTGTCAGAGAAGGCCCTTCAGGGAGAAGACATTTGGGTTGAGACTTGGAAGATAAGGAGCTGGCCACATGGAGATCCACATGGGCCAGTGCATGCCAGCAGGAGGATCTGGAAAAGAAACTAGTTTGGGAACGGCTGTGTGGTGTCGAGGGGTCGACCGTGGCAGGCAGGCAGGGAGGCTGGATCCGCAGGGATATCAGGAATACAGTTGCAGGCAGAACAACAGGAGAGGCTGATGGTTTAGACATGAGGGACTGAGAGGGGCCCCCAGCGTCTCCCACCCAAGCAGTTGGGTGGGTCAGGATACCCCAAAGCAGATTTAAGGACAAATCCTGTGTCCAGGAGACTATGAAACCACATCAAAACATCTACAGAACAAGCTACTGGTGCAAAATTATTTCTTCTTGCATTTGTTTAGAGAAGTGCAGCTTATAAAGCAGTTTCCCCATCTCCCCTTTGACTTCGCTTAAAAAACTCTATGGCAGAAGTGTAATCCCATTTTGCAGAGAGAAAACAGACACAAAATGATCAGCCCAGGGTTGCCAGCCCGTAAGGGAAGCTGAGGGCTCAAGACAGTTTCCTGGTCAGAAGCTCAATGATGTTTCCTGTGTCCCAGAGGTCACAGGCTTCCAGCGCTGCCCAAAGAAGGGTCCTAAACATGGAACCTAACGCCCTGGCCCCGGACAACCCCGATAGACTGCTCTGCTGTTCCAGAATCCCAACTCCTGACTCGCAGACCACCTCTTTCCCT
>SJYV01045966.1:932821-945321 GCA_006410875.1 Neotragus pygmaeus | reverse complement strand
AACTGTGTCTCTTACATCTCTTGCATGGGCAGGCGGGTTCTTTACCACGAGCACCACCTGGGAAGTCCAGCCTCATGAAGACTCAGTGGCAAAAAAGCCACGAACATCCCCATCTCACAGATGAGGAAACAAGGTTCCAAACGGTGAAGTGACTTGTCTGCCCTGATGGTACAGAGATGGTTAGTAACGGAGAAGCTGAAGGTGGGTCCTGACGGAGCCCCCAGATTTGAGCTCCTTCCCCTCTGCCTCAGACCCAGAAAGAACAAGGAGCACAAGTCGGGTTATCTAGCAGGGGTGGCTGCCTGCTCCCAAGGGACCTAGGGCCTTTTCCAGGAGGTCTTAAGGGTACATCCAAGGTCACCACTGAGACGGGGGTTACAGCAATTAAGAACACACAGCCTTTCTCTGTCACCCTTACCAGCAAGAGATTGGCAGGTCTAGTCTTCTCTCAGAAGGGCAGCCAAACTCCTGCTTCCGCTACAGCTAAGCCTGGCGGTCAATTTGGAGTGAATATGGTTTGACTACTCCCCTGAGGAAAACTCTTCCAGGGTTTCCCACTGCCCCTGGGATGAGTTCCAAACCCCGACGGGACCCCTGAGGCCCCTGTGGTGTGGCCCTGCTGGCCTCTTCCACCGGGTACCTCAGGGCTTCCTGCTCTGCACTCAGCCACCTCAGCTACTCACATGGCTCGGATTTCCATCCTCTTCTTGCTGATGCTTCTTCCTGTCACACCCACCTCTTCGCCTGGCCAAATCCTTCTGGATCTTCAAGGCTCAGCTTGAACACCACTTCCTCCGGGAAGCCCTGTTGATCCTCTTGAGACAGAAGCCCCTTCTCTGTCTCCAGCGCCCTGGCTTAGTCACATCCTTCACCACAAGTCCTGTCTATTTGGCTGATCCCCTCATCTAGTTTTTAGCATCCTGAAGAGAGGGACTTGTCTACCCAATAATAAACAACCAGCACTGCCCTTGGCACATCATAGCAGACACCCAATAAAATATGTGACTGATGGATGGGTTGATGGATGGATGCATAGGTAGATGGATGCAAGAAAACCCCAATCATTTCTAACTCAGCATCACCGATGGAAAAATATTGTCTTTTTCAGTTTACAGAGAGAGGGGAATAGATATTCTTGGCACAATGGCTTTCAACCTTAGCTGCACTTTGGGATCATCTTGGGAAGCCTTTTAGAAAAATACCAATGTATGCATCCCTCTCCAGAGATTCTTATTTGATTGGTCTGAGGCATGGCCTAGACCTTGGGAATTTAAAAACTCCCCAGGCAATTCTAAGGTGCAGCCAAAATTGAGATTCTCTACTGAGAGAACCCTGTAAAAGATAGCCTCATCTCATGATGTGTTCTTATAACCAATCTCTTTTCCTCCCAAGCTCACCAGGAATGGAAAACGTGGAGCTGGAGACAGACATGGAGTACTAAGAAAGTCATTTCTCACATCTATTTCAGTAAAAGCAATCAAATGAGCGAGACAGGTGTGGCTGTGGCTATAACTGTAGCCACAAGCACACAGAACAAGGCAGAGAGAAATACAGCCTGATGCAGACAAAGACTGGGGGCAATGGGGACAGGGATTATTCAGAGACTGTGGATATATTTTCCTTACATGTGACTGCAAGACAAAAAAAAAAAAAAAAAACTTGAAAAAAATACATATATATGCCCATATTTAATCTGTGGTTAATTACCTCTTCAGTAAGAGGCTATGCAAAGACCTTGTAGATTTCATTAGTCACAGTGGTTTATTCAAACGTCTCCTTTGCATAAGAAATCCAGGCTTACAGCTGGTCTCTGGGAAAGAATGCCCTGCAGGCCTTGAAAAGAGAGCTCCAGGCCTGTTCATTGCTCTCACTGAAATACAGCAGAGGTCAGCGGCCCGTGATGCATGGGGCCAGGCTGAAATGTTTCCATCCAGCATTTGCAATTCAATCCCACAGTTTCCTTTATGGAACAATTCACTAAATTCAGAGTTGTTCTTTTTTCTAATTCACCATATAATTCACCTCCCAAGTTCAATTAAGAAGCAATCTGTTAGCAACTTTGGGAGCAAGCTGCTTTTCTTTGGGAAAGCCCAATTTTCTTTCGCTCCCAACAAAAAGTGGCTTAATTATATGCATCATATGAGACACTGATGTACACACAACGCCCCTCCACCATAATTAATGAAATATTAACCATATACATCCAAAGACATCTACGTAGAAAGGGATGGGATTTTCCAAAGCCCAAGAGGACAGAGTCATAGATCAGCATTGTTTATTCGAATATATGATCACTCATTGGGACTGTGAATTAATATTCATGAATATGGTAATTAATAAACAGAACCTCATAGTAATTATTTCTTCTGTATCATTCTCAGAGCCCAACGTTACTTGGTTCTTGCTTTTCTTAAACACAAAAATAACTACCATTTTTAAAATGTTGACTAGGACTTTGCTGGACCCACTCCAGTGTTCTTGCCTGGAGAATTCCAGGGACGGAGGAGCCTGGTGGGCTATCATCTATGGGGTCGCACAGAATCGGACACGACTGAAGTGACTTAGCAGCAGCAGGACTTTGCTGAAGGTCTAGTGATTAAGACTGCCATCCAGTGCTGGGGGCATGGGTTCAATCCCTGGTTGGGGAAATAAGCTGCCACATGCCAATGAGGCCAAAAAAAAAAAAAAAAGTCCTTGATTATTTCCAAGTACTCACATGTTACCTGTATTTAATCCTCAAGTTAACCCTCTGAGGTGGGTGTTATTCTCATTTTACATGCAGAGTAACTGAGATTTAGGGCAGTTAAGACATCACTGTGGACACAGCCACTGGATGAAGAGGCTGAGAGTCTCCCAGATCAGTCTAAAGTCAAAACTTTTAAGATACAACACAAGTAACCCTGCCAGGACAACCTTAGCTCTCACATTTTTACTGACTTTTTAGTGCCTGTATTTCCAGCTCTGACCCATTAGAGGTAAATCTAGCAGAAAACTACTTTGCTTACTCTAAGGAAAAAAAATAAAATCTCTAGCACAAGATCTTAAAAATCACTTTATTGCCAGTCCACTCCTTAAGTACTGATTGAGTGCCATCTTTGGGCAGCACTGTGCTGGGTTCCTGAAGGCAGAGACAGGCAGTGTCTTTCTTCAAGGTGCCTTCCTGGTGCCAGTGGAGGGAAGAAAATCCACAGTAAACAATGAGATCATGGGACTCCCCTGGCGGTCCAGTGGTTAGGACTGACATTTTCAGTGCCATGGGTTTGATCCCTGGTCAGGGAAATAAGACCCCGCAAGCTGAATGGCATGACCAAAAAACAAAACAAAACAAAACAAAGCAAAAAACACCATTCCGTGGAAGGATTAAGCACTTTCAAGAAATTAAGTTTTTCAAAGAACAATGGGGGATGGGATCCCAGGGAAGATCTGAGTTGGTGACATCTGAGCTGACACCTAAATGATGAGGTAGACATCTATCTGGAGAGAGTATTCTAGAAGGAAAAAAAATACTAGCAAGTAAAAAACATCCAGAGGGAGGAAAATAAGTTCCGATGGAGCTGGAACTGAGGCTAACACCTGAGAGATGCAAGGCCAGTTCACGCAGGGCATTAGACTCTTACCCTTACAGTCAATCTGCCATGCCCTTTGGTTGTATGTAATAAACATGGCAATGCTATGAATAAGTAACATCATTCCTCTTCTACAGAAGAGACAACTGAGGTTCGTGAATAAGTTGTCCAAGGTCACCCAGCTGGTAAGTGACGGAATTTGCCTTGCAAAGCAGGCCCTTCTGATTCCAGAATCCATGCTCCTAACCCTGCTCTACACCTGTACAGGTAGGTTCTGAGCAAGCATCCCAGGCAAGGCCAATGGATGAAGCATCTACATACCTCTGTCAGAAAAGCAAGACACACCTACTCACCAGAGCTTTTATTTATTTATTAGGGGGAAAAAAAAGGCAAGGCAAAGTCTCTTTAACAGGTTGATTTAGGAATGCAGGAGGCAACCATTAAAGTAATCAATGTGTGAGTGAGTGAAGTCGCTCAGCCGTGTCCGACTCTTTGCGACCCCACGGACTGCAGCCTACCAGGCTCCTCTGTCCATGGGATTTTCCAGGCAATAGTCCTGGAGTGGATTGCCGTTTCCATCTCCAGGGGATCTTCCCAACCCAGGGATCGAACCCAGGTCTCCCGCATTGTAGACAGATGCTTTACCATCTGAGCCACCAGGGAGTAATTCAGTGCCAAGTAATTTTATATCTATGCCAAATTTCAAATGCTACAGAAGGGGAAGGGAGAATAAGTTAAAAGATCACTGCCAGTTTTTGTTAATGAAATGATTTATTATTGGCCAGTGTATAATAAAATAAGAATTCTTAGATACTGCTGTTGGAGTAGAAATATAAATTAGTAACATGTTTTGAGGTAATCTAGCAAGATGTATCAACATCTTTTAAAACAAGCAATAATAATGACTTTGACCCAATAATATGACTTCTGGATATCAGTACAAAGGAACTGACAATGAAAAACAACAGATGTTCATCCCCAACATTTTAAAGACAGACTGTGTCAATCACACCCCCCACAGGGGGCAGTAAAGGAATTATGATATAAAGGAAATACAAAACAATGTGAAAAAAATACTGGAAGGAAATAACCACAGTGTCCACTGTGATGATCTCTGATGGGTGATTTTTGGACAAATGTTAATTTTTTAATGTACTTTCTGTAATTTCTAAATCTTGTTCAACATATTACCTTTATAATCAGGAAATAAGATTTTCAAATGAAGAACTAGATGACATCACATATTTTCCCTAAGAACATGTGCTCTGCGCTTCGTAGTGTATGTCTGCACACACACACATACACACACACACACAGTTGCTGGGAAACCCTTTTCTGATGAGAAAGAAACATACTTGTGTTTATGCAGATGGAAAAGTTGTGGTCCAGCCTTTTTTTTTTTTCTGATTTTCTGCTGTGATCATGGAAAGAGAAAATAATGAGCCCATACCTTGGCAAGATGGAAGAGAGGAAAGCTCACTGGTGAGAATGAGAGAAGGCTTGTTGAAACCTTCTTTCAGACAGTGTTGGATGGGCTCCTGGGAGACCCAGTCCGCCTTTCCCCACTCTGTTAACTGACTCCCACCTGTGTCCTTGTGTTGGCTGAAGAGGCCTTGGAATTTGCTCTGACCCCGCGCAGAAGCTCAGGAGAGCCTTCTTATCATGCAAATTTGAGCTACTCTTGCCCGGAGCCTCCAGCCAGCTGTCCATCTTGCCTGGTACTGGGCCCTCCGCCCACTGTGAGTGCCTGTGACAGCATTTTTCCTAGTCCCTGACTGTGGGTTGAGCTACGTCAGGCCTTCTGCTTAAAGATGCTCTTAGAGTAATTGTTGCTCACCTGGATTCAAACCTCCATTGCTCTCCTGAGCCCTGGACTCTAGGTATTCTTGTACACTTGGCCCACATCTTTCACACAAGCCTGGCCTTGGATTCTTGGCCATTTCCATCATTTATTACTGCGCAACAAACTATTCCTCTAAACAGAGTGGGTTAAAACAACCACCATTCTATCCTTGCTTCTGAGGGCCAAGAGTTGGGGTAAGGAGCACATGGGGCTGACTGGTCTCTGCTCTGTGACCTGAGCTGGGATGAAAAGGTTGAGGGATGGCGGAGATGGCTCATGTGGAGGCAGCATTCCAAAAGGATGAGCCCCACTGTGCAGGTGTTTTTTCAGCTTCTGCTTACAGCATACTGTAATCTTCCTAATGTCCTGCTGGCCAAAGCCAGTCAAAACCAAGCCTAGAGTCACGAGGAATGACTATGCCAGGTGAGGTTTGTCAGGGACCACAAATGGGACAGCTTACCCCTAGACTGAGCTCTAGATGCTTAAAGTTCTAGCAAGTCAGGTGGTTTGCAAGAGGGACCTAGAGGACTAGCTCTGAAGTCAGACTGTCCAAGGCTAAACCTTTACTCTGTCACTTACTAGCCATGTGATCTCAACTCACTTAATGTCTCTATGTTTCAGTCTCCTCATCCATAAAATAAGGATGAGAGTATTCACCTCATAGGGTCCTCATCCAGACTAAACGAGATGATGCATGTAAGCCATAGAGCAATGCCTGGTTCAGAGTCATCACTCACTAAGAACAACAGACTGCTTCCAAATAGGAAAAGGAGTACGTCAAGGCTGTATATTGTCACCCTGCTTATTTAACTAATATGCAGAGTACATCATGAGAAACATTGGGCTGGAAGAAGCACAAGCTGGAATCAAGATTGCCGGGAGAAATATCAATAACCTCAAATATGCAGGTGACACCACCCTTATGGCAGAAAAAAGAAGAACTAAAAAGCCTCTTGATGAAAGTGAAAGAGGAGAGTGAAAAAGGTGGCTTAAAGCTCAACATCCAGAAAATGAAGATCATGGCATCTGGTCCCATCACTTCATGGGAAATAGATGGGGAAACACTGGAAACAGTGTCAGACTTTATTTTTTTGGGCTCCAAAATCACTGCAGATGGTGACTGCAGCCATGAAATTANGAAAAGACTCTGATACTGGGAGGGATTGGGGACAGGAGGAGAAGGGGACGACAGAGAATGAGATGGCTGGATGGCAACACTGACTCGATGGACGTGAGTTTGAGTGAACTCTGGGAGTTGGTGATGGACAGGGAGGCCTGGCGTGCTGCGATTCACGGGGTCGCAGAGTTGGACACGACTGAGTGACCGAACTGAACTGAAAGTTAGCTATTGTTACTATTGGTTCTAAAACTATTCTGAAGTCTGAAATGAGGTGAAACAATAAGCCATGGAGACAAGACATTTTATACCAGAAATACCACAAATGAAGTAAAAAGTTCAAGTTCTCCTTAAAACGCACTTAAGAGAACCAAGTTTAGGCTGAGGATCCATTGATAGTCAGTGGGAGTCGGTGAAAACCAGACCTTCTCTGCACCCAAGCATGGTGTTTCTTTAAACATTGCTCCATAACAACTTGAGACATCAAATAACTAAAACATTAACTAAATATATACATTAAGAAGATATACATCCTGTTACCCCATGGACTATAGTCCACGAGGCCACTCTGCCCAAGGGAATACTGGAGTGGGCTTCCCAGGTGGCGCTGGTGGTAAAGAACCTGCCTGACAATGCAGGAGATGGAAGAGACTTGAGTTTGATCCCTGGGNCATCCTGTTACCCCATGGACTATAGTCCACGAGGCCACTCTGCCCAAGGGAATACTGGAGTGGGCTTCCCAGGTGGCGCTGGTGGTAAAGAACCTGCCTGACAATGCAGGAGATGGAAGAGACTTGAGTTTGATCCCTGGGATGGCAACCCACTCCAGTATTCTTGCATGGAGAATCCCATGGACAGAGGAGCCTGGCAGGCTGCAGTCCATTGGGTTGCAAAAAAGCCGGATACGACTCAGGCAACTTAGGATGCACACATACATTAGGAAAACACTCAGGTGACTAGCTTGTGTGTTGCCATGCTGTTATTCCTGGGAGAGTAGAATGGATTGGCCAAGATGAGTAAGTGTCATTCACTGAGTCGTTGTAGTTGTGCAGTTGCTGAGTTGTGTTCGACGCTTTGCGACCCCATAGACTGCAGCATGTCAGACTTCCCTGGAGTTTGCTCAAACTCATATCCTTTTAGTCAGTGATGCCATCCAACCATCTCATCCTCTGTTGTCCCCTTCTCCTCCTGCCCTCAATCTTTCCCNGACCCCATAGACTGCAGCATGTCAGACTTCCCTGGAGTTTGCTCAAACTCATATCCTTTTAGTCAGTGATGCCATCCAACCATCTCATCCTCTGTTGTCCCCTTCTCCTCCTGCCCTCAATCTTTCCCAGCACTAGAGTCTTTTCCAATGAGTTGGCTCTTGACATCAAGTGGCCAAAATACTGGAACTTCAGCTTAAGCGTCAGTCCTTCTAATGAATATTCATGGTTGATTCTCTTTAGGATTGACTGGTTTGATCTCTTTACTCTCTAAGGGACTCTCAGGAGTCTTCTCCAGCACCACAGTTTGAAAGCATCAATTCTTCAGCACTCAGGCTTTTTTATGGTCCAGCACTCACATCTGTACACGACTAATGGAAAAACCATAGATTTGACTACACAGACTTTTGTGGGCAAAATGAGGTCTCTGCTTTTTAATATGCTGGCTAGATTTGTCATAGCTTTTTTTTCCAAGGAGCAAGTGTCTTCTAATTTCATGGCTGCAGGCACCATCTGCAGTGATTATGGAGCTCAAGAAAATGAAATCTGCCACTGTTTCCATTTTTTCCCCATCTATCCTTTTTTTCCCCATCTACTCATTCACTGAATAGTGGGTCCCAAATTACAAGTTAGAGCTTTGCTGAGAGAAATTATTTACTGGGGACCTTGTTTTCTAAGGACTATGCTTGCTGCCTTACGTGTATTTTCTCATTTAATTCTCAGCATAGTCCAGTGAGATAAGGACCATTACTGAGTTTACTTACAAATGAAAGAACTGAGGCATAGAAAACTTTAAATAATTCACCCACAGTCACACAGCTTTCTGGGCACTGAGGCAGAAAAGGGAGGGGAGTTTAAGTTCTCAGCCCAAGTCCCACCGGCGTCTGGTCCCAACAAGCCTTTCCAGCTTCCCTTCTCCCCCGAGTCCTACCTCCTCACCCACCCACCAACCACCCTGCGCCACTCAGTTCTCACCCCAAGCTCCCCACTCCATGACTGTGTTCAGGCTCTGCCTTCCACCTGCAATGCCCTCCCCACCTCAACCCTAATCAAAATCTCCACAGCTCAGCTCAGCCTGCTCTGTGAAGCCATCTCTTATCTCTGTGTTTCACCTACAAATCCCTAGTGGCCCTTTACGCATTCACCCATTCAGTCATTCTTTCAGCAAGCTTCTAAGGGGCACCTCTCAGTGCCAGGCACTGTACCAGGTGTCAGACACGGTCCCTCCTCTCAAGGGGCTCCCAGCCTTGATCATACCATCTCCGGAGTATAACAATTTGCAGACCAGGTCTGTTGTTCAATACGAGACACTTAATTCCTGAGGACCGAGACAATATCTTGTCTATTTCCATTATGTGGTTTCATAACAGAGGCTTAACAAGTATGTCCATTTGAACTGGACTGAAGAGGACTGACTGATACTTGCCTGTATTATCTCAATTGTGTGATTTCTCGCTGCACCTGAGTGGGGTAAATTATTATGGCTACCCCCATTTTACAGATAAGGAAACTGAGGCTCGAGGAGGTTCAAGTACTCGATCCGTGGTCAACACCTGCTATGTAGCAGAGCTGGGAGGGTCCAACTCTGCACCTTTACTCTTTGCCTCACTGCTCTGTCCCTGGGTGTCTGATGGGAACAGAAAAGGAAGGGAAAACCCCTGACAATAAAGAAAAGGTAATTGACACCCAAGGGTTAAGTCTTTCTCACTACCTGGTATAACGTTCCTTGGAAGAGACAAACATTTGTCCTCACTGAACATCTTAGAAGAATTTTAGCACATGACCTTTGCACAGGTGACCAAATGACTGATAAAGATTTACAGATCTATAGATGTCTCAAAGGACAAACCCCATGAAGTGAGTCACAGGACGAGTAGCAAGGAACTCAGGAATCATGGAAAGGAAGACCAGCCCAAGCCCTCTTCAGGAAACTGGAGGAGAGAAGCAGAAAGAGGACCATGGAGCTCCACGGCCTGTCTTTGGCCTTTTGGGACAGAAGTCAACTTAGCTCAAGAAGAAGCACAGAGCAATGACTTCATCTTTAAGAGATAACCTGGGTGAATAGAGATTAAGGTGACTAGTCTTCTTCTGGGTGATGGTGTATGTCAGTGACGTGGAATGAGCCCTTTGTTTCAGAAAGATTAATACCTAATGGTCCCTTCCTCTGATTTCCTGGGCCAGAAAGAATGTGTTCTGATGCCAAGCAGCACATGCTGGGCCATAAACCACCTGCTGTGGGACACTGTCCTGTTGGCACCCTAATGCCAACCAGAGCCTGGGATATGGCATGCTGTGCTGTGGGGGTAAAGAGGGGATGGGATGAGGACTAGGATGAGGCCTTTGATCGAAAGTTCCAAGAAAGGAAGAAAAGAGACTCCAGGAGAAGGTTGGTCTTCCAGACTACCAGGCAACAGTTAACGCTTAGGACCTCCTCCCTTGATGGAGCAGAGAGGCACAGCCCTGGCTGTTGTCATGGGACCTGAATTAGGATGTTGACCCTTACCCACTGGCCCGAAGTGCCAACTCCAATGCCCAGAGTTAGGGGCCAAGGCAAGTAAAACACCCGGGTGTGAAAGATGCTTGGGGAGCAGTGAGGTCTGCAGCAAACCGCAGAGCACCTGCTCCTCCACAGTCCGGTCCATCGTTACGCAACCCCGTTGCTTGTTGCTATGTGGGACTGCTGGACCAGTGGGGCCAGAACTTCCAACTTTTCATGAGAAGCCAGAGTTCTGGGTTTTTAATGAGAAATTTGATTTTTAAATTTTGGCAGTAAATTTTAAAAAAATGTAAGCTCTACAAAACAAACATAGCACATCTGCAGACCAGATTTGGCTGGTGGGCTGACCGCTTAGGACCTCTGGGCTGTGGAGCAAATGGGAACGCCTCTAGGGGGTGCCCGTGTCAGGCAAGACGGGAATTCCTCAGGCCACGGCAGCAAGGTCCAGGGATGCAGGAGAGTCATGGAGAATCTCTGAAGTAGAGGCAAGGAGCAGGATGGGGACTAACAAAGTTCAGAGGCTCAGTGTCCGGGTCAGGAGGTGCTTTTCTCTCACTGTTTGTGGGCAAACAGGGTCAGTAAAGGATACCAAAGAGAAATATGTCGACCTGAATGCAGGATGAGATTCCAGGGAGCCCACTGGAGGGTCTCTAGAAGGTCTCATGTTAGATGCAATTTCAGCAGACTGTTCTAAAGTCCCACAAGGCATTCCATGATGGAGGAGCTGAAGACATACAGATATCTGATCAACCATGAATGCTGCTGACACCATCACTGAGTCCACATACATTCATGGATTATTTTGTCAAAAGAACTGAGAGAATCATTCTTGGCCCTCAGGAAGCTTAAAGTCCAACCCTCCGTTCTACAGACAAGGAGGTCCCATGAGGTGAATTGACATGTCAAGGTCTGCCATGCAATGGATAACTGAAGGGGTGTGGCACTGGTTTTGTTTGAAAACAATTTAGTTCATTATCATGCCCAACAAGAAAATATTTGAGTAGTAAATGCATTTGAAACAAAGGTCAGTTTCAGCTGTAACAAAATGTACACATCCAAAAGAGGCCAAGAAAAACAAAAGCAAGGGTGAGAAAAACTAAAAATGCTACGTTAAAAAATTTTAAGGGTGGTTAATTATTGGATAAACGCATCCTTTATTCTGTCAAAAAGGATTCACGACAGTGTGCTCTTAGGTCAGGGCGGGGAATATTGTTTATATTGAGGCCACTGATGCTAGAACAATCAATCGGAGAGCTGCATAAATAAAAAGCCTTAGAGTACATTTGTTTCATTTCCTTTTGCTTTAGGGATCACCTACTGTTTAAATTAACAGAAAACAGATTTCTATTCAATAAATTAAAAAAAAAATACACAGTTAACAGAGCATGAAAATAGAATCAGATTAAGAAGCAAAGAGTGATGCTTGGACAGGTGAGGCACAATCTTTCTGTTAGCCAAAACTGAGTGGCAAAGGCTAAGCCTCACCCAAGACTAGCCATCCCCAGCTCTCATGAGGCTGTGTTCCCAAATTCCGGGTATTAAGATGACTGATGGGAACTCGCACTTTCCCATGAAAATAAAATAAATGGCAAAGAGGGTGTGAGGTCATTGGCTTGACCCCAAGACCAAGTTAACTGCAAAGAGAGCTCCTTCCACATCTCCACACACCGGGGGTCAGCTCGCTCACCTGTCCCCTCCACTGCCCAGAGGCAGCTTCAGCCTTCGCTCCTCTCTGAAGCCACAGAGACACACCCACCACCTGCTTCTTTCATCACGTGGTTTCTTCCTCCTGCCTCCCCGGAGCACTGCTCAGTTCACTTCTCACCGCTTCCCCTGGTGATTTCTTCCACTCTGAGGGCTTCCCCAGGGCCCCTACACGGATGGCTACCGCAGGCGTTCAGTGGGGAACACTCAAGCAGAGGGATCACGATGCAGATGCGGGCATGGTGGCCGTGATGGTCAGGGGCAAGGAGAAGAGAAAGGGCAGGAAGGAGGTTCTCTGTGGCCCCTGAGAGAAGCCAGCCTTCTTTTCTCTCTAGTCTTTAGTTGAGTCCCCGGAGGCCAGCTCTTTTGCTTCTGTCCTTAGATGGCCAAGAAAATATATTCCTAAATAAACTCTTCTATCGAGCTATATCGAGTAGGTTTCTGTATCTCTAAACTGAAAGGACCTTGCCTAGAAGGTCAGGCAGTAAACTCTTCTTTGTCCTGGTTTCTCAAGCTGTATCTCTCAGTTTTGACTTGGGCTCCCAGATTCAAGGTTCTTTGCTGGCGG
>SJYV01045966.1:884181-931740 GCA_006410875.1 Neotragus pygmaeus | reverse complement strand
ACAGTTACCCTGCATGGATGCCCAAGGGTGGTCCCTACCCCTCCCCTACCTGGTTCTGCACCCTGTTGTGACTCCAAGTAGCCTTCCAGCCCAGTTTCTCCACATTCTGACAAACACAAGTCATAATAAAAATCAATCCAAAGGTGAATTAACTTTTCCCAACATTTCAAATTCACAGAGAACTCTGGCTTCAGTCCAAGGTATAAGTCAGCCTCTGAACAAGGCCTCAGGGAGAGAGATGATAGAATCCTTATGTTGCATTCTCTTTTCCTTCCCAAAGAGCAGATGTGCACTTTATCAGATGCCTCTTTTTCATCTCAAATTATCTCACTAAATTGAAAACTTTATGGGCGGAATAATTGCCAGGCCTTGCCTGGTTGCTCACCCCGGTCCTCCTCTTCAGTTGCTGACTGCACGTGGAGCCAGCCTTGTCCTCAGGCGGGGGGACTTAGGGAATTTGCACCCCACACTTGAGGGTCACAGCGGCACATCACCTTTGGCTCCGATTTTGATCTAAGCAATTCTGCTTAACTTCTGACCCTCATCCCCACCTTATTCTCTCAGGCCAAGGCTCCGACTTCTTGTCCTCCTTAGTACCCACTTCGCAGAAGAACCAGGGTCCTTGCCTTTTCTTCCCAGCTCCCAGCATGGCACTGGAACCCTCTGTGAGTTCTATTACAGGCCTCTCTGATGCTGTCTGCCTAGCTCTCTGGCTTTACACGAACATTCCTGCCTTCCATCAGGTCTTGGGTCCCAGGCTGGACATGCAATTCCGACTTCTGCCTAATGACAGCTGTCACCCTGGGCCTTCTCTCCAGGTGTGAGTTCTGCCCACTGGACCTTACCTCCTCTGGGAAGTCGGTAGGGGCCCCAAACCCATGAGGTCTTTTGGTTCCAGGTCCTCCCCCACCTCAGCCTGCCCCATTCCTGCAGGACTGCCAAAGCAGGACCATAATCACGCCCATCATTAAAATTCCATCTCCTTAATGGCGGAAGAAAAAGTGGATACAGCTGTACCCTTGGTGCTGAGCACAGAAGAGGCTCCCAATTAGCATCTGGTCCTTAAAGGAGGAAGAGAGGGAGTGGAGGGAGAGAGAGGGAAAGGGACCCTTACCAAGAAGACAGCGTTCAGCAGAGCTGTGGGCAGACACAAGGGGAGGGTAAGACGTGCCTGAGTCACAGTGCAGCTATAAAGCTCAAGTTCTAGACTGTGGGAGCCAAGGCAAATTCTCTCTGGAAGGGGAGGGGTGAAATAGAGCCATCAGCGAGGGGTAGGCTCAGATCCGCAAAGAAAAGAGCTGAGAGGAGCTCTGGAGGAGTGAGAAGAAAGACTGGCACTTTGTCTCGGCTTGGAAAAGACCCAAGGACCACACCTAGGGCTCTGTACAAAGGTATCAGTAAAGATAAGCTATTGACCATGTGGCCAAAGGATACCCTCTTCAGCTACTCTTGCAAGGTGATCTGGGCTTGTCCAGCCTGAGAGCACCACCCCTGAGCATGCGCCTTTCTTCATTGCTGGATCCCACGCCAGGCACCCACATTCAAACGAACAGTCCTAATCCCAAGTGGCCTGGGGGAGCAGAGGAGCAAGGAGGCCACCATGCAACCCTGAGGCTCCATCTTCAACTCACAGGGGTTTGTCTGCTGCTGTCCCTGTGCTCAGGCTGATGCTGGAACTAAAGAGAGAGTGCCAAAACCAAACAAAGAGAAGTCACAGCTGTTGACAGTTTGGTGGGCAAAGCAAGGCACACACTGAACATGAACACAGCAACCTGAGATGGCGGGGACAGGATGAGAAGCAGCTCCGTAAGTGCCTAGAACTTGCCCTTGTCTTCTATCTTCACCTCTCGAAGGTAGTGGTGGGGAAACCAAGCCTTCGCAGCTCAAGGCAACAGGGTTAGTGGTGAACCAGCAGCTATTTCTAGAAGCAATGCAGCGTAGAGGCTAGGAGCAACCTTTGACATTAGACAAAGTTAAGTCCTAATCTTGGCTCTACCAATAGTTAGTTGTGTGATCAAAGAAAGGTTACACACGTCTCTGAACATTAGCTTACATATCTGTAGGTATCAACAGTACCTGCCACATAGAGCTGTTGTATGAAGATTAAATGAGACCATTTAAGACACTATTTGGAGAAGGAAATAGCAGCCCACTCCAGTATTCTTGCCTGGAAAATCCTGTGGACAGAGGAGCCTGGCAGGTTACAGTCCGTGGGGTCACAAAGAGTCGGATGTGACTAAGCGAGTAAACAGGAAGACATAATTAGCACACCACAAACAGTAGTTATTTTTTTGGCTGTCATCATCAAAGAAGAACCAACATCTAATCCATTCTCAGATCTTTGTTTGGCCAACTTCATGACCTAGAGTTTGACTCAGGTGGACTAAGGAAGGCTTTATGTTGGGGATTTATAGAGATTCCCCATGACTGGTGGGATCTAAATCTAAGGATCTGATCAGATGACACTGGTGCAGGCCCAGCTCCAGAAACCCCAGCGGCAGGCAGGCAGGGTACTGCAAAGGAAGCGACTTCCAGGCATGTAGGGAGTGTGGAGTCTGGGACACAGAGATGGGCTGGGAGATGAGAAGGCAGGAGCAGTCATATGGGTATTCCTTGAGCACCCACCATTCCTCAGACTCCAGGTGAGTGCTTTACCTCCCACACTTTCCCATTCCCCACACATTTCCACTTTCCAAATAAGGAAGGAATCCCCTAACTCCTCCAGTTAATCAGTACAGAGCCAGGGAGGCCGGCCTGACACCAGCATCCATGCCTTTCTATCCTGCAGCTCTAGGATCCAGTATGTCCATGTGAGAACATCTCTGACAGAGTGGAAACAGATAGGAAAGGGGGACAGTGGACCTGAGTTTCCTAACTTGGAATTCACAGAGTAAACTTCTTAAAACTGCAAGCAAAACTGTGTATGTATCTTTTCCTCAAAGAAGTGCTGAAAATATTCATCAGACTCTCAGAGGGATTTGTGAAGCACAAAATATCAAGCCCAATGTAAGGAGAGAAAAAGAAGTCCCCAAGACCTTATTCCCAAGCTCTGGAGGAGACAGTGGAAAGGATGAGTAAGATTGCTCCCGACAGCTTCTTGTTCCTCTAAGCCAGTGGCCCCAGCAAGAGCGATCACCAGATCTCACCCAGATGATGTTTTCTGATGTGACAGAAGACAGTTTTGAACCCAACTGTCTCCATCTCAGCTAGCCTAACCCGCCATTCATCCATGAGCCCAGGACACTGTCCCTTCTACAGGATGTCACAGGGAGCCACCACTGCCCCTGTTTCTTTCCTGGACGCTGGTCAGTTAGTAGCACGCCCACCACCAATAAAGACTGAAGCCATGTCTATCCAGCATGGGAAATGTCTCCATGGGAGGACAGTCAGAAAAACCACAGCCTGTTGATGCGACTGCTCAAAGCAACCCCCACTCACAAGTTCTCTCAAGGGCCTCACAGCTAAAAATGTGTCCAGGAACAGAGACATGTTGGGTCCCTTGGAAGGCAGGGCCCAGGAACCCGTGTGGTATGTGTGGGTCTCTCATGGGTACGCTGTAGCCTTTTGTGCCTAAATTTAGCCCCTCAATGCTCAATGGCCTCTGCTTCCTCTCTTTTCTCCAGCTTGAAGCACCAGAGCTCAAATACAGAGTTCAAACTGGCTTGAAAGAAGTCAGGATGTGGTTTCATGAGACCCCCTATTCAGAGGAGACTCTGAGACCAGGTGATGGTAGCACCTACCCCTACGAGTCACAGGCAAAGTAGGAGAAGGAACTCAAGGAGTCGAAGGCTCTGTGGGGACCATCTGTGAGTGATAAGGCCTAAGGATAGGAGGCAAGTTACCCTAACTTAAGTCTTTGACTCTCTCCAGCTGATTTATTATTTTGAACTCAAATGCCCAAACTATTGGGCATCCTACACAGATGGCAGGAGTTAGAGTAAGGTTGGTTCCTTCAAAAGAGATGGACACGGCCCAGAGGCTCAAAAATAGACAAGGCGGGAAACGTCAGTTTCCATCAGAGCCAGTAAGTAATAAAATCCATTTCCCCTTCCAGAGTCTTCATTACAGAGCAAGAAATCAGATCCATTATCCGGATGGAGAGAACTGCAAGATGGGATTTCCTCTCCAAGTTTCTAAACATTTGCAAAGATGAGAATGTTCAACTTCACTTCCTGGACGCTTTAGGACGGAAACAAACAACCAAAGTCCCAAAAAGTCAAGAGCACAGGCCTTCTCTCCACATCTTGTGTGGTTAGCGGGAGAGGTATCCCAGAATTCAGAAATGGGGTGTCAGGCTCTGCACCCCCACATCAGAGAGGACGCAAAAGGATGGGAGAATGTGTGTGTGCCTGCGTGTGTGACTGTGTGTGTGCCTGTGTGTGTGTCCCACTAAGTACTTCCTTCACTACACAGCTAATCCGATTAGCAGCTTTAGGAAAGTCTGCAATGTTAATTCAAGGGCCCCATTCATAGAACAGCTTGGCCCATGCCTGCCCAGAACTCCCATTCTTCTCACTGCACATAAAATGCTCACAGAAGGACGTTCTCTCCCTGAAGAATGCACTCTCGCCTCCTTACCCCCACACACATTCGAGAGGCTGCTGCCACTTCTCAAGGCGGGGGGAATGGGACTGTCTGAAAATGGACAGAACAGTACTCTCTCCGTCTCAGGCACAAAATCAGGTTGATATTAACAGCACTGTCAACCCAGGTGGCCTCTGAAGCCAGCATCTATGCTGAGTAGAGGGTGTCATGAGTCTCCCCTGGGTAAGCCGCTGGTTGTCTGTGGACCTTCACTTCTTTTTCTGTAGCGTGGGGACTTGGAGCAGAGGGCGTAGCTGGGACAGAAGACTGGAAGGAAGGACAGTTGGGTCTGTGCAGACACGATGCTGTAGTGTTTCGCTGGAGGATGAAGAGAGGGAAGGGAATGAGTGTGTGGGCTGTGGATAAACCATCGAGGACCTGTGGCACCAGATAAGGAGCGTTTCTCATAAGGGATGGGGCGCCAGGGAAGGGTTTTAAAAAGCAGTGCATCCATTTTCTCGGGCTGCCACAAGTTACCACAGAGTCAGCGGCTTACAAACAGGTCTATTCTTTCCCGGTTCCAAAGGAGAGCAGTGTGAAATCAAGGGGTTGGCAGGGCTATGCTCCCTCTGCTCTAGGCTCTGGGGAAGAATCCTTCCTCGGCTCATCCTAGCTCGTGGTGATTAAGTGAAAGTTGCTCAGTCGTGTCTGACTCTTTGCAACCCCATGGACTACACAGTCCATGGAATTCTCCAGGCAAGAATACTGGAGTGGGTAGCCTTTCCCTTCTCCAGGGGATCTTCCCAACCCAGGGATCAAACCCAGGTTTCCCACATTTCAGGCGGATTCTTTACCAGCTGAGCCACCAGGGAAGCCCAAGAATTCTGAAGTGCGTAGCCTATCCCTTCTCCAGTGGATTTTCCCAACCCAGGAATTGAACCGGGGTCTCCTGCATTGCAGGCGGATTCTTTACCAGCTGAGCTATCTCTCCGCAATCCTTGGTGTCCACTGGCTTGTAGCTACATTGCTCTTCATGAGGTCTTCCTCTCTGTGTCCTTCTGTGTCCTCTCATCTTCTTATAAAGATTCTAGTCACTGGACTCAGGGCCCCCCACATCAAGGATGATCTCAAGATGCTTAACTAATTAGATCTGCAAAGCCTCTTTTCAAATAAGGTTGTATTCTGGGGTTTGGATAGACATAAATCTAGAGGAACACTATTCAACCTAGCACATTGGTTGCAAGGTCAGGTCCAGGAAGATTACTTGGAAGCAGGATGGGGAAGCAGAAACTGGAGGCAGGGAGACTGATCTGACCAGAAATAATTACCAATAGCCTAGGATCCTAAGTGACCAGCAAGGGGGCTCCCTTCTGGGGACCCAGAGCGCTCAGTGGCTATTTTTGTGGCCAGCCCAGCACACTGAGTGGGCTCTCAAACCCATCTAGGTACAAGGTCTTGGCTCACTTCCTGGTGCAGAAAGACTCCAGCTCCTTTCCCAGGGCTGGCAGAGGCATGGCTACATGCGGCCCTGCTGGTTTCCATTCCTTCCTTTGGCCAACACGGCAGACAGGGTGGTACCACGGAGGGCACAGCCTGGGAGAGTGGAAGCCTTGGGTTCTACTCCTGACACTGCAACTGGTTGAGTCTGGGACACAGGGCACATCAGGCAAACGAGGCAGACCAGGTCATTTCTAGAACAAGGACACTTTCACACATTCAGCAACCAGGAAAGCAGCTCCAAGTTCAAAGGAGAGAGCAGGGAAAGGAGGTATCTGGGGCCACAATGCATCCCATCCCCCTCCAGGGATTTAGCCCTGTTCCCACCCCCACCCTCCCCAAAACTCAGGGGTAATTACCCAAACTTGGAAATGAGATAACCGATATCTAAGAATACATCCTTTCACACATTTGCAAGTACAAAGAGCGGATAAAGGTATGGTTCCTTAAAAAAAAATTTTTTAACCAAAGCAAACGTTTAAAGATCTAAGCACAGTGTTGTTTACAGTAGCAATGTCTCTAATAGAAAACAACAACAACAAAAATATTACGGAGAAGAAGGAAAACAACCATCATGTCCATCTGTATAGATTAATTTGATAAATGGTGGCAGAGTTCTACATGAAATGTGATCAACCTCAAAATACCACATTAAAAGATGTCCATGGTATGGTGTTAAAGATGCAGGTTACACAAGATGGTGTCAAGAGAAATTCCTTTTATGTTTAAAAAATATCTGCACATGACATGAGAGCAGTAAGGCTGGAAGGGATCCAGCAAACAGATCATGATGGGGACCCCTGGGGCTGGGATAAAAGGGGATTTTCACTTTATACTTTTTACAGTTTTGAGCTATTGGACTTTTTTTTCTAACAACCAGTGGTATTAGTTTAATCAGCAAAAACAATTTAAAATATTCCCATTATGAAAATAAAATAACTGTTTTAGATAGATGCAAAGTCTTATAGGCCCTCAGAGAAAAGTAATCAAGATAAAAATAACCTTCCATAAAAACACACCGGAAAAAAAGTATATATCTCTAGCTTGGGAAGGAGGAAATATCAGGAAGGTTTATGTTTCAAAGGCCTCATGCCCGAGCCCCCAAAGTTCCCTCCTGCACATAACAAATGTCCATCACCCTCTACTTTAACCTTGAACCCACCTAGGTCAGTGTTCTTTCTACAAATACTACTACTAACAATGAGGAAGAACAGGAAGGTTGATATTTATTGAGCATTTCTTATGTGCCAGGCACTGTGCTCAGCACTTTGCGTGTATTCTTTCCTTTGGTCCTCACAACATCACTCCAAGGTAAGGATTATTACTCTACCCATTTAACAGATGAAGATACTGAGGCCCAGCTCAAGGATTCAAGCCCAGACAGTCTGAGGTCAAAGCTGGTGATGGTGACCAGTGCTTTGACTACACTCCTGAGAGCAATGTCCTGTGGCAGCTTTTCACCCCTAAGGCCCCTGGGAGATCATTCAGGGCCTGCCAGTCTCCATCCACCTCTTCCTTCTCCTCTCTCCAACCTTCTAGATACAAAAGTGCTGGGCCACCTCTTGGGGATCCAAAGTCGAATCTGTGTGGACTCTGTTTCCTCTCAGCTCACAGGGGAGAAGGAACGAGAAGACAGATACTCAGGTTTTTACAGCATGAGGCTCACCACGGAAGCCTTAGGAGAGCACCATGAAGGAGGCAGCGGCAGGGCTGCTAGGCTTCCCTTCCCTGCACATCCTTGAGGCAACCTCCCAGACAGGCAACTCTTGGGCAGCTGCTCATTCAGCTGGCATGGTGGCTGGCCACAGCCCAGCGTCTCTTTGAGGTCTTTTACTTACATTTGCAAGCCTGGGTCCCCACACTGTGCCATGGCAGATGCCCCAAGGACAGCAGGAGGACTGCGGATAGGAGCCACCCTGAGCATTCGTGATGTTGCTGTGCAGGTCTGGAGGGATGAGTGGGGTCCCCAAGCTGGAAAGACCAAGACTCAGAGGTCTCCCTGGGTCCTGCATGGTCACCTCTGCCTGCTTTCCAAATCAGCCTGTACCCACACAGCTGTAAATTGGTGCGACCACTTGGGAAATCTGACTGCGTCCACTAATAACTTACAATTACCCTGTGACCCAGCAGTTCCACTCCTGGGTACATAAACAGAAATGAGTGCCTATGTCCACCGAAAGGTAGATACAAGACTGTGAGTAGCAGTTTCAGTTA
This sequence comes from Neotragus pygmaeus, assembly GCA_006410875.1. Classification (NCBI taxonomy): domain Eukaryota; kingdom Metazoa; phylum Chordata; class Mammalia; order Artiodactyla; family Bovidae; genus Neotragus; species Neotragus pygmaeus. Next base: position 923,505 of record SJYV01045966.1, on the reverse strand, counting down.
TCATATCCCTAAACTGTCAAATGTCCAAACGGCTCTCAATGGAATAATGAATAAACTAGGGTATTTTCATGCAGAAGAACACAGCACAAGAACCAAAGAGGACAAACCAGAGCTTCACACACAACGTGGGGGAAATTCCACAGTCACAAAACTGAGGAGGAGGCACAGACAACACACACTGTGTGGGTCCATCCACGTCGGTAAAATGCGTCCATGTGGAGAGAGGTCAGACGAACAGCTGCCGTCGGGTGGGTGCGGGCTGGGAGGGGGCATGAGAGGGAGTCTCGGGGTTCTGGAAGTATTCCATCCCTTGGTCTGGGTGGTGGCCACGTGGACTGGACACAGAAAAGTACATCATACTGCATGTCTAAGCTATGTGAAGTTCACTAATTTTTTGTTTGCGTTGCATGGCTCCCTGACCAGGGATTGAACCCAGGCCATAGCAACGTTCACTAGTTTTAAGTACTAAAATAATATAACAAAAGTGAAGTGAGTGAAAGTCGCTCAGTTGTGTCCAACTCTTTGCAACCCCATGGACTACACAGTCCGTGGAATTCTCCAGGCCAGAATACTGGATTAGGTAACTGTTCCCTACTCCAGGGGATCTTCCCAACGCAGAANAATAGACAAATCTCCTAATGGAAAAAAAAAAAAAAGGAAAAGTCATGCATATTACCGAACTCCTAGTAAAGTTAAATAAGATGTTAGGGGAGAAGACACAGATTAATACAATTAAAAGTGAAAAAGAAGTGATTGCTACTGATCTCATGCATATTAAATGTGAAAAAGCTTTATAATGATGCAAAGGAACTGATCAAAACCATCATTAAGGAATAGAAATGCAAAAAGGCAAAGCAGTTGTCTGAGGAGGCCTTACAAATAGCTGAGAAAAGAAGAGAAGTGAAAGGCAGAGGAGAAAGGGAAAGATACACTCAACTGAATGCAGAGTTCCAGAGAATAGTAAGAAAACATTCATAAGTGAACAATGCAAATAAATAGAGGGAAATAATAGAATGGGAATACTAGAGATCGCTTCAAGAAAATTAAATGTATGGCAAAGCCAATAGAGTATTGTAAAGTAAAATAAAGTATAAAAAATAAAAAAAAATAAAATAGACAATTAATAAAGACCTATTAAACAGCACAGGAAACTCTACTCAATACTCCATAATNGGGGGGCATATATGATGAGCTGGAATGATAGAATTATGAAGAGATTCTTCCTTTGGTTGGAGCTCAATTATGATGCAGTTTACATACCATGTAAATAACAGTGTGAGAAATAATTTGGATTCCAAATTCCATTTAAAATTCAAATGGACTTTTCAAACTATACAGGAAAGGTCCTTCAAATCCAAAGAAGTGATACTCATAAAGCTGGACACCAAAAGAAGCTCATTCCTCCCTTCTCCCAGCCACTGGCGATGAGGACCTCTGAGCTGACAAATTTGCCCTCTTGCCTTCCTCTCAGCCCCACATCCTGTGTGGAGCTTAGCCTAGTTCCTGCAGTTGCTCATGATCCCCATGAGCCATGGCAGTTGCCCCCCACTCTGCTGAGCACAGTCCTACCACCCCCACCCCCCCACATAAACAGGGAGCAGACCTTGGACAAGAAGGGAGCTTATCACCAGTTCAGCAGAGGTTGCCATCCCATCTCTCACCCCAAGAATGACCCCTCCCTCAGTATGGAATGTTCTTCTCTACTCTTCGACTCCTTTTCCAGTCTGGGAATCCCGTCCACCTCCCCAGGATCCCCTCCCCTGGGAAGCCTTTCTGACTCCCCCACGCTAGCAACGGTACCGGCCCTTCTCGGTACCCCTACTCCCCCTGTGCTTCCTGGGACCTCTACCTCTAACTCTTCATTCGTTTTGCATCTGTTTCCTCCACAAGCGAGTGAACACTTAAGAGACATGCCAGTCTATACTGTCTCAGGATTTGGCACTAGACCTGGCACAAATGAACACTCAGTAGAGGTTTCAATTAATAACTGAGTGAGTGAGCGAATGAGTGAATTGGGACCACACCCAGAAATATGAATACAGTATTCTCCTTCCCTCCCAAATGAATACAGATCCCAGATGCTGAAATGGAGAATTGGTAAATTAGTTCTAGTGGAATCTTTGAGCTGTGAAAGGCATTCAGGGGTTGGGGGCTATGGGGGTGTTCTTGAATGCCACCAAGTTCATCAGCAGAGGAGAAGGGGTGGCCCTGACAAGCCCTCTTCCACCATCACCACCAGCGAGCAGCATGGTAAGGCTGCCCAAGCATCCAGTCAGGAACCCAGCAACCTCAGGGCTGCAGATGGGATGCTGAGAGCAGTGGAAGAGGGGACTCCATCAAGCTCTCTGAGCCACAGATGAGCAGATTACATTTCCGTTCAGAAACATTAGGCAGGACCCCTGCAGCCCACAGAGGAAAGCCCCAGCTCTCTGAGGCCACAGACACTGGGTACCATGGGAGTTGCCTCCTCTCTGGGCACATTCCCACCCACCCCGTCAACAGGCGCCTTGATCATCTACCCCAGCTTCTCCAGGTGCATCTACCTGCAATAGCTCCCCACAGAGCCACCCTCCAGAGACCCACAGCTCCCTCTGTCCCTTAGGTCAGCCCCTGTCTCTGCACACAGTGTCTCCTCTGGCTGAAATGTCTCTTCGTGATTCTTCACCTAAGGAACGCCTATTCATCCTTCAAGACACAAGACCATCCCCATGATGACTTTCTTGGCCCCACTGCTCTTGATTCGTTGTAACCCTTGCCCTGAGGAATGACAGTTTATCTATCTACGCTTCAGTTTCATTTCGCTGGACTGGGTGCCTTAGTGATTACATCTGTCATTGCCTGAGAACATGCCACGTTCCAGGCACCAGGTTAGCCCATTCCTTTCGGAGTAAATCCTCCCAACCCCTACGGACGGGTATGCTGGTTTCATCCTCATCTTAGAGACAGGAAGACTGAACTTTGAGATGTTAGTGGGCTCGTCCAGGTCTAAACTCTGTCTGCCTGGCATGAAAGCTCTGCTTGAAGGTGGAGGCCACATGCTATTTCTCTTTCTCTTGCCAGCACTGCATTAGACCCATGAGAGGTGCTAAAAAGGCAAGCATCCAGCATTATAATACAGTAGAGTATCATCAGTTATGCAAGATGAATGCTCTGGAGATCTGCTGTATCACATCATGCTTGTAGTTTCCAGTATTGTGTTGTACATTTAACATTTGGTTAAGACAATAGATCTCATGTTAAGTGTTCTTACCACAATTTTTTAAAGCCTCAAAAGAAAGGAAGGGAGGGTGGGTAGAGGGGTCACAGGTAGGAGAGAAAGTGCAGCATCTGGCACACAGGAGCCTTGGTCACTGTCAGCCACGCGGCCTATCATCTTCCACAACGCAGCACCCTGGGCTTCTTTCTGAGACGAGATTCCACAGAGGGGAGGCGTCTGAGTACAGTGGGCAGGGAGGTGAGGAGAACTCAGGAAACCAGTCTCATTACTGCTTACCCAAGGTGAAGGCGTGGAAGGAGGGTGGGAGAGGTGTTCTCGAAGCATTATACGCCTCGTCAGTATTTCCTGGCCCGGGGGGCGGGGGCGGAATTCCACCTGGTTTGTAGGCCAAGCAAGTACGCAATACCCCTGCTCCCTCGCCATCTCCCCCCACAAGCATCTTCCCACTACTAATAAGCATCAGCATCAGCACTACATGTCTTCAGTGGAACCTCCCCAGGAATCCTCTCCATTTGTAAAGCGCTAGACCCTGAGGCCAGAGTCCTGAGAACCTATGTTGAGTTCAAGTCTCTGAGCTCAGGGTTGAACCTTTGGATAAAGAGGCAAATGGAGGTTTTCTTAGAGGGACAGGAAAACTTCAGCTTCCCAGCCTGCAATGGAGAAGGTGTGGCCCCCTGGTTTTCCATTGACAGGTGGGCCCTGGACCAACAGGCCAAATACCAATGATCTGTGGTCCACACCTACCCGTGTCTGAGCCCCCGGCCCTTCCCTCCGGGGCAGGGGTGGAGGGGACACCGTACTTACCTGTGTTGTGCCCCATGTCCTCCGCTGACTGATTGACCCAGTCATGGGCTTTGTCGATGTGAAATAACTTCAGGTCCTCTTCATCTAAGGCAATGTCTCCCCAAAAGACAGCTGGGAAGGAAAAACAGAAGTGTATCAATTTAAGCTGGAGATCAAAGAATGAATTTACTAGTGGCCCAGAGGGTACTGGAAGCTAAGTAGCAAATTCTAGAAAAGATAGTCCATCCAATCAAATTTCTCCCTGAGCCTAAGAGATAGGACTGGTAGAGAGAGAACAACAGATCTGTGCATGAAAGCCACAGGGCTGGGGCCAACTGTACTGAAGATGAAAGGCCTAGGTCAGGAAAATGCAAAACCAGAGTGAAATATTGTCTCACATCTGTTAGAATGGCTGTTGTCAAAAACACTAGAAAAGGAAGTGTTGGAAAAGATGTGGAGAAAAAGAAACCTTTGTGGGGACTTCTCGGGTGGTCCAGTGGCTAAGACTCTGAGCTCCCAGTGCAGGGGTCCTGGGTTTGATCCCTGGTCAGGGAACTAGATCCCACATGCTACAACTAAGACCCAGCACAGCCAATAAATATTAGAAAAAAAAAAAAAAAGAAGAAACCTTTGTGCACTGTTGGTGGGAATGTAAATTGGTACAGCTCCTTGGAAAACAAGCTTTCCTGGTGGCTCAGTGGTAAAGAACTCACCTTCCAATGCTGAGGACACAGGTTCAATCCCTGGGTCAGGAAGATTCTCTGGAGAAAGAAATGCCAACCCACTCCAGTATGCTTGCCTGGGAAAGCCCACTGAAAAAGGAGCCTGGCAGGCTACAGTCTACGGGGTTGCAAAAGAATCAGACCTGACTTCGTGACTAAACAACAAAAACTATGGAAAACAACCTGGCGGTTTCCCCCAAAACTGAAAAATAGAACTACTATGTGACCTAGCGGTTCCATTTCTGAGCACTTATCTAAAGAAAATGAAAACACTGATTTGAAACAATATCTGTATCTCCATGTTCATTGCAGCACTATTTACAATAGCCAAGATACGGAAACAACGTGTCAGCCATGAAAAAAGAACAAAATCTTGCCAGCTGCAACAACATGGATGGATGTGGAGGGCATGAGGCTAAGTGAAATAAGTCAGACAGAGAAAGACAAACATCACATGAGATCACATGATCTCATTTACATGCAGAATATATATATTCCACATGAAAGCTTATATGTATATATATATATACAAACATGGTTGCCAAAGGCAGGGAGTGGGGTAAGTGTGGGAGAAATAGGTAAATTACTTTTATTGTTTTTATTTTGTTGTTGTTAAATAAGTTGAATTAAAAGAAAAAGAATCTAGCAGTTCATAGTAGGGGATGAAAAGGAATGGAGAGAGTCTGGGAAATCAGGAACTTGGGGAGTTGGAAGCACCAACCTATTCTTATCACTAAACAGTAAAAGAAAAACTGAGAAGACCTTTGAGTGACAAAGAATGTTTAAAACTCAGGCTCGTGGAGAATTGGGAACCCTCATTCAATGCCAGCAGGGATATAAAGTGGTATACTCCCTATGGAAGGTTTTTGGCATTTTCCTACAAAGTTAAATTTATCACAAGACCTAGAAATTTCACTCCTAGAGATGTCATCAAAGGAAATGAAAATATAGGTCCACATAAGACATGTACTCAAATGCTAACAGCAGCTTATTAATGTGCTGTGCTGTGCTTAGCCGCTCAGCTGTGCCCAACTCTTTGCAACCTCATGGACTGCAGCCCACCAGGCTCTAGGAGCCTTATTAATAATTGCCCCAAACGTGAACACAACCTAAATGTCTATCAAATGTTGAATGGATAAACAAAATGAGGTCTATCTATATGATGGAAAACTATCTAGCAATTAAAAAGAACAAACTTGAAAAAAAAAGAAGTCTTGACACACGCTACAATATGTGATTCTAAAAGACATCATGCTAAGTGAAAGAAACCAGATGCAGAAGACTACATCTTATGTGATTCCATTTATACAAAGCATCTAGACAGGCAAGTTTATACAGCTAGAAAGAATAGTGATTTCTTACGGCTAGGGGTGTGGATGAGATCAGACTATAAGTTGCATGAAGGAATTTTTCCAGGTAGTAGAAATGTTCTAAAATTGGACTGTGGTGATGGTTTGCACAACTACCGATTTGCTTAACTCTTTGAAATTTACACTTCTTCTCATCTTGTTGAAAGGTGTCACAAAGTTGGCTCAGCCAAAGATGGCTTCCAGCTGAGGGTCCTGAGCCCCTCCCACCTTCCTGAAGATTTAGCCCAAGTCCACAATACAGTGCTGTCTTTTCCTCAAAGGAAAAACATCCTTGCCAATGATGCATTCACTGTGTAGTCAGGAGCACTCGTCACATTCTGAGAGCAGACAGAGAAGCAAGAGGCCAGAAGGCAAAGGGAGGAGGAGATTAACAGGACCTGGGAAGACTTCAACAAGCCAAGGAAGCAGCACAGTGATGTTCAAGCTTTTGGGCCCACATATCCCCCAAGTAATTTTTCAAATATTTTATTTATCATTTTTTGACTGTGCTAGGTCTTAGCTGGGCATGTGGAATCTAATTCCCTGACCAGGTATCAAATCCAGGCCCCTTGCCTTGGGAGCATGTAGTCTTAGCTGCTGGATCAGACGGAAGTCCCCAAAATAATTTTTTAAAGCCACATACCCTTATGTATATTGTGAGCCTAACATTTAAGATTTTCCCCCATGAGTTTAAATACATTTTTAATTTTGTTCACAAGAAGTAAAAAAAAAAAAAGTGAACATTTTATACGATGAAGATTGACTATAATAAATGTTTCAGAATGTGATTTGGTGAAATAGATTTAACCATCTTATTGAATAGCACAGCCTACATCAGAAAGAAAACAAGGAAATATTCATCTTGGGTTTTATCCACGTATCTTGAAATAATGAAAGTCCAGAAACCATTTCAGTTATACTTAGAAGAATCACTATAGTTAACTTAACTCTATTTCAGTTGTTTTGAATTCAAACCATTCCACTAAGCATGATGCATCCCCCTAAACAGAAATTCATACAGATAGGAAAAGACAGGAGAATGCCAGGTCGAAAGCACCTGTTTTTTTTAGTTGTGTTCACCTCTTTGCGACCCCTGGATGGTAGCCTGTCAGGCTCCTCTGTCCATGGGACTCTCCAGGCAAGAATACTGGAGTGGGCTGCCATTTCCTTTTCCAAGATACCTTCACTCATCATCAGAGAAGGCTGCTCCGTGACCAGTCATTTCTCATTTTCCCTTTAGTGCTCAGAGGCTTTTGTACTCCAGGATGAGTGACAAGTGATGCTTTCTTCTGTAAAGCTGGGGAGGGACCACCATGACCGGGGCATCCTCCAGCAGTTTTAATACAGAATCTTGTGTGGAAGCGTTAGAATCTGGATATTCATTCCCTTAAATTCTCTGCATAGTGCACCCCTTGCTAAGTCTCTGGTACCCCTGCACACACCAGTTTGCAAACCAGAGAGTAACAGAGGTCAGAGCAAGGGAGCTTCCTAAGTCAGAGGGCTGCCGAGAAACGCCTCCTGGGCTTTCTCAGCCCGCCTTGGTCTCCATCTGGTTTCCAGCCCTTCAATGCCCAGCACTCAGGAGTCCTCCTGCTTCAAAGGGAAGGAGTCTCAGGCTGCTTTCCACACAAGGAATTCTTCCTGAAAGCACTTCCAGCCTGCATGTGTTGTATTGTTCACCTGGGGAGGTAGGTTGATTTAAAACATGTAATTTTAAGCCAGAGGAATCCTGGGTTCAAATCCTGTTATGGCCATTTGATAGCTGTGTGACCTTCAACAAATCATTTGACCTCGCTGAGCCTCAGTTTCCTCATCTTGAAATAGAATTACCTGCCTTGCAGAGTTGGCAAGCACTAAATGAGATAAGTGTGCTAATTTAAACACTCAGTACGACAGGTCCTGGCCCTGAGGGAGCATTCAGGGAAGAGGCGTGTCACTGTAATTTTCAGTGGGTTCCCTGTCTTTCTCCTGCTCCACTCTGTCTTCATCCAGAAGCCCCTGCCCTGGGAAGCTCACTCAGCTCCCAACAGCCATATCCCTGCATGAACGTATTCCTCCCAGTCCTGAAACATGCCAGCCCTCCTCTGTGTTCCTTTAGGAAAAACAGTCCCAACCAGACCACAGGAGCTAAATTTTGTCTGTGCATCTACCTAACAAATATTTACTGAGCCCATAAATGCAAGGGTGGGGTAGAGGAAGTGAAGCTGGGGGTGTGGGGAGGAACAGTGTGTTCTATAATGCCTTACAATTAATATTGGATTGTCCATATGCAGTAATTTTTGACCTTGCTCCTTCCCATTTTATAGATGAAGAAACTGAAATTCCGAGAAGAGAATGACTTGTTTGGGGTCACACAGCCAGTGAGTGGCAGAGCCAGACAACCAAACCTGGGCTTTTTTCAGTTCCCACGTTTCCTTCCTCAGCTTCCCGTTCTACCAGATTCCAAGTGCCTTGAGGACAGACTCCAGTTGTACATGTATTTCATATAGCAAATCTCATTTTATATACACTGAGAAAAGTCATCATACAGATGCTCTGGCTAAGAGTGAAAGTACTGAATGAGACAAACTGTCCAAGCTGTGCCTGTGTAACAAATAACCTCCCTGAATCTCAGTTTCCTCATCTTTCACATGAGAATAAATAATTACAATAGCTTCCCACAAGGTTGTTGTGAACATCAGGTGAGACACTGTGAGTAAAGTTGGCACCAGGCACCACTGGGTAAATATTAGATAGTCAGCTGAGCTGCACCTTCCAGACATGGAGATCCTCAGCTCCCATTAATGGTGATGGACAATGAGATCAAGAGAGGCTGTAACAGGTATGACCTCTCCCACGCCCGCAGGGGGGTCATTGACTTACCACTAGCACCCAGCCCCGGGCAGCCCTTACCCACAGCCCCACAGAAGGGGCTGGCCCAGCCTGCCCCTGGGAGCACACACTGGGAAGGCCACAGGTCTGCCACTGGACTGTCCATCTCAGGACCCAGAGAGCCCGCTCCCACACCAGCCTAGCCTCCTCTCCAGTGGTGGTGGAGGGTCCCTGACACCACGTCTGATCTCACACACTGCCCTTCTGTCTAACGGATGCTGTCTCGGAATCCTAAAGGCAGCTCCTTTGTCTCCCAAGGAGATCAAACCAGTCCATCCTAAAGGAAATCAGTCATGAATATTCACTGGAAGGACTGATGCTAAAGCTGAAATTCCAATACTTTGGCCACCTGATGTGAAGAACTGACTCATTGGAAAAGATCTGATGCTGGGAAGGATTGAAGGCAGGAGGAGAAGGGGACAACAGAGGATGAGACAGTTGGATGGCACCACCGATTCGAATGGTCTTGAGTTTGAGCAAGCTCCGGGAGTTGATGATAGACAGGGAAGCATGGCATGCTGCAGCCCATGGGGTCACAAAGAGTCAGACACAACTGAGCGACTGAAACTTGTCCCTCAAAGACACAGTCCGAGAAGGCCGCTGCCTGTCACCTAGATGCCTCTCCTAGAATGATTCACCAGCACTGTACTGGGCTCTGGAAGCTCCCCAGCATCAGCCTTCAGACCAGAGTAACTGGTACCCCGGAACAGAGGTCCAGAATCAGGTGGTCATCTCCAGTCCTACCCTGATCCCGTTCCATAGGCACGAGCATGTTGTGGAGAGAGGCTGAGTGATTTGTTCAAGGTCCGTGAGCAAGGCATTTCGCAGAGCCACGGCTCCAGTCCAGGACGCTTCTCATGATGCTGTCATCTGAACTAGTACAGTAGAATTGGTCCACATGCATCTGGGAGCCAAGAGTGAAAATCCCAATGCCAAGAAGGGAAGATATGGGCTTTGGATATTCAAAATAAGCCTGAGGCAACAGTGGGGAGCCATCACCCCAGACTCCAACAGCACCGTGCATGCTCTTCTGCACCTAGTTCCTTCAATGATCTCAACCAGTGTCCCACAGGAGAACATGAGAATGCTCGAGAGTCCGCTTGGAGGCAGGTGTTGTCACTCTGGGATCCCCCAGAGGTCACAACTTCATGTCAACACATGTATCTACTGTGGCTTTAGGGCTCTCCTCCAGCAGAAAGGCATGATAGAGAGCAGCCTGAGGAAGGCAGGCGGGATGTAAACATTTATTGAGCCAAGCACACAGGACGGGCTCTGCTTGCAAGAGAAGGCTGCCACCAGAGCCTCCTGCCAGGCTCCCATCCTCAGAGGCGGGCTCCCTCTGACTGCAGGGACTCTGAGGGCTGCATCCATGAAGTTACAGAGGGAGTCCATTTCTGAAACAGCTTCCTCTCTCAACTAGACAAAGCCTTTGTCTCCTGTTTTTTTCCAAGATAACTCTTGCGGGTCTCTCCTGAATGGACTGGAGGGTCCTCTTGTTCCAGAAGAGTCGCAGGACGTTCTACCACACCTGAGCTGCTCTGAGTCCTAAGGCCAGGCCATTCTATTAGAACTTCTCTTCCACAGTCTCATCACGTTCAGTTGCTCAGTCATGTCCAACTCTTTGTGACCCCATGGAGTAGCTCTCCAGGCTCCTCTGTCCATGGGATTTCCCAGGCAAGAATACTGGAGTGGGTTGTCGTTTCCTTCTCCAGGGGATCTTCCTGACCCAGGGATTGAACCCTCATTTTCTGCATTGGCAGGCAGATTCTTTACCATCTGAGCTACCAGGGGTCTCATCACAACAGAATTTAATTAACTTCTATCTTCGAAGTTTCATGAAGGCGAGGACTGTCTGCCTGTCCTGTAGGTCCATCCTCAGCACAGAGAGCAGGAGACATCTGTTGAATGAAAGCCTTGAGGAACTTCAGAAGACTGTCTTCTGGCCTGAGTCTCTACACCTGAAGATGAAATCTGAGACCCCGAAAGAGCTTCTTGACCCTCCTTTAAGGGTTTTTTTAAATGTGTGAAATAGAAAGAAGTGCAGATTTTCCTATGGGGATGGTCACTATGTCTCTATCCAACAGACTAAGGCATGTCAGAAAATGAGGACAGGCCATTAGCTCTTAACCCCATAAGACATAGTCACTAAGCCACTCTCAAGATGATCAAAAAGCATTATGCATAAAACACAGGTTGAATAACCACCCACCATAAAACCAGGACCCAAGGTACCACTAGAAGGTCTGTTAATGAGGGCAAAGATTTTTGTCTACTTTTTTTGCTACAAATATCCCTAGTGCCCAGAACAATGTCTGACATCAAGAATATGCTCACAAAATATTTATTGATAAATTAATGAAAGGAAAGTGTGTTCCAAATTCTATTTATGTAATCTGAATGCCCAAAGCCTGGCTAAATTATTCCTCAGCCACCTGCCTGGGAAGTAACCAGGTCTCCTTCCTTTTGAAATGACAGGCATATCTGAAAACATTAAATTTTAAATAGGTAGTGAGTCTTGTTTCCTGCATCTATTCTGCCATTGTGGCCCCAGGGAGGGAAGAAGGTGAAGGCTACTTCAGGGAAGGAGTTGGATACGACCTGGGGAGGCCCCATCAGCTGAAGTGTGAGTAGGAAGAAGCCTTCCACATCAGAGGATATGAATGGGCCATGTGGTGTGAGGGAGACTGTGCACACAAGGCCCTTAAGAAGTTTCCCAAGGTATAGCCCAGTGTGGCTGCAAGTCTAGAGGAAGCCCCCCACCCACCACACACAGGGTCAGTGGGACAGTGGGAGTGGAGGGCAATGTCCAGAGACATGGGCCAAGGGTGCTTCCAATCTGGTCCCAGAGTCTGGGACTCTGGGTGCTCCCATATGCCTAGGGAAGATGCAGGGGTGTCAAGAGGGCCAGCGGAACAGCAGAGGCCTGAGGCCAACATGACAGGCCATAGCGGATGATTGACAGCCAAAGCCAAAGGATGAAGAGCATAGCCTTCACCAGCGAGATCAGCATGTCAGGCTGAAGTGCTAGGGCTAAGCAGATACCCCTCGGAATTTTATATTATTTTACTTAATTTAAATTGCTACATGTGGCTAATTGCTATAAGTATACAATATGTGCATGCCTATATGCATGTTCAGTTGTCCAGTTGTGTCTGACTCTTTGTGACCCTGTGGACTGTAGCCCTCCAGGTTTCTCTGTCCATGGGATTCTCTAGGCAAGAATACTGGAGTAGGTTGCCACGCCCTCCTCCAGGGGATCTTCCCGACCCAGAGGTTGAACCCACGTCTCCCGTGTCTCTTGCATTGCAGGAAGCGTCTTCACCCCTGAGCCACTGAGGAAGTCCAAGTATACAATATAAATAATATAAAATAAAATATTGTATAACATACAATATAATAATATAAAATAATAAATTCTGTTTAAAACAGCAGCAAAAAAGGATCATATATCTAGGGAAAACCTTGACATAAATAGTAGTCCTATGTTGGGGCTTCCATGGTCCAGTAGATAGGACTCCAAACTTCCAATGCAGGGGTCACAGGTTCAATCCTTGGTCAGGGAACTAAGATCCTACAGGCTGAAGCCAAAAAAAAAAAAAAAAAGTAGTACCATGCTGACATTGTAAAATTCTACTAAAACCTATAAAAAGTGACATGAAAGAGAAGACATACTCTGTTTCTGAAACAGTCTTTCTGAACTAATGTGTAGGTTTAAAATATTTTAATCAAAAGTCCGATAAATTTTTTCCTATTNATCCCACATGCTAAAGCCAAAAAAAAAAAAAAAAAAAAGTAGTACCATGCTGACATTGTAAAATTCTACTAAAACCTATAAAAAGTGACATGAAAGAGAAGACATACTCTGTTTCTGAAACAGTCTTTCTGAACTAATGTGTAGGTTTAAAATATTTTAATCAAAAGTCCGATAAATTTTTTCCTATTATTTACAAAAGAATATTAAAGTTCATCTGCATAATTAGGTGATAAAAGTCAAGGAGAAAAGTACCAAAGGATGACTGGCCTCATCAAACATGAAAATATATTATAAATCTTAGACAAACCGGCAACATGGAATAGTCTGGAAGCAATCCCTAGTCTATATAAGAAAATGTATATGTGATAAAAGAGGTCTCACAAATTTGTGGAAAGAGGGGAATTAATCAAAATCAGTGAATTACATGGAGACAATGGGTTAGCTCTTTGAGGAAAAGTCAAGTTGGTTTTGAACCTCTCACCAAAATAAATCACAAATAAATAATTGAAATCAATATATCAGCTGAACAGTATTTAGAGTCTAATGAGCTAAGTCTACACATTCAAAACACACAGCTATTGAATGGTTACCAAAAGGCAAGACCCGTCAGCCTCCTAAGAGAAGACTCTTTGAAGGAAGGGTTCCTACCACTTGGGTAACTTTCTTTTTCCACCACCGACCCCTGGCTACTGGCAACCCACTCCAGTATGCTTGCCTGGAGATCCCCACAGTCAGAGGATCCTGGCAGGCTACAGTCCAAGGAGTCACAAAGAGTTGAACTCGACTGAGCAGCTGAGCACACACATGCTAGATGGGTAGCACCGACCTCATCTTGAAACGTGATAGAAACACCCACTCCCAGGACCTGTCCCAAAGCTGCTGAATCAGAAGTTGCATGTTAAGAGGATCCCCAGTGGAACGTGTGCACAGTGAAGTCTGGGAAGCACTGACTCAAGGCACCAGAGGCTTTGCCTCCAGCAGCCATGCCCCTGGGGCCATGGGCTCTCCTCTACTCCTCTGTGCCTGTCATGGCTATAAGGGAAAGGTCAAGCAGGGTAATTCTTCACAGAAATGTAGAACATGGGTGTATAGGCCATAGGAAAGATCTAAAATGTACACCAATGAAAATGCTATCTTTTTGGCTAACAAACACGTGAAAAGATGCTCAACATCACTCATTATCAGAGAAATGCAAATCAAAACCACAATGAGGTAAAATCTCATGCTGGTCAGAATGGCTGTTACCAACAAGTGTACAAACAATTAATGCTGGAGAGGGTGTGGAGAAAAGGGAACCCTCTTAACACTGTTGGTGGGAATGCAAACTAGTACAGCCACTATGGAGAACAGTGTGGAGATTCCTTAAAAAACTGGAAATAAAGCTGCCATATGACCCAATAATCCTACTGCTGGGCATACACACCGAGGAAACCAGAATTGAAAGAGATACGTGTACCCCAAAGTTGATTGCAGCACTGTTTACAATAACTAGGACTTGGAAGCAACCTAGATGTCCATNTGGAGCTTGCTCAAATTCATGTCCATTGAGTTGGTGATGTCATCCAACCATCTCGTCCTCTGTCGTCCCCTTCTCCTTTTGCCTTCAGTCTTTCCCCACATCGGGGTCTTTTCCAATGAGTCAGTTCTTCGCATCACGTGGCCAAAGTATTGGACCTTCAGCTTCAGCATCAGTTCTTCCAATGAATATTCAAGGTTGATCTCCTTTATGATTAACTAGTTTGATATCCTTGCTGTCCAAGGGACTCTCAAGAGTCTTCTCCAACACCACAGTTCGAAAGCATCAATTCTTCAGTGCTCAGCCTTCTTTATGGTCCAGCTCTCACATCCATACATGACTACTAGAAAAACCATAGCTTTGACTATACCTTTGTTCAACTATACTGGCTGCAGCGCTATACTAGACCTTTGTTATCTGCTTTTTAGTACACGGTCTAGGTTTGTCAGAGCTTTTCTTCCAAGGAGCAAGCTCCCCAAAATTATCACAACCCTCCAAGAGAAAGAGAATGCAACATTTGCCAATGCAGTTGCCCCGGCATTCCTTCTCACCGAATCTTCCATCCTAAGGAACACCTGTGGAGACTGCTGCACAGCTCAGCAATCATCCTAGGACCAGAAGGGGCTACTGGGTCCAACCCACCATGTGATGCCTGAGTGGCCTCTCCTCACACCTCTCCTCCTGCGACAGGGAGCTCAAGGTCTGTTTCTTCCAAATCTAGTGTTCTAATTGTTCTCTCTGGACCAAGAGAAAAGAAAGGGACTGACAACTTTTTTTTTTTTGGTCTTGCCGCTTGGCATGTAGGATCTTAGTTCCCTGACCAGGGATTGAACCTGCACTCCCGGCAGTGAAAGCATGGAGTCTTAACCATCGACTGCCAAGAGAGTCCCAGGACTGACACTTCCTGAGCACCAGCCACATACCAAGGTCTCCACACTTTTCTAACCCTCACAATGGCAAATTTGTGCCATCAGCATCACCGTGCTCTTTTTTCCAGATGAAGCAAGTCGGCTGAGAGAGATTAGGCAACGTGTTCCAGGCCACATTTCAGTTCTAACTCCCATCTTTGCCTTGAAGTGATCCCTGGTGCTCAGACAGGGATGGAAGTGTGGAGAGGAAGAGGGACTAACTCAGCCTCAGGGGTGGGCTGAGTCTGTGACAGGCCTCACAGAAGGGGTGACACTTAAATAGGAGGTTGACATGTAGGCAGAAGTCTGGCAAGTGGATAACAAGGGGAAAAGAGCATGCTGGTCAGAGTCAGCGTGTGCAAAGACCCTGAGGGGAGAAACAGCGAGGCACTGTCAGGGCAGGAGCAGAAGGATCCAGGTAAGAGGGCCTGGCTGAAGTGAGGACCAGTCACGTGGACCATCAATGATAGCAAGCCAGGAGATAAGGCTGCAGGAGCTGCGGGCCTGGGCAGGGGGAAAGGAAGGCTCAGATTCAGGGAACGGAGCTCCAGCGCTCTTAGAACCCCTGCGGTGGTGCTGGGCCCAGGAGTCCCTCCCTGGGTCTCCCAGCACTTCACACTGTGCATCCCCTCCACCCACACGTTCTTCCCCATCCCAGCACCCTGCTGAGGGCAAGGACCTTCAGTTCTAGGACCTTCCATGGTCATAAATATGGAACCAGTGAGTGAATGAATGCTCCTCACCCAAGTCCTGGGAGAAGGCAGGGCACAGATCATCAGCTCCATTTCACGGGGAAAGCCAGGCTCAGGAGAGTTCACGACCAGCCTGTTAGCTTACAACTGTGCGAAAGGGGGAACGCAGACCTCTCCGCTCTGAACTTGGAGCCCGGTTCACTGCCTCGTATGGGACCTGTTTCTAGAACTGAGATGCAAGGTGGAAGCTGATCTCATGCTCAGCGGTAAGAGCTCTGTTTCCAGAGGAGCTGCTGGCTGGCCTGGACTGGCCAGTCTGGTGGGGGTGAGTGGAGGGAACAGAGAGCAGAAGGGGCTAGCCAGAGGGTCCTTCATAACCCTCTCCCCAGTGGTCCCCCTGAAATCCAGAGACTCTCAAGGGAGGATTCTGGGGATGTTAAGTGGCCCTTGGCTTGGAGCCTACAGAGCTGGAGGGTCTGTGAGCTAGGCAGAAGCCCAGCCAGTCAGAGGGAGACCCATTCAACTCTGCTGTCGCCTTCTGTCCCCAACACACCCTCCCCAGGACTGCTTCCCACCACCCAGAGAGCAGGAGGCCCGGGGAGGGCTGCCACAGCTGGGCAATACCCACTCCCTGCCCAGCTCCCCACAGCCTTCCTGCCCATCCTGACCACAGGCCTGCCCCCTCCCAGGGTTCACTCCAAAAGCAACAGCGTCCCAGATTTATCCCATAGGAGTGACCTCCAGCAAGTACTCACCTGACCTCATCTCACCTCACCTCCATCAACCAGACCAGTCCTTAATTTTCATTTCTACACCTACAGCCTGGCCTTGCAGGAAGTTTATTTTTCAATTATCCACTCATGGTCCTAATCACAAATGTTCCACAGTATAGCTGCCTCTCAGGACATAAAAGGCCAGAGTTAAAGTAGTAATGGAACCACAGGCATGGTCTACCCTGGGAAGAGGGCACTGGGAGGCTGCATGTGACACAGAGCAGGCCACTTTTCCCTTTGGTGGGATTTGTTTCACCCATACAATGAGACAGCTGAACTAGCTCAGGGATTCTGGAGGCAGGGCCACAGACCACTGTGTTAGAAGTCTCTAAGGAGAGGGCTGATATGCAGATCCCCAGGCCCTGCCCACATTTACAGATTCAGAATCTCTAGGGACAGGGTCCAGAAATATGCGCGTTAAGTTCATATCCTGCTCAGCCCCACAGGTGACTCACTCACTGAAGTTTGGAGAGCAGTGGAGGTGATGTCTCCAGGTCCCTCTGGCTCTCATGTTGATTTCACTCCAATTTCTATTAGAGAAGCATAGGGCATCTACCCAGGACCTACCGTTTGTCCATCCCAATAACCCACCACTCAGGAAGGACCTCTCTAATGCTCCACAAGATGGTCACCTAGAGGGGAGCAGGGACTCCCGGAAGAGCCTTTAGACCATTGGAAGAGCCTTTAGACCATTGGAATTCCTCTCAGGGAACAGGCTGAGGTGGGGTGGAGGGGCCAGAGGCGGGGAGGGTAACAGGGAAATCCTACCCAGAGACACATTTAGTTCACGTCAAGTTTCCAGCGGAGGGATTTACCAGGTTTAAAGCAGTTTTCTGTGAATCTTTGTCAAGGGAGTGTATGTACAAACAAACAGGGAGGGTTTTTTTTTTTTAGTGAAAAGTTAATCGGCTTAAAGTGTGCAACTAAATAAGCAAAGCTTACATGAAAGTGACCCACAGAGAAAGGACCTGATGGAAAGAAAGTTCTAGGAAATACAATATGGCCTCTATGTTCTTTTGTAGTTCCACGCCATAAATATTCATGGGGTGGTGTTAATGGGGTCCGCAGCTCTATGCAACCACAATAGTTTTTTTGTTTATTCTCAGGACCATGAACTTTGAAACCATGAACCTAAATTTCAGGACTCTGCATTCAGGCATGTTTGCAGAGCCGGAGGGGAGAGGTTCAGGCTGGCAGAGGACAGAGGAGAGGAAACAGGAGGACCTGTGAATCGCGCCTCCTGGATCTTTTGGTTGAGATTAAAGAGGAGAATCTGTTTAGTATGGGAGGCCTCTTATCTCCAGGGTCTCCAGCTGCTCTAGCTTGGGGAAATGGCCTTCATAGGCATGGAGGACTTAGTTACTCAAGCATATGGCAGAGATGGGTGGGGAAAAGGGAATAGTTTAATTGGATCAAACAGATTTGCTGCAGGTTCTACATGAACACACACACACACAAACAAGTTTGAATCATGGCATTTCTAAGATGGAGAGAGTTTAAAAGTCACCCAAGCAATGCCCTTGTTTTCCATATGAGGAAACTAAGATCCAGGAAGGTTAATTGATTTGCTTAAAATATCACATCTAGAAGCCACATCTGCTGACTATCAACCAGTGATGGCAAATATGAGACAAACATGCACCCCTCTTAGCCCCTCTATCCCAGGGCAATTATCCTTAGCTAATGACAGCCTTACTGCCCCGGACAGGAGGCCACAGCCTTCATATCCATCTCAACACAGTCTACAGAGAGCTAGCACAGAGAGTCTACAGAGAGATGCCAGGTGAGTTGGGACCTATTTGCCATCCAGGTCCTAAATCATGCTGGCAACGTCCATAATCCATTGGCCATTTGTTCCAGCTAAGGGTTTTCTATTCGAAGCCACTTACAGTCTGAACTCAGGGGTCTGAGTGTGCACACCAGAAAAGCAGCAGGACCTGAGAATCCATAGGACTTCCTGTGTTAAAGGTCAATCATGAAAAAGTGCTTAGCATCACTAATTATCAGAGAAATGCACATCAAAAATCACAATAAGGTATCCTTTCACACTTGTCAGAATGGCTATCATCAAAAGATCTACAAAGAAGAAATGTTTGAGAAAGGGGAACCCTTGACCATTGTTGGGAACGTAAATTGGTGCAGCCGCTATGGAAAATAGTATGCAGCTTCCTTATAAAAACAAAAATAGAACTATCATGGATCCATGCATGTTAAGTTGCTTCAGTGTGTCCAATTCTGTGCGACCCTATGGCTCACAGCCCGCCAAGCTCCTTTGTCCGTGGGATTCTCCAGAGGGTCTTCCTGACCCAGGGATCAAACTTACGTCTCTTAGGTCTCCTGCATTGGCAGGTGGGTTCCATACCACTAGCGCAACCTGGGAAGCTCAGAACTACCATATGATCCAACAATTCCACTTCTGAGTGGGGTGGAAATGAAAACACTAATTCAAAAAGTTGCATGTACCACAATGTCTGTAGCAGCCCTGTTTTACAATAGCCAAGACATGGGAGCAACCCAAGTGCCTATCAACAGATGAGTGGATTAAGAAGATATTTCATTTTATACAAATACAATGGAATATGAGTAATATACAGTGGAATATGAGCCATAAAAAGAATGAAATACTGCCATTTGCAGCCATATAGGTAGCCCTAGAGGATATTATGCTTAGTGAAATAAGTCAGAGACAGATACTCTATGGTATCACTTATACTTGGAATCTAAAAAATAGTAGAAATGAACATATGTACAAAACAGAACAGAGAAAACAAACTTGTGGTTACAAACAAGATTGTTACAAAACAAACAGGGGAGAGGGAAAGACAAATTAGAGGTCTAGGAATAACAGACGCTGCCGCCGCCGCTGCTAAGTCGCTTCAGTCGTGTCCGACTCTGTGCGACCCCATAGACGGCAGCCCACCAGGCTCCCCGTCCCTGGGATTCTCCAGGCAAGAACACTGGAGTGGGTTGCCATTTCCTTCTCCAATGTGTGAAAGTGAAGTCACTCAGTCGTGTCTGACTCTTCGCAACCCCACGGACTGTAGTCATCAGGCTCCTCCGTCCACGGGATTTTCCAGGCAAGAGTCCTGGAGTGGGGTGCCATTGTCTTCTCTGAGGAATAACAGATACAAACTACTATATATAAAATAGGCAACAAGGATATACTGTATAGGATATGGAAATTTACCTATTATCTTGTAATAACCTATAATGAATATAATATGCAAAAAACTGAATAATTGTGCTGTAAACCTGAAACCAACACAATACTGTAAATCAACTATACTTAACAAAAATCTTTTTAAGGTCAGTCAGGACCTAGGAGAGCACCACAAACAGATGGGTACCACAGAGCAACTCAGCTCTGAAAGCTGATCCCATCTCAAGAGAACACCCAGTTTTGCTTTCTGCCTTGGTTGGCATCATCCTACTTTCCAGAGGAGCCAAGAGGCTACCTTGCTCAAGGCAGACATTACCTTCTGTCTTGCCTCTGCATCTATATTACAGTAAGTTTGCTCCAGTGCACTTTAGATCCATGTTCCAAGCAGGACTCACTTGGCTTAAGAAATACCTGCTCAGCTAATTTTCCAGGAAAAAAGATTATCTACCAGTCTGGCATGAGCAGATAGGCCATATCTGCAAGGCTAGTCAAGTTTTACAGCTCCTAATCTATTTCATCTTACATGTCCGTGCACGTGTGTGTGCATGCGTGTTGTCACTTCAGCTGTGTCTGGCTCTTTGTGACCGTATAGACTACAGCGTACCAGGTTCCTCTGTCCATGGGATTCTCCAGGCAAGAATACGCTTCCTCCTCCAGGGGATCTTCCCAACACAGGGATCAACCCCAGTCTCTTAGGTCTCCTGCACTGGCTGGTGGGCTCTTTACCACTAGCACCACCTGGGAAGCCCCTCACATGCCC
Source organism: Neotragus pygmaeus (assembly GCA_006410875.1). Taxonomy (NCBI): domain Eukaryota; kingdom Metazoa; phylum Chordata; class Mammalia; order Artiodactyla; family Bovidae; genus Neotragus; species Neotragus pygmaeus. The sequence continues at coordinate 903,000 of SJYV01045966.1, read as the reverse complement.
ACAGGTGACTTCTTGGACCCACAGGGAAAGGATCCGTGATCAATTAGTCATGTCTGCCACTGGCCTAGAAGAAGGAGTGGCATTGGAGGTGTCACACCTGGCCATTTACAAATGTATATCGTAAAGATACTGGAAACAGTTCCATCCGCAGAAAAGAACGCTTGCAGCAAGGCCTGAGCTCTGACTCAAGCTGTCCTTTTTATACTTACTTTCCACCCTCTGTGCCCCGCTCTGTGCCCAGGAAGGCAGAGCCTGTGGACTGCTTCCTCCACCTCTCCCTGCTCTCTGGCTTCTGCTTGGATTCAATCAGGAGGACACCGTGGCTGATCAGAGTGAAGAGGGGAGAGAGCTGTAGGCATTTCTTCCCTGCTTTCTCCCTACCTTGGTGCCAGATTCAAACTACCATATATAAAATAGGCAAGGAGGATACACTTATAGCATAAGGAATTATACCCATTGTCTGATAGCTACCTATATTGGAATATAACCTGCAAAAAAAAAAAAAAAAAAACCCTGAATCATTATGCTGTATATGTGAAATTAACACAATAAATGAAATCAACTATACTTCAAGTGACTCAGCCACCTACCCTCCTGCACAGGAGCTGGAGCTCCTGTAACCAGCTCACCTCCCGTTTCTTCAGCCCCAGGGGAGACTTGGTAGTCTCTGGGTGCCCTGTGCTCTTCTCTGTTCCCTAACTCTGCCTCTGAAAGTAGCCCCTTCACGAAAATCTCTTCATATGAAACATCTGGGGTAAAGTCTGTTTCCTGCTGCCATCTTATATCCTGTCCTAAGAAAGTCTTCCCATTATTTCCATAGCTAAATAGGAAAATGGCATTCTGACTGGTAAGGTGCATGGCTACTTTGGCCTAAGATAACACTTCTCACTGCTTAATCCCAGCAGCAAAGGACTTACTGCTGTCTCACACCTGCTGTGTTCCCATAGCCTAAGCTCACATGGCCTCCAGTAAGTCATGGAGAAAAGGGTGCAGGTTAGGTTCTAAAAGCCAGAGGGTTCCTGGACTCTAATTTTGCATCTTATGTGTCTGATTCCAGGACCGGGCATATCTCATAAGCCCTGATCTCTCCACTGAGGAATGATCCCTTGTCGAGCTTTAAGTTACCAGTGCAATTAAGCAGGACTCATTCTGAAGACAAAGGCCCCCTGGAGAGCCCAGGCAGTGCAGAGAGTGGACAGATAACTAGGCGGAAAGTAAAGGAGACCTGGGGTCCACCTCCAGGCATGCCAGGAGCTATGCATGCGACCTTGGACACATTACTGCCCTTCTAGGCCCTAAGGGTTCTCATATGACAGAATAAATAATTTCAATGGTAACTTCCAGGTCAAACATTCTAAAAGATTTTACCCTAAGATCTCACCTTGTGTGTCTGGTTATGGTCACTAATGGTCATAAGCATATCATGATTTTTGCCTAAATTTTCTTCATAAAGGTACAGAAAGTGTGGGTTCTTGTGGCAGAGTCTGTTTATTATCCACCAATTTTCTCCCTTCTCCTCTAAATAACACAACCTCTGATGTTCAGTCCCAGGCCTTCCAGAAGAAATATTTCCCAGAATCCCATATAGCTATCGGTGGTCATGTGACTAACTCTCAACCAATGAGATGAAAACAGATGGCATCTCCTGGGAACCTTCTCTCGCGTTCTGTCCTTTTTCTTTTCCATGCCTTCCATCTCCAGACTGTGTTTGTGACGGTTTGAGCTTGGGCTACTGTCATGGACCATGAAGACAGGGGCGTCAGCCTAGGGAGAGTGGAGGAGCAGGCTGGAAGCAGATTGGACCCTGGGGGCCTTCCTGGAGCAGAACCGCTATACTGGTCATAGATAGCAGAACTCCCGACTTTGAAGCGAGAAAGCAGCTTCTGGCTTGTTTAGGGCAGTGGTCCGGCTATCACTATATTGCTTATCAGCTCTAGATCCACCCTTGTCTGTCATGTTTTGCACTGTTTTGTGCTAGATCCGAACCCCGAAAACGTTTTTTGTCAGTAGAGGGCATTAGAGGGACATGGCAAGAGGAAGGGACTTTCTCGTTCAGGGGGCGGCGGGGGCGGGGCACTGTCTCTTATACACATCTAGATGTGTATAAGAGACAGGTCAGGACCTAGGAGAGCACCACAAACAGATGGGTACCACAGAGCAACTCAGCTCTGAAAGCTGATCCCATCTCAAGAGAACACCCAGTTTTGCTTTCTGCCTTGGTTGGCATCATCCTACTTTCCAGAGGAGCCAAGAGGCTACCTTGCTCAAGGCAGACATTACCTTCTGTCTTGCCTCTGCATCTATATTACAGTAAGTTTGCTCCAGTGCACTTTAGATCCATGTTCCAAGCAGGACTCACTTGGCTTAAGAAATACCTGCTCAGCTAATTTTCCAGGAAAAAAGATTATCTACCAGTCTGGCATGAGCAGATAGGCCATATCTGCAAGGCTAGTCAAGTTTTACAGCTCCTAATCTATTTCATCTTACATGTCCGTGCACGTGTGTGTGCATGCGTGTTGTCACTTCAGCTGTGTCTGGCTCTTTGTGACCGTATAGACTACAGCGTACCAGGTTCCTCTGTCCATGGGATTCTCCAGGCAAGAATACGCTTCCTCCTCCAGGGGATCTTCCCAACACAGGGATCAACCCCAGTCTCTTAGGTCTCCTGCACTGGCTGGTGGGCTCTTTACCACTAGCACCACCTGGGAAGCCCCTCACATGCCCACAGGTGACTTCTTGGACCCACAGGGAAAGGATCCGTGATCAATTAGTCATGTCTGCCACTGGCCTAGAAGAAGGAGTGGCATTGGAGGTGTCACACCTGGCCATTTACAAATGTATATCGTAAAGATACTGGAAACAGTTCCATCCGCAGAAAAGAACGCTTGCAGCAAGGCCTNGATGTATGGCAAAACCAATACAGTATTGTAAAGTAGAATAAAGTAAAAATTAAATAAATAAATAAATAAATAAACTGTAAAAAAAAGAATTTAGTAGAATTAATGTTTTTACGAAATGCTTTGAAATTTAGCATTTTTAACTGATTATATTAGGAAATTGGATTTTCCCATTTATATGGTCTTATTTTCTATTGCAAATTAATTTATAACTAATAATCAGAATTCTCTCCATGTCACTATTATTCATCCTAAATAATAAATTTGATCTATACTGTTTGTTAACTGTTTTCATATTGCTCTGTACCTAGCATATTGTATCTATGCTTAAGATGAAAATTACACTGTAATTCCCAGCAGCAGTTTAGTTTCTCTTTTGCATTATACTTAACATATTATTTGTGCTCAGTAAATTTATGGCAGATTTCCTACTTCAAATTACTCTTCAATGATCCTGAAAGTGAAAGTGTTCCTCTCAGTCATGTTCCTCCCTTTGCAACCCTATGGACTGTAGCCTGCCAGGCCCCACTGTCCATGGGATTCTCCAGGCAAGAATACTGGAGTGGGTACTCATTCCCTTCTCTAGGAGACCTTCCCAACCCCAGGATTGAACCAAGGTCTCAGTACACTGCAGGCGGATTCTTTACCACTAGTGCCACCTGGGAATCACAATGACCCTGAACAATTTTAAAATATTTTGGATATAAAATAATTTACTTTATGATGATTGTGACAGTTTCCTATGAAAATCATAGGTAATGCATATTTCATAGGTTAATATTTATAATGTTTACCCAGTGAAATTGACAGGAGAATGATTTCTTAAATTAGTACTCACTAAACCTCCTGAAAGGCTTCCCTGGTGGCTCAGATGGTAAAGAATCTCCCTGCAATGCAAGAGACCTAGATTCAGTCCCTGGGTCAGGAAAATCCCCTGGAGAAGGAAATGGCCACCCACTCCAGTATTCTTGCCTGGAAAATTCCACGATCAGAGGAGCCTTGCAGGCTACAGTCCATGGGGTTGCAAAGAGTCAGACACAACTGAGCAACTAAATAACTTAACCTCCTAAAAGACAGCTTCAGTTCAGTTCAGTTCATTTCAGTTCATTCACTCAGTCGTGTCCGACTCTTTGAGACCCCCATGAACCACAGCATGCCAGGCCTCCCTGTCCATCACCAACTCCCGGAGTTCACTCAGACTCAAGTCCATCGAGTCAGTGATGCCATCCAATCATCTCATNAGTACAAAGAGTAAAAAAAAAAAATATATATATATATATATATATATATAATTTGAAGGGTAATTTGAAAATAAGAATCAGAAGCCCTAAAAGATCTATACTTTTGACCCAGCAATTCAATGGGTAGAATTTTTTCTGAGAAAATAATTTAAAACATACACATAAATCAGGCAATAAGGATAACTCCAGCATGATTATTTACAAAAGCAAAAGAAAAGATTGGGAAAAAAATCTGTATAGGGGACTGATTAAATTAAATATGGTGCTGCTGCTGCTAAGTGCATCTATACCAAACAACTGAAAATAGATGCTATACAAGTACATTTATTACCTAAGCATCTTTATTGTCACGGAAAAAGGTTCATGGTACTAAGTGAAGTGAAATACAAGCAGTTCAAAACAATATATGTAGCATGCATGGAAAAACTCCGGGAGACTATACAACAAATATTAACAACAGTGACTCCTAGGCAATGGAATTGCCTGAAGTTTTTACTCTTCCTGGCTCTCTCTGTATTTTCTAAATGTTCTCCAGTGGATGTGTATTTGCTGTATAATTAAGAAAACTGTTTTATGTTAAAAATATATATAATTTCCCTTTCCTGCCCATCTCAAGGGCACCCCAAAGCTTGCTGAGCATCTCTGGATGAACTCATTTATGTTTCACTAGTCTTTGAGGCAGAACTCAGCTTGGGACCTGTCCTACACACAGAGCCATGATCTCTCCCCTATCTTCCCTTCCTTTCCATTCCTGAGGCCCAAGTCTGGACACCATGCTCCCAAGCCTAGAACTCCTGGTGGTCCTCCTATTTCCTGCTTCTACAGATCCTAAACATCACTTGTCTTACAATGGTTGTCTGCTCAAAACACATCAATAGCTCCCCCTTGCTTAAGGGGTACGTTTTAAATGTCTCAGCTTGACATTCACTGTTTCAAACTTCTTTCAATCTTGTCACTAGTATTCAAAAGAGTAAGCCAGGCAATGCCACAGCTCAAGAAAACTGCAAAGCATTCCTGCTACCTTGTTTTGACTCATAATGTTTATTTTACCTGAAATGCTTTTCCCCTGAATCCCTTTTTTTAAAAAAATCCCATCCATCCTTCCAGGCCAAACTCAGGGCTCATCACCTCCCTTACAAGGAAGCCTTCCTTGATTGTCTTACAGTGACTGCTACCTTTTCCAAATCTCTATGGAATCTCATTTGGTCAGTTTTTCATTTGGCAATTATTGGTTGAGCACTCATCATGTGCCAAGCACGGCACTGGTGAGTGGGAAACCAAACGAGTCTAATTTTCTGCTCCTTGAAGTTCACTGTCTGATATGGAGACAGACACTGAGCAGATAAAGTCACTCCAATGACCATACCTAGTGACTGATTGTAAAACCTGTGGTACAAGAGATTTAAGAGAAGGGACATGATTGAGATCAGGCCTGGGAAGGCCTCAGGGGGAAAGGACACCTAACCTGAGGGTCCTAAACAAATTGGCCGACCAGGGGCAGCAGGGAGGTGGGTGCAGATACCATCACAGTAGCCACGTGGGAGTCAGTGGGGTTCAGATCAAACGGGGCAGCAAAGAGGGAGAGAAGTGGATGGGCTGAAATTTGGAAACAGAATTGGCAGGACTTGGGTTGGACTGCCTGAGAGAAGGAGGGAGAGAGCTGTATCCAGGATGGTGCCCAGTTCCTAGTTGAAGCACCTGGCATCACCACCAGGTGCCACCTGGCATCTGCCACCATGGGGCCCAGACCCCAGCAAGCCGTGGTTGAGCCCAGCAGGAGGATGGTGAACCAGTGCCAGCTCAGCGGGAAGGAGAATTGACCCAGGCGTGAGATAATAAAGAGTCAGGGAGGAAGGTAGCCTGCTCCTGTGGGAAACTGGCTCAGGCAGGACTCATATCAACTCAAGGCCAGTAACCCAGGTGGGAGGAAGGAGAGGAGGCTCGGTGCAAATTGCAGGATGAGCCACGAGATAAGTGGCCCAGCTGGCGGAGCGGGCAAAGACTCGGGGCTGAACATCAACACTCAAGGGCCCGCGCAGGCAAGCTTGAGAATATTTATTGGTAATTGACAGAAGTGGTTAGAGGGTGGCGTGATCACAGATAGGTCTGTAACCAATCAGCAGGAAAGCTCAGTTCCTGTTGCTATGTTTGCATCCAGGCAGAACTGTATTATGAGCGGGCTAAGAGGATACCATGAGAAACCTGCTTCTATGCATTTGGTTTATCTGTTATCCGCTCCCTGCTTCATGGATGAGAGCAAGCGAGCTGTGGAGCAATAAATTACCACTTGCCGCACACTCCGGATCCCAAGAGAACTCTCTGCAGAGGGAGAGATAAGCCTGCACAGGCCACAGAGAGATTATCACTTATGGGGAAATTCTTAAGTGGGGAACAGTAACAGGTGTAATCATAATAGCAAGAAGAGCTAACAATTAATGACCACTTGCTAAACACTTTTTGTTCACTACCTCATTCAATCTGTAAACAAATCTAGTTGATGGGTTTTCATATCGTTTTCCCAATAAGGAAACCGAAGCTCAGAGAGGTTAAGAAACTTAATCAAAGCCACACAAGCAATGAGGACATTGTCAGGCTTTAGGTCATGGGCTGCCTGATGCCAAAGTAGTCTCTTATACAGGATATTTTATTGCTCTGCTCTGCCACCCAGGCTGCCACACAACCAGAGCCTCTTTGGACATCATGGGCCATCGAAGTCCTCTCCTTCTGGGGAGGGGAGAGTGGCTGGACCTGACCCCCAGGCTCTTATCTGGGCCTGGCAGGAAAGGGATGGGGCAACAGAGAGGATGAAAGATGCATTTCAACACCCTGTATTATTCATTTATTCTTCCCTCTGCTTTGGGACTAAGAATACTTTGAAGGCCAGAACTGTCTCATCCTTGTTGGGTTGTTAGCCAAGGACAGAGAAGAGGGTAGGGAGAAGGTGGAGGGCTATGGGGCTCTGGGGAACAAGTGGAAAATATGACCATCAGAATGGGCAGTGAGAGAGGCTTGTTGATTTGGGGTGGGGGAGCCAGGAGAAGGGAAGCTGTCCCAGGGTTGGAGAGATCGTAGTTTCAAGGGGAGAACAGCTGTTTGAGGTGTTTGTCTCACAGATTACAAGTTCAGTGTCCTGTGCGGGTCCTAGCCCAGCGTTCCCTGGGCAGACACCTACCCTGCAACACCCACAAGATCTTAAGATCTCAGAACACCTCTCATGAGTGCCCGGATCATCCCCTGGCCCTTTGAAAGACCAGTGGAGAGAATGGAAGGAAAAGAGCTTCATAAACAATGCTAAAGCAATGCTGTAACCACTGTGGGGTTTAATGCCATTATTCTTCCTCTTGAAAAACAGAGTGAGCGGTGAGAAGTCAAAGGTTTGGAGAGCAGTGGAGTTACAGCCTCTACTTAGATTACTCGACCATGTGTGCCAGAAGGATGTGCACTGCCATCGAATGCAATCTGAGCCCAAATCCTGCTTGTATCTTGGCTATTTGGACCCTGGAGGAATGCTTTTGGAAAGACAAGTGTCTGGGAGAACCACAGACTGTGCTCAGATTAACACCAATCACACATCTCCAGTCAAGGGCTGGCTTCTAGAGTGAGACCTGGACATCTGTTTGGCTTGCAGCACAGGGAACTACCCCCCAACCCAGCCAAACATCAAGGAAGCCAATGAGAGCCATCGACGGTTTGTTTATAGGGCAAGGTCTGGATATAGAAGAACCACTGCCATCAGCATCACTAGGAAACATAAAACTTTGAAATCATCATCTGCTCCAGCTGTTTCCTGCTCTTTGAAACCTTGCTGGATTTCTACGGAATGATCATAATAAAAACAATAATTTTTTTGAATATTACATATTCAGTTTGCTATGTTCCAACTACTATTCTAAGTGCTTTATCTATATTAACTCATCTAACCCTTATAATCACCCTCTGTGGTAGATATTAGTAACCACATTTTATGGGTGAAGAAATGGAGATCCAGAAAGCTTAAGCGGCTCGCTTAGGGTCCCAAAGTCATTTAGGGCAAGAGCTGGGATCTGAACCAGGGCAATTTGTCTCCAGAGTTGGCTCACTCCTCAGAGATCTCAGAGGAATAGAAAGTGATGCCGTTCATGTAATTCAATTTAATGCGCATGACACGTATTTCGGGGGCCACAAAATGATAGCAATATTTCACAAATATTGAGTGCTTCTATTTGCTAAGCACAGTATCAACTGCCTTTCATTCAACAACTGCCTGTGAAACAGGAGTTTCCATTAACTGCATTATGTAGAAGAGGAAACTGCGGCTTTACAGCTGCAGGACTCGCTCAAGCTCTCACGGCTAGTAAGCGACAGAGCTGAGAAGGGAAATACAAGTCAGCCTACTCCAAAGCTTGGATACCAAAGCAACAGGCTAGGTGGTCAAACATCAGGCGAGGAGCCAGGTGCTCAAACAACCACAACCGGGCCGGGGAGAACCCCGAGAGTGGTGGTAGGGGGGGGTCCAGGTCTGACGGGAGGCGCTGCCGGGTGGGAGGGCTGCTGCCCGCCTGCACTCGGCTTCCATCAGGAGCATCTTCACACTGAGGAGGCCATGCCCAGGAGCTCCCGGGACAGGGCTGAGGTCTGATTGGCACTTAGCTCCCTAGCACCCAGGACCTGGCCCTGCAGTTGCCTGGCACCCTGCAGACGGAAGGCTGTTGTGATCGCTCCGCCTCTCCTCTCTCTATGCTGGACAGAGGAATAAAGGACACTCCCCCACACACAGGCCACCCCCAGCAGAGGCTGCAAGATGCTGACTGCAGCATCATCGGGCAGGAGAAAGATGGAAACACGGGTCCCACTGACGTCAGAGTTGGGGACCCTCTTGGAGTTTTCTGCCTCCACTGTTGAGCTCCGCCTACAGAGCCAGCATCATAAGTCAAAGGAGCACCAACGTTGGGCAGAAGGTCTCGGCCTGAGGGTGTGTCTCCAGATGCAAAATGGAAACTATTCCAGCTGTTTGTCTGCTCTGGGGCCTGGACTGGAGGTCAATGGGTCAGCTATCTTTCAGCTCTCGGAACATCCTCGCCCAAAAGGGGCTGATGCCTTCCCCTTCTGACCTCCCCTCCCCCAGATGCTGCGCCCTAGCCTGAGTCAAGGCCCTGGCTGGGATCTCTTGGCTCTTTTGGGCACCTGAGGTCCACCTGTTCTCTACCGGCTCGGTTAGCCGAATCCTCAGCGTGGGCAGCCGTGTCTCTCTGCAGAAGCCAAGACAGTGTGTTTCCTCCCCTAGCTCTGCCTTGGCTCATCCTCAACTTTTTCCTAAAGTTCACCCTTCACTTACTTTTGAGACGCTGTTTGCCAATAATGATCAGTTCTGAACTTAAGAATCTCTAACTAACTCTACTACATGAAATCACTTGTTCACATATCACAAAAATTCAAATTCCTCTGGAGTGTTTCACCACAAATTCCAGAAGTACTTGGGAGCACCTGCTCTGTGCTCTAGGGACGTACATACCCATCACTGAACTCTCGCCTTGTCCGGAAACAGTGCTGAGCACGAGACAAATATTGCAACCCTGAGAAGTAAATATCTGGAGTCTGCTCAAGGGAGGCAATTGAGGCTCAGAGAGGTTAAGCAACTTTCTAAAGGTCACAAAGCCTTGCGCCGGCAGCAGATTTTGGACCCCAGTCCATCAACTGTCAAAGCCCGGGCTCTTAACCACCTCATGCCATGCCCTGGGGCACTTCAGGGGTAAAAAACTGGAAACCAAGGTGGACTAGATGCAGCTCCTGCCTGGAGAAGAGAGAAAGATCAACATTTCATTTCCATGCAGCTCTGGAATATTTTGACTCCATCAAATCAGGACCTGCCTGAATCATCAAGGATACGAAGACAAGCAGGGATAACAACAAAGTTGTAAAACTGCCAGCCGCTCTCACCTGGGTGTGGCCACCTGGGGAAAGACAAGGTGCCAGGGAGACGGTGGCTCCCGCACTAGGGACAGGCTATGCCAGGGAGATAGGCTTCTAGGAGGCACCACGGGAGCTTCACATCTGTGCTTAAGAATCTGGGGTGCGTGCCTCTGCCACGAAGGAAGGAAACCCTGGGAGTGCTGCCCAGGACTCCACGTCCCCACTCTCCACCTGGAGCTCTCTCAAGAGGGGCTGCTGCCCATCCGCTGGCTCTGCTTCCCTTTCCAGGCTGACAGCAAGCTTGGAGGGTCCTTCAGCCACGGACCCAGGCCACACAGGGCCAGGCAGAATCATCCTTCCCTCATTCCGCGAATATTGACAAGTACCTGCGATGTGCTGCAGGGCACTGGGCTTACAGCAGTGACCGAGGCGGACAGCCATCACTGGCCTCACACAGTCTGACATTCCAGCCTCACATCAGCAACGTGAGGGCTTGCAGGTAGGACCTGCCCCAGAGAGGGCCATTGTAAAGAGGGCTCTGGTGACCCCCAAATGAGAAACTGATTGTAAGGTCACTGTCTCTGGGAGAGAATGACTAGACGGAGTGGGGCCCCAAGTTCCAGGCGGAAGTCAGGTCTCAAAGTGTGAGGAAGGCCTGCAAACTTGCTCCTGGGAAATGGACTAGTTCCCAGGCCAGCCTCCTTACCCCAGCTCTGCTGCCATTAGCCATCAGGGACTGCTGACTGTATTTATTCATGGAGGAATATATATGTTTACCACATGTGAAGGCCTGGCATTTATTCAGCCACCAACTGAAAAGTAAAGCTGGCTGTCAACTTTACTTTTATGAACCCAAAAGGCTATGTAGCACTTTATAAGGTATTTGCATATTGTTTCAGCCTTAGGTAGACACTGCTGGTGACCTGAGTCCCAGATCCTCAGTTCCATGCATCCACTGCATGGCTTCCCACTTTTTTACTTGAGAACTTTTTCTGAATCTAGAGCCCATGGCAACCACACACAGAGGGGCAGGGAAGTTCATGCCTCAAGGACTGTCACATTCTTCCAAACTGGCAGCAACAACATCCCCCATTCCACATGCTCTTTTTTTTTTTTAATGTGTTTTACATATTTATCTATTTAGGCTGTGTTGGGCTCTTCTCTGCAGTGCACCAGCTTCTCTAGTTGCTACACGCAGGCTCTAGAGCACACCTGGGCTCAGTATTTGTGGAGTATGTGCTTAATTGCAGTATGTGGGATCCTAGTTCACCAATCAGGGATTGAACTCGGGCCCCCCTGCATTGGGAGCATGGAGTCTTAGCCACTGGACCACCAGGGAAGTCACTCCACATGCTCTTTTAACAATGTGATTTTATAGGTGGGCTATGTTCAGGTCCCTTGAATCTGGGAGAGCTTGTAACCATGGCAGAAAAGATGTTACATAGCTCCCGAGGCAAGGTCATGAGGAAAAACAGCGGCCATCTGGTTCCCGTGGGATGCGTGCACCTAGAATCCAGTTGCCATGCTGTGAGGAAGCCTAACCAGCTCACATGGGAGACCACACAGAGGGGCCACCTGTAGGTTCTGGCCAACAGTTCAACTGAGGCCCTGGGCAATAGCCAGCTTCAGNGATTCATGGGGTCAAGAAGAATCGGACACGACTGAGCGACTGAACTGAACTGAACTGAGAACACCAATGAGAGGGAAATGGCAACCCACTCCAGTATTCTTGTCTGGAGAATCCCAGGGATGGAGGAGCCTAGTGGGCTGCCGTCTATGGAGTTGCACAGAGTCGGACACGACTGAAGCGACTTAGCAGGAGCAGAACACCAATGAAGAATATACTCTGCATGGTTATATTGACAATGGTTTTGATTTACAGGCAGTTTTACTTTAATGATGTTGATATCATTAACACATCAAACCTATACTTACAAGAACCTTTTTTAAGCTAAGGGAGATGGCACTGGCCATATGAGAGTTTCTTATCTCTTGTGTCAAGCTCAGGCAGATGTGTAAGGCAAACAAAAAGGAGGACATGGAGAATAGCAGCAGTCGTTACCAAAGGGACATAAGATAGCACTCCACACTTAGATAAAAAGAATGCAGAGGAAGCAGACTCTTTAATCTGCATAAACTTCAACATAAAAAATAATTTCAAGCCTAATTCATTTTCCAAATTTCTATGTGGGGTGTGTGCATAAATGCAANGTCGTTACCAAAGGGACATAAGATAGCACTCCACACTTAGATAAAAAGAATGCAGAGGAAGCAGACTCTTTAATCTGCATAAACTTCAACATAAAAAATAATTTCAAGCCTAATTCATTTTCCAAATTTCTATGTGGGGTGTGTGCATAAATGCAAAATAATGTCTTTGGCAATAAAAATTTGATAGAAGGTGGCACTTGAATGGAGGGATCAGTTTTAGCACTCCTTTTGTCTTGTTTTTCCATTATTGGATAATACTTGGTACCAAATATAGTTTAAAAATATAGTTGAGAGGATATTTTTGTCTCTAGGTTTTAATTTAGACTACACAACACATATTGATTCATTCACTTCACTAGTCATAAAAATGTTATATTGTTCCCCTATTGAAACTTTAAGAGAATGCTCATAAACGGATGTTCTTTTTCAAACATCAAGACTCCAGAAGACAAAACTGTCAATATCCTCTGCCTCTCATTTCCTTTCCAAAACTTAGACCTCTGAATTGACTCCCATTAGGTATAGTGCTTTATTTCCATCTATTTTCTCAAATTATTTAAAACTAAGTCCAGTTCAGTCACTCAGTTGTTTGCAACTCTTTATGACCCCATGGACCACAGCACACCAGGCCTCACTGTCCATCACCAACTGCCAAAGTCCACCCAAACCCATGGCCATCGAGTCAGTGATGCCATCCAACCATCTCAACCTCGGTCATCCCCTTCTCCTCCTGCCCTCAATCTTTGCCAGCATCAAGGTCTTTTCCAATGAGTCAGCTCTTCGTAACAGGTGGCCAAAGGATTGGAGTTTCAGCTTCAGCATCAGTCCTTCCAGTGAACACCCAGGACTGATCTCCTTCAGAATGGACTGGTTGGATCTCCTTGCAGTCCAAGGGACTCTCAAGAGTCTTCTCCAACACCACAGTTCAAAAGCATCAATTCTTCGGTGCTCAGGTTTCTTTAGAGTTCAACTCTCACATTCATACATGACCAATGGAAAAACCATAGCCTTAACTAGATGGACCTTTGTTGGCAAAGTAATGTCTCTGTTTTTTAACATGCTGTCTAGGTTGGTCATTTCTTTCCTTCCAAGGAGTAACCATCTTTTAATTTCATGGCTGCAGTCACCATCGGCAGTGATTTTGGAGCCCAGAAAAATAAAATCAGCCACTGTTTCCACTGTTTCCTCATCTATTTGCCATGAAGTGATGGGACTGGATGCCATGATCTAAGTTTTCTGAATGTTGAGCTTTAAGCCAACTTTTTCACTCTCCTCTTTCACTTTCATCAAGAGGCTCTTTAGTTCTTCTTCACTTTCTGCCATAAGGGTAGTGTCATCTGCATATATGAGGTTATTGATATTTCTCCCGGCAATCTTGATTCCAGCTTGTCGTTCCTCCAGCCCCGCATTTAAATTTTTCTAAAACTAATTTACAAAACCTATATATTTTGGAAACCATAAACATATGAAATTCTTACGATTTCTCTTGGTCCATTATTGAGATTATGCTATGAAGCACGTGGATATAACTGGTGAAAGAAATTAAGACTTTTGCCAAAGATTCTTAAAACACTGAATAATAAGATAACAAAAATCATAAAATAGGAAAGAGGTCTTAGGCCCAACTCTCTCTTGATGCAGTAAACTTCTAAAATATCTTGGGCAAAGGCATTTGAAACCTGCCATTAATGTTATTACTTCTCAAAGCCACCCATTTTGCCGGGGGCCAGCATGAGGAACTCCGCCCATGGCAAAGGTCGTGAGGAAGGAGGCTTCGGCATACGCGAAAGCGTGATCAAACCTCAGGAAACCCTCTGTTCCCGAGCATCTACCCCAAAACCAGAGTCTGTTTTATGCTCTTACCGATACCTCTGACTTTACGGGGGCTCTTCCCCATAACCATTTCTCTCAGAGAAGGAGTAAACTTGCAGCTCCAAGGCAATAAAAATTCCTGGGCGTGACAAGAGTGTTTTGACTGAAGGTTATCTAGCCCACCTGTATAGTTTCATCTGGCCGCATGTGATGGTTAACAGCCTCCCAACCGTGAGAGGCATGAGATGTTTTAGCCTTACTAAAGGCAAATTCTTGTGGGAAGTTAGAAATTATTAGTATAGTGGGTTGGATAGGAATTATATTGGTGAATGGTTTTTTCATTTGTTGTGTCAATAATTGGTGCTAATTCCCTGCCCTTGGTGGGACAAGGGTGTCTCAGGTCAAGCCTCTCTGCTGACACATGATTGTTTACTACCTCTCAACCATAAACAGCACAGAGAGTTTTGGAGTATTTTGAGAGTCTTAATTAGCATAGGACTTTTCTTCTTGTTGAGTCAAGGATTGTTGCCATGCCTCTATATCCTTAGGCACCTGGGAATATATTAATCAATGTATTTGTAATATAGATAAGTAAATATAGTAGTTTTTAAGGTTAGCAGTACTAGACTTTTTGAGTTAATGAATTTTCTCTTTTGTAATAGATCACTGTACTTTGTTATAAATCACTGTGTCCTTGATATGTGAAAATGTAACTTTATCATTATCTTAAGACTAACTGGAATTCCAGTTGAGCTGTTTCAAGTCCTGAAAGATGATGCTGTGAAAGTGCTGCACTCAATATGCCAGCAAATTTGGAAAACTCAGCAGTGGCCACAGGACTGGAAAAGGTCAGTTTTCATTCCAATTCCAAAGAAAGGCAATGCCAAAGAATGCTCAAACTACTGCACAATTGCACTCATCTCACATGCTAGTAAAGTAATGCTCAAAATTCTCCAAGCCAGGCTTCAGCAATACATGAACCGTGAACTTCCAGATGTTCAAGCTGGTTTTAGACAAGGCAGAGGAACCAGAGATCAAATTGTCAACATCCGCTGGATCATGGAAAAAGCAAGAGAGTCCCAGAAAAACATCTATTTCTGCTTTATTGACTATGCNCAATTCCAAAGAAAGGCAATGCCAAAGAATGCTCAAACTACCGCACAATTGTACTCATCTCACATGCTAGTAAAGTAATGCTCAAAATTCTCCAAGCCAGGCTTCAGCAATACGTGAACCGTGAACTCCCTGATGTTCAAACTGGATTTAGAAAAGGCAGAGGAACCAGAGATCAAATTGCCAACATCCGCTGGATCATGGAAAAAGCAAGAGAGTTCCAGAAAAATATCTATTTCTGCTTGATTGACTATGCCAAAGCCTTTGACTGTGTGGATCACAATCAACTGTGGAAAATTCTGAAAGAGATGGGAATACCAGACCACCCCGTCCTTAGGTGGGGTCCAAAAGCCACCTCATTAATATGACAAAAGACACCTTTAGTGCTTTTGTCACTTAGAAATTTTCAAGGGTGTTAGGAGTACTGTGCCAGAAATGGAGATGAAGACCAAATATATATTTCTTATTATAAATCACATTATCACACCTCTTATGACTGCGAACAAGTGCTTTCCTGTCTATTCAATACCAAACTGGAATTCCCAGCAATAAGGCAAGAAAAAGAAAGAAAAGACACAGAGATTGAAAAGGAAGTGATACTGTCTTAATTCTCAGACCTGGAATTAATAAGTGGGTATATAGCAAGTCATGGAGGACATGCAAGAGGAGAGGGTGTTACTAAGAATTTCAGAAATATAAACAATAGTTGGGTAATTTAGACAACAAATAGAAGCTAGGCCCACCAGTCATGGCATGTATCCCCCACCCTAGTTTCATGAGAATTGTGTAGTACACTTGATATATTTTCATAAGCTTGCCTTGAAAGGACAAATTTAAGCTTTTTGAATCTGTGAGATAAGCTAGTTTGCAAGGTCAGTCTCGATAATGCCCACAATTTTACAGAGTGATGAGTTCCTTCTGGAAGCCCTGAAGTTTTTCTTGCAATTTAAATAGATAAGAAATGGTTTTCCCTATGAAAGCCACTGAACTTGAGAATGAAACAAATGTTGCTTATGGATACCACCTATCTGAGAAAAAAAAAAATGTCAAGAATGTATTGCCCTACTCTTGTTTTAACAGATTTGTTAAATCTTCATGCAGTTCTCTGGTGAGAAAGATTTCCCTGTGTTTACATCAGTAGGAAAATTTTCCTATTGCTGCAATAGATCAGATATAAGAAACAAGTCTTCGTATTGATTTTGCAAATAACTGAGAGTTTATGGAGGAAAGACTTCAATATTTGCCTGTAAAGGGTATATGAGAAACCATATAAGTTATCTATATCATTGCTAATCTCAATAATTTTATGTAACAGAAGATTCAGTTACTGGAATTTGGAAACATCAATATACTTGTCTGACCATACTCTTGTGTTTAATGTGTTCTGACTAAAATAAAATGTTATGGTACTAACTACCTTAACCCTGTCCTATGCAAAACCCTGAGAAATCAGAGTATAATTTTGATATAAAACTAATTCTATTTTCAACTACAATTGCTTAAAAAGTTTTCCCATTTATCACCTAAGATAACCAGACATATCACCAGTGGTTTGCATACCAACTAGGAAAACAGTGGTATAGTTGGAAAAGCACTATAATTGGAGGCAAAAATGCCTACATTCAAATTATGGTTCCTCTGCTCAGTAGTTCTGCAACCCTGAAGAGTCACTTAACATTTCTGAGCTTCAGTCATTTTAAAAGGAAGAAATGCAATAAAAAATATACTGGGGAATCACCTGGCATGTGATCGTGTAACTAAATACTGTCACGTATTTCAAGGACTGTGTTTGCATTTGCACAAAGTAGAGTGCAGTGCAGTCACAGTGAATAAAACCTTTCCTGTAGTTCAGAGAAAAAGTGGGGGAAGGACAGAAGCACAGAGCACAGGCATGCTGGACTCAGAATAACCTGCACTTTGGACATCAACATGCTCGAGAGATTTACTTCTTTAGAAATATGAATAATGCACTCATGCCAAAGGTACACTAGTTTATGTAACATGACTTATCATTGCAGAAGAAAAGCTTTGTCCTTAAACTGTTGAAGAATTTCAGCGTGGTAATAATTATGGGTGATCATTTTGATATCAGAACATATCAGACTTCATTACAACACATTACAAATTAAGCACTGTCACTTAAGGGGTCACCAAGTAACAACACAATCATGAACACCAATGTAAATGTGAGCCCTGTTCTAGAATATCCTTATAGCTCACTTTTAAAATATTTTCAAATGGAAATGTAAGATTAAAAATTTTAATGGGGAGGGAATTCCCTGGTGTTCAGAGGTTAAGACTTCTCGTTGTCCCAGCTGAGGGCATAGTTTCAATTCCTGGCTGGGGAACTCAGATCCCGCAAGCCATGAAAGGAGGAAAAAATGTGGTGGGGAGATTTAAAGGCTGCCAGGTTTTCATAGGACTTCCCTCCAGTTCAGATGGTAAAGAATCTGCCTGCAAAGCAGGAGACCTGTGTTTGATCCCTGGATCAGGAAGATCCCCTGGAGGATGAAATGGCAACCCACTCCAATATTCTTGCCTGGAGAATTCCATGGACAGAGGAGCCATGAGGTTGGAAAGAATCGGACATGACTAAGCATCTAACACACAGATTTTCGTAATATCAGACCATCATCATGTCAGCTTAACTCTCATCTTACTCTTACATTTATACAAGCATCTCTATATAGAATGTTTTAATAAAACCTTTATATATGAGTAAGCTAGTGGAGATGATAGAATTCCAGCTGAGCTATTTGAAATCCTAAAATATGATGCTGTTAAAGTGCTGCACTCAATATACCAGCAAATTTGGAAAACTCATCAGTGGCCACAGGTCTGGAAAATGTCAGTTTTCATTCCAATCCCAAAGAAAGGCAATGCCAAAGAATGTTCAAATTACCACACATTTACACTCATTTCACACACTAGCAAAGTAATGCTCAAAATTNATCTCTATATAGAATGTTTTAATAAAACCTTTATATATGAGTAAGCTAGTGGAGATGATAGAATTCCAGCTGAGCTATTTGAAATCCTAAAATATGATGCTGTTAAAGTGCTGCACTCAATATACCAGCAAATTTGGAAAACTCATCAGTGGCCACAGGTCTGGAAAATGTCAGTTTTCATTCCAATCCCAAAGAAAGGCAATGCCAAAGAATGTTCAAATTACCACACATTTACACTCATTTCACACACTAGCAAAGTAATGCTCAAAATTCTCCAAGCTAGACTTCAAGAATACATGAACCAAGAACTTCCAGATATTCAAGCTGGATTTAGAAAAGGCAGAGGAACCAGAGATCGAATTGCCAACATCCTTTGGATCATTGAAAAGCAAGAGAATTCCAGAAAAACATCTGCTTCATTGACTACTCTAAAGCCTTTGACTGTGTGGATCACAATAAACTGTGGAAAATTCTTCATGAGATGGGAATACCAGACCACCTTACCTGTCTCCTGAGAAACCTGTATACAAGTCAAGAAGCAACAGTTAAAACTGGACGTGGAACGACGAGCTGGTTCCAAATTGGGAAAGGAGTACGTCAAGGCTGTATATGGTCATCCTGCTTATAACTTATATGCAGAGTACATCATGCAAAATGCCGGGCTGGATGAAGCACAAGCTGGAATCAAGATTGCCGGGAGAAATA
>SJYV01045966.1:817394-883528 GCA_006410875.1 Neotragus pygmaeus | reverse complement strand
ATATTCATTGGAGGGACTGATGCTGAAGCTGAAGCTCCAATACTTTGGCCTCCTGATGTGAAGAACAAGAACTGACTCATTTGAAAAGACGCCAATGCTGGGAAAGATTGAAGGAGGGGGGACGACAGAGGACAAGATGGTTGGATGGCATCACCAACACAGTGGACATGGGTTTGAGCAAGCTCCAGGAGAGGCTAAAGGACAGGGAAGCCTGGTGTGCCGCAGTCCATGGGGTCGCAAAGAGTCGGACATAACTGAGCAACGGTACAGCAAGAGCAACAAAAGTCTTAGTAGCACCCACCCCATTTCAAAGGCCAGAAATAGGTCACATGCTCATCCTTAAATAAGAGATTGACAAGGGAAACAGGACTGACATGAGTTACTTAAACCAATCAGAACTTAACCCTGAGCAGAGGATGGGGTTACTTTCTGATGAGTCACTAGGAATGGGTCATTGCGAGCAAGAAATAGGAAGCAATTGATACTAAATGGGTATAAATATATTAACAAACAAACATGTTCCATTCACCAAAGTGCCTGAACTGGATATGAAAAGAGTAGTTGGCCAGTTTAACTCTAAAGGGATTTAGCAATATTGTTTTCCACAGCTGGAGAGGTGGTCTACTTTCTGTTTAATTTCCACTTTTGGATTCTTGGCTGTGCTGAGTTGAATAGTGTCCCCCAAATTCATGTTCACTGGAACATCAGAACGAAACCCTATTTGGCAATAATGCTTGCAAATGTAAGTAGAGTTAAGATTAGGTCATAGTGGATTATGAAGAACCTTAATCCAAAAACTGATATCCTTATAAGAAAATAAAACAGAGACACACAGACACATAGGAGAATGCCAGATGATGGATGCAGAGATTTGAGTGATGCATCTGCAAACCAAGCAATGCCAAAATTACCAGCAGCTACCAGAAGCTAGAAAGAGCCAAAATAAAAAAGATGCTTCCTTACTGCCTTCAGTCACCTTGGCCCTGCTGACACCTTGATTTCAGACATTCAGTCTTAAAACTGTGAGAGAATAAATTTTGGCCATTTTAAGCTACTCAGTTTATAATACTCTATTATGGCCGTCCTAAGAAACTAATATGTTAGATACATACCTTTAATCTTAGTTTTAGGGGGTTTCTTTAAAGTTTAAAATACTTCTAATTCATTGCAGCCTACTTTCAAATGTTATACAATCTCAGTTATAATTTAAGATCAACTTAAAAANAGATGCAGCTCCTGCCTGGAGAAGAGAGAAAGATCAACATTTCATTTCCATGCAGCTCTGGAATATTTTGACTCCATCAAATCAGGACCTGCCTGAATCATCAAGGATACGAAGACAAGCAGGGATAACAACAAAGTTGTAAAACTGCCAGCCGCTCTCACCTGGGTGTGGCCACCTGGGGAAAGACAAGGTGCCAGGGAGACGGTGGCTCCCGCACTAGGGACAGGCTATGCCAGGGAGATAGGCTTCTAGGAGGCACCACGGGAGCTTCACATCTGTGCTTAAGAATCTGGGGTGCGTGCCTCTGCCACGAAGGAAGGAAACCCTGGGAGTGCTGCCCAGGACTCCACGTCCCCACTCTCCACCTGGAGCTCTCTCAAGAGGGGCTGCTGCCCATCCGCTGGCTCTGCTTCCCTTTCCAGGCTGACAGCAAGCTTGGAGGGTCCTTCAGCCACGGACCCAGGCCACACAGGGCCAGGCAGAATCATCCTTCCCTCATTCCGCGAATATTGACAAGTACCTGCGATGTGCTGCAGGGCACTGGGCTTACAGCAGTGACCGAGGCGGACAGCCATCACTGGCCTCACACAGTCTGACATTCCAGCCTCACATCAGCAACGTGAGGGCTTGCAGGTAGGACCTGCCCCAGAGAGGGCCATTGTAAAGAGGGCTCTGGTGACCCCCAAATGAGAAACTGATTGTAAGGTCACTGTCTCTGGGAGAGAATGACTAGACGGAGTGGGGCCCCAAGTTCCAGGCGGAAGTCAGGTCTCAAAGTGTGAGGAAGGCCTGCAAACTTGCTCCTGGGAAATGGACTAGTTCCCAGGCCAGCCTCCTTACCCCAGCTCTGCTGCCATTAGCCATCAGGGACTGCTGACTGTATTTATTCATGGAGGAATATATATGTTTACCACATGTGAAGGCCTGGCATTTATTCAGCCACCAACTGAAAAGTAAAGCTGGCTGTCAACTTTACTTTTATGAACCCAAAAGGCTATGTAGCACTTTATAAGGTATTTGCATATTGTTTCAGCCTTAGGTAGACACTGCTGGTGACCTGAGTCCCAGATCCTCAGTTCCATGCATCCACTGCATGGCTTCCCACTTTTTTACTTGAGAACTTTTTCTGAATCTAGAGCCCATGGCAACCACACACAGAGGGGCAGGGAAGTTCATGCCTCAAGGACTGTCACATTCTTCCAAACTGGCAGCAACAACATCCCCCATTCCACATGCTCTTTTTTTTTTTTAATGTGTTTTACATATTTATCTATTTAGGCTGTGTTGGGCTCTTCTCTGCAGTGCACCAGCTTCTCTAGTTGCTACACGCAGGCTCTAGAGCACACCTGGGCTCAGTATTTGTGGAGTATGTGCTTAATTGCAGTATGTGGGATCCTAGTTCACCAATCAGGGATTGAACTCGGGCCCCCCTGCATTGGGAGCATGGAGTCTTAGCCACTGGACCACCAGGGAAGTCACTCCACATGCTCTTTTAACAATGTGATTTTATAGGTGGGCTATGTTCAGGTCCCTTGAATCTGGGAGAGCTTGTAACCATGGCAGAAAAGATGTTACATAGCTCCCGAGGCAAGGTCATGAGGAAAAACAGCGGCCATCTGGTTCCCGTGGGATGCGTGCACCTAGAATCCAGTTGCCATGCTGTGAGGAAGCCTAACCAGCTCACATGGGAGACCACACAGAGGGGCCACCTGTAGGTTCTGGCCAACAGTTCAACTGAGGCCCTGGGCAATAGCCAGCTTCAGCTGCCAGATGTGAGAGAACCAGTGAGCCTCCAATGATGCCAGCTCCCAGCTGTCAAGTCACCCTCAGCCTGCATGCCTACCCAGCAGAGGCTCAGACATTGCAGAGCAGAGGAAGATCATTTCTGCTGTGCCCTTTCCAAAATCCGTATCTACAGACTCACCTACAGGGTCAAATGGCGCTTGTTCAATACCACAGAGTTCGAGTGGTTTTTTATACAGGGATAGAAGCTGGAAAGGGGAGCAAACAACGAAGAACAGTAGTTTTTGTATAAATGTTCCAGCCTCCCGTTTCCTGGGCAGATAATTCTGGGAGGACTTACGGAAGGGCTAGGTGGGAACTCGGCCCTATTAACTTAAGGCAGTTACCTGGATTCCTCTCCCTTCACTGGATTTCCTCTTTCCTGGTCATACTTGCCCTGCTCCCTCACCCTGCTGCATGGGATCACCTCCTAAACAATCTACACAGAAGTCCTGTCTAAAACCCTGCCCTCTTAGAAATACAGCTACAACTAGCCTTATGTCTGCCCTAGAAGCTGTTTTGTCCCCATCCCCATTTTGCAGATGACAAAACCGAGGCACAGAGAGGTGAAGGACTTGCTCCAGGCTGTACGAAGAGTAAGAGGCAGGATCAGGATAAGGATCCAAGCGTTTGGCTGTGGGTGCAGCTAAGGAATTACGAGTGAGGGCAAGCAGGCTGGAGAAGCTCTCAGAAGCTTTGCAAAAGTTGTTCTCAGGGACATGGTGGTTGAAAGGATGTTTTGCAATTTACTCAGTCAAGCGCTTGATCTCATTTGCAGTGTCAGATGAGAAGCAAACAGCAGACCCATGGGCCACCAGACAGAGACCACACCCAGGAAGCCCCACGCATCTTACCAGCCCCAGGTCAGGAGCACTTTTCAGGTCCACTCCCATTTCAAGATCATATGATTCGAAAGCATTCCTTTTTACAGCATTAAATAGATTCGCTTAAAAAATATATATTTATTTATTTGTTCAACTGAATCAGGTCTTAGTTGCAGCAGCTGGAATCTTTGTGGTGGCACGTGGGCTTAGGTGTCCCAAGGTATGTGGGACTTTAGTTCCCTGACCAGGGATCGAACCTGAGTTTCCTGCATTGGAAGATGGATTCTTAACCACTGGACCACCAGTGAAGTTCCTCAATTAGAATGTCTACTAGTAAATTTAAATTTCACAATTCAAAACTTACTCCAAAGATCAGCATGAAGATGTTCTTTCAACAAGTTTCTAGGAAATCTGTTTATTAAGTACTTAATTGTAAGTCAGGTACTGTCCTAAGCACCCTAACCTATTAGGAATCATCCTTATTTACAAATGAAGAAACTAAGGCACAGAGAAATCACACTTGCCCAAGGTCACACAGTGTGTAAATGACAGAGTAATAGTAAAATGAGCAAATGGTAAAAGTGTAAATGACAGAACACTGACCAGTATGGTCAGCCCCGGAGAGCCTGAGCTGGAAGCAAAGGGCATAGAGCCACACAGAAGGAAGGCGCCAGCTCGCAAGGTGTGAAGGGGGCTGATGTGGACTAAGGGAGCCAGCTCCCTGGGCCTGGCAGTCTGCCCCCTTAACGAGTCCAACAGTTTCACTCTAGGGATGAGGATCTAAGACTCAGAGAGGGACATGCCAAGGAACACAGCTCCTGAGAGGCTAGGATCAGGCCCCAGACTCTGTCTGCACTCTGCATTCTCCACAGAATGGAGACCCCTGGCTCAAGAAGGGCAAGTGGGAGGTGTTTTAGATTTGAAGACCCAAGGCAGGTCCTAGACAAGGGGCTCTAGCCAAGAGGAGTCAGGGATTAGCATGTGACTGGGATAGGAAGACAGGCTACCCTTTAAGGTTTGGTTTGAATATAGAACCAGCAAAGGCAGTGTTCTTCACAAGCCGAGAGGCACGTCCTTTCACTGAGATGCCAGTCCTTGGTGAACTGCTTATTGTCCTTAGAAGGCTGTTCCCTTGTTCAAGGAATTTCCAGAAGCCTGAGCCTATTGATGTCTCCCTTGCCATCGCCCTCTTCTGGACACTCTTAGCATTGGCATGGATGAGGGAGAGGTCAGGGGGTTGGGAGGATGGACGATGGCTGTGGCGGATGCTCAGAGCTGGCTGAAACCCTACACCTACTTTCCTAGCCCTGCCCGCCCATCCCATCCCATCCCATCCCATCCCATCTCATCTCATCCCATCCCATCCCATCTGGGAAGAGTCACAGAACATGCATGCCCTGGTTATTTAGCAATTTCTCCAAAATTATTGGAGAAAAACGAGGCTGCCTTAGTGTTATTCCACAAAGCTGAGACCAGCAGCTGGAGAGCTCCCAGACAAGACCTAAATCTCTTTCACCCAGATTCACAGGGCCCAGATGAGCACTCAGCATCCTAGAGGCGCTCAATACATTCTCCAGCACACTGCCTGCTACCCCTCGTCGAGGCCCACACCGCCTCCCACAGGCCCCTGGTTCACATCCAGTAAAATCCAGGTTCTGACAGATGCAGGTGATGGCCGATGGCGGATCTACTCCACTTAGCCCCCATCCCAGTTTTGTATCCTCAGTGTCCTTCTTCTCAGGCAAGGCCACCATTCATTGCTCCAGAGGCTCTTCAAGCCTGTTGGGACCTAGGTCCAGTGAGGAGCAGAGACACCTCACTCAGGACATGCTACCTGTGGATATTCTCTCAAATTACCCAGGGATCAACTCTGTGCTCCTTCCTAAAGCAGAAACCCCACAAGGTACAGCAATGGACTGTTATTCTGGAGAAGTCTTCCTTCAGGGTAAGACCAGGCCCTCAAGCCTGGTTTGATCGGCACCTTCCACAAGATTCTCAAGTCTTACGCTCTCCTAGGTTCTCTGGCCTGGGAGTAACCTGGTCTGCCCCAGATTTCGCGACTTCTGACCTGTCCAACCCAGAGCCTAGACTACACTGGCTGCAGTAACAACACAAGCCGTGTCTTCATCATTATTCCATGCGCACAGAATTTCCCCATAAATTATCTCAGACCTCCGACAATTACTTCCCCAGTGCAGAAGAGAGAACTGAGCCTACTAGAGGGAGACTGAGCCTCTCCAGGGAGTGAGGGAACGGGCCCACACTGGCCCACGGCACGCCCTCAGTCAACAGAAGTAAAGCACCTTGCCCTCCTGCGCGTGGAGGATGAGAGCTTCCTTCGGTCCGCTCGTCTGAGGGCCGCCCACAGAACCAAACGGACCCTGCTCAGAGCCAGGAGCTGCTCGGCGGGCTTCAGACCAACCCTCTCGGGAGTGTGAGCACCCCTCGGGGAGTGTGAGCACCCCTCGGTTCCAGCTGGGTACTGCCCCAGATCCACGGCTTTCTTTCGAACATGCGCTCGGGTTTTGCAGCGGCTAAAGCCGCTACGCTTGGGACACACGAGCCCCTAGTGGGAACTAGAGCTGCAGCGCCCGGGCCGCGATTAGCGCCAGAAACACCCGCGCGTCCCGGGGCGCGGCTTCCTGTCCGGATTAGAGCACCTGACGGCTTCCATCTCTGCCCGTCCAGGACGACCCCCAGCCGCGACCACAGAGCAGGCTACGCGGAAGCCTGCAGCAGCTCAAGTCACGCTCATTCTCCATCGGCTGCCGCTTTCCTTCGGCCCGCTATGAAGCTTTTCCCTTTTTAAACTCTCTTCCCAAGAGTAACCACAAGATCTTGGGAAACTTTGCGTGAAACTTACAAATGCCAGGAAATCGGAACCAGAGACTCCGTCTCAGCCTGGGAACGCCGCGCCCAGCCTGGTTCCCGGCCCTCTGCTCCAGCTCAGCGCGTCCGGCGGTGGCCCGTGCCGACCACCTGGCTGACAGGCGACCCGGGGGCCCGCCCCAGCCCCCGGGCGCCCTCTCGGCCTCGGACGCTTCGGGAACATTCCCGCGGCCGCCACCCGGTGCGCGACGCACACCAGGGGCCAGGACGTCCCTGCCGGAGAGGTGTTTAAGCAGTCCCTCTGGGGCATTGTCTTCCCGGGGAGTCCGGGGGATCTCAGCGGAGGGGAAGGGTGACCCGCCCCCACAGACTGCCGCGCGGGCTTGCCCACTACCTCGTTTGCATTTCAAAGGCAAACTTCTGCCGGACTTCCCCGGCGGCGGCACCTACCGGCTTTGCACGGGTCGTGGTAATGCTCCAGCTGCTGCTCCGCGCTCTCCTCGCCTTCCAGCGCCGAGGAGTCCCAGGTGGCGTCCGAGCGCTCCCCGAGCCCCCCGGCGTCGCGGGGCAGCGGCAGCAGCAGTACCAGGAGAGGCAGCAGCAACGGCACAAGGGCCCCGAGCGCGGTCACACGGGGCATGGTTGCCAGCGCCCGGCAAGACCGAGGGAGTTGAGGGCACCGAAAGCTGGACTCGGGCGCGGGACCGCGTACAGAGTCGGGTAGGCGGCAACCCGGCACGGCAATTACGCGCGGCTGCCGGGCATGGCTCGGGCGCGGAACCCCCAGAGCGCGGCGTCCCAGTCCGCGTCCGCGCGCCTGGGAAGCCGCTGCTCGGAGCTCCTTGCTCGTCGGCCGAGGCTGCTGCGGCTGCGACTGTGGCAGTGGTTGAAACAGTGGCCGCTCCGCCCCTCTCCACCCGGGCTGGACCGCACAGCCCTCGCCAGGGGCCCCGGGCAGCCAATCACTCGGGCGCCCGAAGAGAGGCCCCTCCTCTTCCCGGCACCTCCGCAACTTCGGAGGAAGGGGAGCGAGGTGCAGAAGCTGAAGGCAAGGACCCGGGGCCTGCCGAGCTCCCACCGAGCAAAGGGCGCCCTTTTCTGGGTGTTACAGCGCCTCTGGCCCACCCTCCCTTCAACGCTGCTCCTGAAGATCAAGGCTGGACTTCCCGCTTTGCTTTATTCTCAAAATTCACTTTACAACTCCCCGGTGCACACGTGGAAGACAAGAGGCAGTGGGTAGAGCTCTGAGCGCCGGACCGCAAACCTAATGCGAGCGATCCCCATTACCACCAACTCGCTATGTGCTTTTCGGAGAATCATTTCCTTGTAGGGATGAAGCGAATCTTCTTTGGCTCGCTTTTGGCGCAGAAAAAACCCGACGATTACGATCCTCTCAGCTTTCTCCACATTCCCTCGTCCAGCCGTGACCGGCGCTTGCTGCAGTAACCGCCTAAGGTATATTGAGTGGCTTCGAAAATAATGATTTAAAATGACGGATTTCCCCTCTAAGTGACCCTATCCTTTAAGAAAACAGTGCAAGACGCTTCATACAGTCAAGATTGACAAACGAACAGCTATACCTACTATTTGTGTTAAATTACAGGCATGTTTTATTAAATAAGCCATTCACCATTAACTTGATGAAATAAAAACCACCAATTTCTGAAGTCTGGTTAATTTTTTGCTAATTAAAAACATATGCCCAAATAATGTAAGAGAATAATCAAGATATTTGAAACCCCTTCCTATGCAGTACCTTAAATGTAAAAGTTGTTAGAACTGAGCCAATTTGATTTATAGACATCAAAATGCTATTACCAAGAGGCTTTTCAAAGACCTTTCTACAAAAGCAAAATTGTCCCATTAAGAAGTAAAATACATCAATGTGTAGTCAGCATCACACCCAGTAGAACCTTTTTTCCATTTAAACTGCAAGCAGAAAAAAGGAACAAGATTTCCTTTGGGATTTCCACATGGTTTCACAGTCACCAATGATAAAACAGCAGACAGGGAGCCCAGAGCTGGGCTTTACACAGAATTCTGAATTTCTTGCATTATGACCATCTAGTAAGTAGAGTGACAAGTCCTACAACCCAGTAAAGGTTTAACTACTGGGTGTTCTGTCTTGGTCCTTAGAAATGTAAGTTGACCCTGCTTTCATGCTGAGCCTTCATCAAATGGGCATATACATATATAGGATGGAGCCAGATTGGGCAAGGAGTAATCTGGGGCAGGCTGGCGGCACCAGCGGAATGGATGCCACCAAATGGCAGGGAAGACCAAGTGGCCATTAAATAGGTATGGGAAGGAGTTGAACGTCATTTCTGCCTGAACGCTGGAAGGAGTCAAACCCAACGCCATAGGTCTCTGCATTTAACCCAGTGAAGGTCACCACCTGTCAATAGACAAGTCCACAGCGTCAACATCTCAAAAGCCTAACAAACTTCTGTGACACTTCCAGGTCTCCAGATGGCACTAGGCGAACAGCCAACTGGCCTCATTAGCAGGGAATTCCTCCGGAAAATAGACATTACAGGCGACCTCTTGTGCAAGCACTGAGGTTGTGAGCTTTTATTGCCTCTAATCCCCACCTCGTGAGGAGCTGCCAGGCTTCTCACCAACATTCTTTGCCCAAATATTTTGATGACAGTTGTGCTCTAGGATGAGCAGACTGCATCTTTATGTCAGATGCCCTGTTTGAATACTATCTTAAAGGCTATCAAACAAGTATGAACTTCTTAAGTCATAGTACAGAAAAGTTAGAAACAATCGAAAGCAATGGTTAATATTTTTTCTCAGCTTCATGTTTTCTGATTTCACTTACCACTTTTATATTTTAAACTCTAATCGGGGCTCAAATAATTTTATAAATGTATTTTTTAATTTCCATGAAAAAAAAAAAAAAGATAGATTTGGAACAAAAGGCTCTGGGATCTAAAGCTACTCAACTCTGTTTCATTAGTTGTTTGTGGGTTTCCTCCTCCACAGCTCATGATCGCAAATCCACACAACTGTCCCTTTTCAGTCAGATGTCTGTCATCCACCCAACTCTTTGCTGCTACGCCCTATGCCGAGTTCCACAGTTCTCTTGCAGCAGCTCTCAGAACGCCTCCACTCCTACCAAGTTTTCCATAACTACTCCGCAGAGGTCCCTTCTTCCTCTAGATGCCTCTCCAGAGTACCACACACAACCTTCTCCAAGGCGGGGAGCAGACCCTTCAGGGTAAAGAGGGCACTCTCTTTTGCCGGCTTATTTCTTGGTTTACATGAACTGACCACTGAGACAGTACTAAGTTTTTAAACTATTTCATACTGTTACGACTTTCAGCGGCTGTTTAAACCTTCTGTGGCTGAGATCCCCACCTAAGTCCGCTTAAGGGGGCACATGAGGCAATCCATCCACCATCAGACTGTCCTCACATGTGTATTCCAGCCTTGAGCTCTTGCCATCTCCATTATGTCTACTCACATGGCATAGACATCTTGCATTCATCCTAATAGGGCCTTGCTGCTCCATGTCTTTGCCGGGCACAACTTCCTAACTACACAGGCTGCATTTTCATGCCAACATTACAGCAGCTACCACACCTATGACATTTAACCCATTTGTCTGTCCTACCCTTCTGGGTCTTTAACCTGTATCAGACGTGTCTTACTCTCTGGACCCTCTTTGGACCTTCTCTTATCTTCAGTGACCTCCAAGGTTAGGTCCCATAATTTTAGTGGCTTACACAGAGCCATAAGAACTGTGACATGGGCCACTTTAAATGACTTACGTCAAAATTCCCCCTACAACTATGTCCTTCATTTAAAAAATTTGAAACTCCTACCACCTTAAGTATGGAAAACCTTGAAGATAACTTTAAAAATATTTCTAGACTGCATTACCATTGACTCCATGTGTCCCAACACAAATTTATTCCCTCCCCTTCTAATGTTAAACTATTGATTAGCTATTTAATAGAAGCTCTCACTGTGAAATTCAGAAGTTGGTTGTTTCCTCTATTAAACTCCTAGTTTTCCAACCAGACAAAAGTGCCCACTAAAGAGATCTAAAGTACTCAAATTTGCACCAATTTAAACTATTCAACTAACAGGAATTTTCAAGTAAGGTGTCAACTGGGGCTAGTAATAAAATCAGGGGGAGAAAAGAATCAAGGAGGCTGACAAGAATTTAAATAACCAGTTAAAACGGAAGACGAGAAAAAGTACAAATAGACATGGAGAAGTTCGCCACTACTTTTGATGTATTAGTAGTACAATAAAAATAATCCCATCCATTGCTATAGAACACTTATTTCCAACGTGACCTCTATGAATATCTCTTCCATAAGCCGGAGAAGTGACATCCCCATTCTACAGTTAGAGCCGTCAAAACATTAGGACCTAATTTTGATTACTTCTGGGCTAAAAACAAGGAACTCTTTAGCTGCTCTGGTTTCTTAAAATATAGCTGCCTATGCTATCAGCTTCACAGGATAGTTGTGCGTGGACACAGGTGAAACTGTTGTGCAACAGAGTACTAGACAAAGGATCCGCAATCAGGACGACGACAGGGACAGAGTCGTCTGAATGCTGGAGTCAGAGTTTGTACAGAAAGAAAGTCAAAAGAGTGGTAACAAGAGAAAAGAATCATTTCTTAAAAAGACAGATCTTAGTCATCATACCATTCTTCCCACTTTCTGTGTATTTTTTCCCTCCAAGTATGAAGTTGGGGAAAATACCCAAATCTCAAATTTTAAATCCGCTGTTTCAGGGGTCAGCACACTATGACCTGCTGGCTGTTTCTGCTGTTTTACTGGAACATAGCCATGCTCGTTAGCTGATGTACTGTCTCCCATGGCTGCTGTGTTACAATGGTAGAGCAGTTGTGACACAGGCTGCATGGCTCTCAAAGCCGCAAATATTTCCTATTGGGCTTTTCACAGAAAGCTTGCTGACCCCTGCTTTATTTAATTGTGGAAAGCTATTAGTAATCTCTTCATATGCGTGCCACTAATAATGGGTTATCCTTTATGCTTGGATCATCTGTTTTAAAAAGGAAAGAAAGAAAGCATCCGAGGGAAGAACATTTGACTTTTTATTACTTTTAAAAATTCAACTTCAGTTAGATTAACAGACTCGATTAGAACTTCAAACGTGATATATACATTATATACTGCACTGGATTTCTATTACTAAAAAGCCAGTTGGAGCATGGCCTACACAAATCACAGATGAGTACAAAAATGGAAGTCATCACTGAGTAGTAACTGTTTCCTTCCAACTCTGCCACCAATTGTCCGTACTCCAGGGATTTATAGGTTCAAGTCTGACATAGCTGAATAGCCCACGTGGGGCTGCTTTTCCAAAGATACTCTGTTGTCCTTCAAACAGAAGGACATGTTATTTCCTCCTTTCCTTTAAGCTCTTACTTATGTTTATAACCTTCAAATGACCTAAACTGATGAACTGGGGCAAGCACACAAAATGCTGCTTTATCAATTATTAGCCCTGTTCACAAATACTTCAAGATGAACACTTTTCACAAGTTTATTTCCATATCCTAATAACAGTCAAACAAGAATGTAATTTTTCCTTTGTCTGCACAAGTCTGCCTACAGCTCTAAAGAGGTCAAATCAGATGGCTTTTAGAAAATGCTGACAGAACAAAAGTTATTCCTCAAATTGAATTTAAATCTTATAAACTTTCTGCAGTGATATGTCAACTTTCTGATCTACCTCACCTCTAAATCTAGTCTATTTCTATACACGCTTCCAGTCTTGATAAATTTTTACTTCTCTGATCTCCTTAACATATTGTTAAAATATAGCTTCATAAATATGCAGTTTTATGAAGATATAAAACATTAATGAATATTTGTATTTTCATGTCACTACTTGTATTAATTATGTGTGCCAATAAATCAACAGAATGAAGCACTAAGACACACTGAAACCTAAGCTTAAAACCCAGATGAAACTTCAGTGTATAGATTACAAATAGGCTTTTCTTTCTCAAAATTCCTGTACAGAAGCCCTTCGATATGTAGTTTTTCCTGAACAAATTACATTAATAATTTCTTTTTTTACATCTGTAAAAAAAAAAAAAAGGAAATCTGAAACTAATATTTATTTGCAAAACATTTGGCATATGGTGATCAGTAAACATTTAGGAAACAAAAGCTTTATCAAAATGAATGTAATTTGTGGCTAAACCCTGTATAAAGTGGCTTTGGAAGAACTGGAGTTTGCAGCAACCACCTTTATAAGGGGATCCATCCACTCTCAATGGAAAACACTCAAGCATATCATTCACTAGGTTCAGAAATCACCACAGTGTAATTAATTCCAAGGGCACGGGGCTTCATTTACGGGCAAACTCCATACAATCCTGAAGCCCAACATGATATACTAAAGAATGTTTTCCCAACTTTCCAGTCACTACATTTCCACCTTACCCTACTCTTGCACTGCCAGGCTCCTCTGTCCATGGGATTCTCCAGGCAAGAATACTGGAGTGGGATGTCATGCCCTCCTCCAGGGGATCTTCCCGACCCAGGCATCAAACCCAGGTCTCCTGCATGGCAGGCAGATTCTTTATCATCGGAGCCACCAGGGAAGCCCACTCTTGTACTAGGGTATACTTATTAACAATGTCACTAATGTAGTTAAATTTCAGGTGAAGCGTGCTTACAGATACAAATTCGCAGTTTTTGAGAGTTTTCAAAACTTCAGTTGCTAAGTTAAGCAAATGTTAATAAATGAAAGACAAACAGCATTTATGAAGTGGAAAAATCCTACCCTTATATTTTGCTATTCTACAACTGAAAGCTATGGAACTAAACTATTTGTGGATTACATCTTCAAGAGACACACACACACACACACACACACACACACACACACCACACCCCCCCAAAACTATTTGTGGATTACATCTTCAAGACACACACACACACACACACACACACCACACACCCCCCCAAAACTATTTGTGGATTACATCTTCAAGACACACAAACATACACACACACACACACACACACACACCCCCGCCCCTCTAAAAAGCCATAAACCAGTACCTATTTCCTACAGGACTTTTCAAGGTGACTTATACTCATTTTAATAAAGTTCTTAATGTATTTGGATATCACAAAATTATTTTTCAGTGAAGATTCCCAAGGATTTCAAGTACAGATCCGTTTAGTAAGAGAACTGGTGTGCCTGAATGCAGCTAAACCCCTCGTTCTTTAAAACCCTGTATTGCGCCTGAAAGACGCATGAGAAATAAACTCCATTTTATGAAGACAGAAGCTTGTCACCCAATTTACAATCTATCAGAGACTCTATGTTCTTATAAGAATTTTACATGTAGTTTAAAAGTTATATAATATGAGCCATTAAGTACTAACTTTTAGTTCTTTTTCTTATTAGATCTTAAACGTAGTTGTGAGAAAAAACAGAAAATGAAGGAACTAGCAGGTTACACTTCATACAATGTTTTGGCTTGAAGAAGAGGATTTACGGACAGCTTCTGATCAAATTTCTGCTTGTTCATGTCACTCATACTTAAGTGGTAAGAAATCAAACTTGCCACCCTTTATAGTCTTTAATGGTACATTATAGGATGCAGCCTATTAATTTACAGAAACATATTTTGTAATGAAAACACCTTATGTAACTCTGAATGGCATGAACTTCATGTTAAGGTTTAAATACATTAAGGTTAAAATGTTTTGAGTCTTTCTAAAAATACCAATATACAGTATAGTTTTCAGGTGGTCATTTGCATAGCAAACTATTAAACTAGAAACTCAATGGTTCTAGGAAAACTTCACATTATGGACCGTTCCAGAAAGATGTATTCAAAATTAAAATTACTTCTCTTAGAAAACTGTAAGCTTTATTTGCTCATCCTCTAGTACACTAACCACTTTTACCCACCCCCACTTTACATAGTACACTGACCTGAACAGATTTTGTGCCACAATTTCATTCAAAGGGCTTCTCATTCATTTTGTGACTGCACTGGATAATCTAGCTGAAAGCAATATTGGGGATTTTAAAGTATGGGTCCCTTGCATCAGAAAAGCATGAATTAAAAAAAAAAAAAAAAACCCTGCATTCAGTAATACTGTCTTTTGAAAAGATATCTTCAAATTGCAAACACATGTATTTTCACAAAACAATTTGGTCAGGAAATTTTATTTTAACATTCTAAAGCAGTAATGCTTTAGATGTTACTTAAGTGCCCCAGACAGGATTAACAAAATTAAATGTTTCTAAATTACAAATTTGGCTCCTTTTGGGAGTCTCAGAAGAAAAACAAAAGAAAATAATCCCCCCTCCCAAAAGAAGTATGACACACACATTTTGAAGAAACCCCAATGTTTCATGCAGTGGTAGGCAAGATGTAAAAAGCCACCCAAATTCACACATTTCTACACCAATCATCATCAGAAAAAAGTACTCCGTAGTCAATCTGTACATCCAAATGCATTTGGGAATCTACATCTACATTACATTATTTAATGTTATATACATTTAATACCCACCCCCCTTGTTTTTAATAATTTCTTATGTAAAACCTTCATTCAAACCCAAAAAAGATGTAAGACTAAATTGGGGGGAGGGGGCAAGATAATCACTTTAGACATTCAGTTAAAATGTAGTTTATCTAAATCTCAAAATGTTTAATAAAAACAAATATCTTCTCCAT
Organism: Neotragus pygmaeus; assembly: GCA_006410875.1. Lineage (NCBI taxonomy): Eukaryota > Metazoa > Chordata > Mammalia > Artiodactyla > Bovidae > Neotragus > Neotragus pygmaeus. The sequence goes on along the minus strand of SJYV01045966.1, from coordinate 868,167 downwards.
TTAACAATTTGCTTTCTAACTGTACAGTAAATTGCATTGTAGAGAGTACACCTCTATCTTCAAACTGTATCTTCTTTGGATGGAATTAAGATGTAACTGGATAGTTTTAAGATAAATAAATGGGAAGTTGGTCCAACTAAGATGACAGCAGATATATTACATGCAGGATTTAATATTTTTAAATTTTCTCTTAAAAAAAAAAAAAGGGATGCAGTTGAATTGGGGGGGCAGGTGTGGAAAGCAGGTCAAAAAAGAACCCAGGTTCAATATATAAAAATGTCCCACAATAGGTTGATGATGGCAGTAAAAATAAGAGAAAAAAGTAATCTTTCTGGAACATCATTTTTCAGTATTGTAGAAACACTAGTGCCAGGAAGATTTCTATTCATGTAATTTTAGCATCCAAGTTTCCCTCTATTTATTTTATTGGAACAAATGCTTTAAATAAACTATTTGTCCTCTTCACTGAAGAGAGCTGGTCTATTTCATCTTTAATGAGCTAGTTTTTGGGAAGTTTAGCCATGTACTGTAGTAATGCCTACTGCATAAAATCCAAGCATTTGCTGTGAACAGTTGGAGAAAGCAGTCAGTAAGAACCTAGGATCAATGGAAATAGATGTTACTTTAAGCCATCCACGAAAGAGACCCACAAAGTACCCAGTGTTATAGCCCAAATCTTCTTGCGCTTTTTTTTTTCTGTCCAAGTTCCACCCCTGTGAAAGAGAAATTGATCCGAAGTTCCAGGCTTTCTTGGGTCTTTAGTCAATTTTCACATTAGTATAGATTTTTCGGACAAAGGCACTTGTTCCCATGTAACCAATTGCTCCTGTAAAGATAAAATAAGATGGTTTGGAACAAATACATACAGAGCAGTACCCATCATTTATAAACAAACACTAAATGCTCTCTGCTCTAGAAAGTTATTCTTTTTTCTTTTTTCAAGATAACATCTAATGTTAGCATTCTCCCTAAACTTACTAAAATAGTATCACTTGTTTTGCAAATCATCTGTTGCTATCATATACCACTGTGGCCTGCTGTAACATTTTTATAGTTAAATATCAATTATTACATGAATTATTAACTATATGAATTAAAATGATCTCTTAAAAAAACAGAATAATCTCAGAATGACAAAAATTCACTAAATGAAAAAAATAAGTCTTTTAAAAATTTAAGCATACATTATTCTAGGTTATTAAAACAACACTAACATGTTCTCCAAACAACATGATACACTTATGGATAATTTAGTAAGAAGTGACTAGGGGTTCTCTCAGGGAAGGACTGAGACCCATGGACCAATAGTATCTGAAGCTTTAGAGAAGACACATTTCTGATGGCTTCTTTTTTACGTTTAAATTGTAGAAGCTGTGATTGGTAGAAAGGTAGGCATCTGAGGGCATGGATGAAAGAGACAGATAAGTAGATCAGGAATTTTGAAATGCTGTTTTTGAATAATTAGCCTCAAACAGGGCCCAAAATACCAGAAAGAAGGGGTGTTAAATTAATGTTTTGTTAAATTAAGTTTCTGCCTCTTGGCCCTTAAAAAGTGCTCGGCACATGATAAGATACTCAATAAATATTTGTTGAATGAATGAATTAACTGTATAGTTCTTTACTGTAAATACTAAGAGATCTTTAGGACAAGACAGGTGGTCATTCGTATGATAGAGAAGATTCTCCACTAGATTTAGGAATTTACCATCAAGTCTAAAAGTCAGTCTTCCATGAGTTAATGATACACACACATACACATACACCTAACTTTGAACTAATCTTTGAACTAACTTTTATTCACCCAATTGGAGTATGGAAGGAAAAAATAAGTCTTTCTGCCTTTCCTATACATATGAAAACTGTACCTCAAGGGAACCAAATGGCTGATGAGAAGGAAGTTTCTCCTTAGAGAAGTGTCCCAGCTAATAAATATAAAAGGAACAATAGAATGAGAATATGGTAAACACTAATGACTTAGTGGAAGAGCTAGGCAATAATTATCAACGGCTGCTAACCTCACAGAGACAAGCAGACATTTAAGTGCCTCCTTATGAAAGTTTACAAAACACCTGTTAAGTGTTCCTGGACAAGTATTCTTGAGTATGATCAGGTCTATAGATGTAACTACCACTTTACAGGAAATATGAGGGGAAGCACACAGAGAAACAGTAAATAACACCTTGGAGATACAATCAGCCTAACCCAGAGTGTGAAAAACTCAACAGGATTTCAAACAAACAAGCCAATCAAAACCTAAGTTTCTTAAGTAATTGCAAGGGAAAAGAGAGTAAACATCAATAGCTTTAAGGCTGCTTAAAAGACAGTTTTACCAAGCAATGCATGGACTTTAACTGGATCTTGATGCAAACTGTATTTAAAAAGAAATGAGGACGTGTGGGATGAAAGTGAATACTAAGTGAATATTTGAGCACATTAGGAAATTATATATATATTAAAATATTATATAACTGCATTCTTATATATTATACCTATATAATAATTATATAAACACTGCATATTTGATGTATCTATATACCCACATGCATATACACACACACACAAATATTTACAGCTAAAATGACATGAAGTTCTGGATTCACATCAGAAAAAAAGGAGGTAAAGTGGGAATAAAAATAAGACAAGACTGGCTACAAGTTGACAATTACTGATATTAGGTGTGCTAGGTACGTGGGGACTCACTACATATATACTACTGTTTCTCTTTTTGTATACATTTGAAAATTCCCCATAATTAAATATCGAAAATATTTTAAAAACCCACCCAGACAATAAAGGAAACCTATTTTTGTAATAAATAGACACATTTTTAATATGAAATTATATTATACTTGAAAATAGTGATAATTCATTTTAAAATAGCTATATACAAGTCCTTACAAGATAAGTGGAAATAACCATTCAATTTTAAAAACCTGAATTCTTTTTAAAGTATCTGTAAAATTTTAGGTAGAATCAAAAATTTAACTGGTACAATACAGTGCTAGTCCAATAAGCAAATTCAATTTTTGAGACTTTTAAAATATTGTTCCCTTTTGACCAGAGATTTGCTTAAAAGCAAAATAGTGTCATCTAGAGAATCATTTTTCTTAATCTTATGAGTATCAATAATAATCTTATAAAATATTACTTTATAAAAGGAAGAGACTGAATATGCCCTCTAGAAAAATAAATGTCTTGGGAATAATACCAAACTTAATTTTTTTTTAAACTAAAATGCTATGTTCAAAACATAAAATCTGCAGCAATCTAATTATTTCCCCCTTCACATAATAATTTTTTTCCTACATTAAAAAAATTTTTTTTCTTTCAATTACTGACTGAAAAAGCGTATTAGCAACATAACCTGATGAGTATGTATAATTTTTGTATTATGATGACATTTTAATCATTTCCAGTGTGAACTCATTCCCCTCCCCGACAAAAACAGATTAGCACTAAAGGCATATAAACCCATTAAAGAATAAATGTTGGGACACTGCCAGAACGGCAGGGAACTGTAAATGTGCCAGGACTGTCAGACAGCAAGATGAAATTTCAACAGGAAAAGCATTAAAAAAATTTAGCTATTAAGTAGGGGCACTAGGATTCACAATCAAGACTGGCCCCCCAAAGTCTTGCTCCTCCCCAAAACTCCCCACCACGTCTCATACGTCTCACCACCTAATAACAGATCTGCATTATACCTGTTGTTTTATATACATGACACTATTAGAGATAATTACTCTGAAAGATATGCCCATTTCATAGATTAGAAAATGAGACTTGAGGTTAATATGCCCTTCCATGGCCACAAAGAAGGTTAAGTGGCAGCATAGAGACTTAATCCAGGTCTCTCAGGCTCACCAGTCCATGTCTTTTCCACTTTTCATGGTGCTTCTAAAAAGTTTTCTTCATTTTCTAGCTATTTCACACATATTATACACGCTATTCATGGTGATAACTATTACCTCTTCCATTTAATGGAAGACTGTGATAGATCCATGAAACAGTGATATTATCTTCTTTTTATAGATGCTTGGAGACCATGGGGAATCGGATCAAGGTATAGAACCACAGATTGCACAGCCAGAACTTAGGCTCAGTCTGCAAGCACCCAAGTGTGTACTCATAACCAGTCAATTGTGCTGCCTCCTGGACACTTTTATCTCAATGAACAGGGGAACAGAAACTTCCAAACAAAAATCATTTGGCCAAAACCTTAACTTGTTTACACAATAACCTTTTCCAAAAAAATCTAAGCTTATTAAAAAAAAAAAAGAAGGCAATTCTCAACATGAATGAAAAACTAATTGTGGTATGGAAAATAGTGCTATACACAATTATTAAAAACAGGAAATTAAAGAAATCAGAGAGGTAATAAATTAGATTTTGAGGAATAGTTAAAAGGACTGAAATCAGATGTTTGAGTTTCTTTTGGTGTTCCTGATCAAACAATAGAAGGTTATTTCTCGGTTTCCAATTACTGTATTTTTATGATTCAGAAACACTCAGATCTACTCATGATATTCCAAGAATTTCAGAACTTACCACACATTATCCCCAAGGCTGTGCTAAACACCGCCATATATCCAAAGTAAAATGATGTTTGAAATAAGCCATACATCCTGAAATAAAACCAAAAACTTATATATAGTATATCCATTTTTACTTTTAACATAAGGCCTAAATCCTAGCATTTAAAATGATAAACTTAGTTACTAAAATAAAAAATGAGAAAATGTCTCCACTTACTTTGTTTTGAAAAAATAGTAGTAAAAGGAATACATGTAAACATAAATTGCAGTGGATGCAGCAGAGAGAAAACTTGTCCATTGCCTGAAGAAAAAAAGTAACTCTTTTGAATGGATGGCACCGAAAGATTTTAAAGCAAAGCATTTTATAAAAACATCCTTTACGATTCTATATATTTAAAAACAAATGCATGTATAATGGCATTTAAATATATCAACAAGAAGAAAACCTAAGAACTGGAAGGAGAGATCCTAAATTTTGCCAGATTTCTGATTACAAATGACCCTAAATAAACCATTGCCTTTTTCAAATGTCTCCGTATGTTTAAAATAGTGACCCTCATTAATACTCCCAATACTATTTTTTTCTCTAAAATCGTCAATATTTTTATAATTGAAAAAACTCCTACACTATCTTAAGAAAATTTGTACATAGATTTTTACTCCACTTGATGTATTTCAAATGCAATCTTATTTTAAATTATATGGTCCCCAGAAGTACTTCCCAGAAGTAAGTACTCACCACCTGTAATCCTCTGCATTTAGTAGAAAGTATGTGCACACGATGGTCACACAGACAGTCACAATGCACAGGATGACCAGCACCAGCATCATGAAGCCGTAGACGTAATAGATCTTATATGCCCAGAAAGAGGTGAAGATGAAATACCTAAACACAACCCAACAAAGACATACTTTTCCAGTCTTTATTCATAAAACTCACCCTGTTCTTGCTAAATCTCATTTGCACCTTTGTTATCACTTAAATCTCAGTATTTTTCTTTCAAGCAACAGTTTCCCTTCCTCCCCTTTCATTAAATCATTTACAATTCTCTCAAAAATATTTTCTTAGATAATCTTTCAAGAACAGATTCATTAGTAGGGTAGGGTATTCATCTCTAAGTAAACTGAATAAATTAGAAGCTTTAGGAGTGCATTGTGGAAAAAAAAAATGAAAATAGCTAAAAATTCATATTTTCAAAATAAATTCTCATTTCTTTTTTTCTGCATACCATACTATACAAGCAATGCAGTTTATAAAATACCCAATTAAATTTTTTTAAAAGGTTTGATATGGTAATGTATAAAATGAGGAAAAGAAAAATAATTAGGAGAAGAAAGCCTAAGAAAGCTCTATGCCATTTTCACAGGACTGCAAGAGAAAGGCCTCTATTATTTTATACCAAAAAAGATCCTTTCCTCTAATTCCATTACACAGTTCAGTTCAGTCGCTCAGTCTTATCCGACTCTGCAACCCCATGAATTGCAGCACGGCCAGGGCTCCCTGTCCATCACCAACTCCTGGAGGTCACCCAAACTCATGTCCATCGAGTCAGTGATGCCATCCAGCCATCTCATTCTCTGTTGTCCCCTTCTCCTCCTGCCCCCAGTCCCTCCCAGCATCAGGGTCTTTTCCAATNTATCTTTCCTTTTCTCCTTTGCTTTTCGCTTCTCTTCTTTTCACAGCTATTTGTAAGGCCTCACCAGACAGCCAATTTTGCTTTTTTGCATTTCTTTTCCATGGGGATGGTCTTGATCCCTGTCTCCTGCACAATGTCATGAAGCCATCATTAAAACAAAAAGGGTTTTTTTTAACTCCTTTTCTTTTTCTTGTTCCCTTTGGCTTGTTAGTTTCCTATTATTCATTCTTTCAACAGATATTTACAGAATCCCTACACATATCAGAAAAGCAGCGAGAACAGAATTAGACAGTCTCTGCCCTCAAGGAGATGAGATCAGTGAGAAATGAGAAACATCAGTAGAGGGACGATCATGACACACCGTGACAGGGGCTTCACCAAGGCACCCAAGAGGAGCATCTAAGCAGGGCTCTGGGCGAGGGAAGGGGAGCCACCCTAACTCCCCTCTCTCCTTATCTTATCACGATGAAATCTCTCAAAACATAAATACATTGCCAAAACTTACATTTCAATAAAGATTGAGCCAAAAGGTAAAATTCCTCCTAGGCAAACAATAACTGCAGGCTCCATGAACCTGCAAAATATTAAAATTAACAGTAAACTTCTAGTATGATTTCCACATTATATTAACTCTGATAACAGGAATCAGAATACTTGGTACTTAAAAATAATCTAAAGGACAGAAATAAGCCAATAAAGAGAAAAACAAGAATCCAAAGAGGCACAATATTGAAATGGGATTTCGAGTTAGCCATAGTTAAATTCTTTTGGGCATTAAAGCCTAAGATAAAAATTTCAGGAACACAAATTCTTGCTACTGGCAGAACTCAAGAAAAACTCTGTCTCCTCTTGATCTATACATTCCAGTAACTTCTAAAAATTTTAGTCCTTTACTTACAGAAAGCCATAGGAAAAGAAAATGTAAGTTTTGAAACCGCCTCCCCCATCTGAAATAATGTTTCCCAAATTGTGGCCTTGCCAGTCTCTTTGCTCATGCTTTCCTTGGTTCAGTATTTCCTTTTCCTTTGAATTATACAATTCAAGTATTATGAGTTCTGAGTTATAAAAGGAGTCAAAGATGACTCAAAAATAAAATTCAAACCTCATTCATTCACTCAACAAATGTTTACTGATTGCAGTCAGTAATTCTGCAACCCTGAATGCCTTCCCTTGTCTCATATTTCTTTTCCTGCAAGTACTGGCTCGAGTGTTCTCCCTATAAAGCCCTTCCCAAGTCTCCCAGGCAGAGGTGGGTTCTTCTACTGACTCCTGAGCGTAACTCCAAGGCTGCACTTACCACACTATACTATACTGATTACTTATATAATTACTCACTAGATTGTAAACCCTGGCAGGCAGAAGCTATTCATCTAGGTATTCCCAGTGGCTGGCATAGTACACTGCACATAAAAGACAGCAAACTGCCATTTTTGAAATGAACAAACTACAAAATTAAGAAGAAAATGAGTTTGAGAGCTGAAAAAAAAAACTAAAGATCATTTAATCTTGTCTCCTTTCCTCCTTTTATAAAAAGTCAAGATCCACAGAGGTTAAAAACGACTTGCCTGCCAGATCTAGGAAGTGGATTTTGGTTCCCGTATAATGACATATAGAAAATGAAGAGACACACAAGCTTTTCCTACACCTAAATGTGACGCATGGTTACCAAGGGTACAGGTTACTCCTTCCTCTCTTTTACCAGCCTAGTGACCCAGAGGAACTTTTGTGATTTCTGACTAGGCTTTTCCTTTAATCTTATCCTCCTCAGTAATGGGTGAAGGATCAGGATATCAATGGACCTTAACAGGCTTATCTTGAATTTGAAGAAGATAAAAACTGACTTTAAAACACAGACTACAGATGTTCTCATAAGCACTAATCTAAAAAAAAGGGGAAAAAAAAAACATGTATAATTCCTAACACTAGAAAAGATCACTCTCCTTTAAACTAAGGGGCCATTTTATCCAGCTTCTACTTCTATAGATGTCTGTATACCTCCAGGTCTTCAAAAGACTGTATAAGTACTTGAAAATAAGTAATATTTATAATATAGTAAAATATTTATGAACAGAAGCATTTCAGTATATATATATCCCCTATTATGAATATGTAGAGTCTACCACACAGCTGTTTTAATGAGATGGGGAATAAAAAATTATGCAGTAAGATTGTTCTATTTATGTCCGTAAGAATTAGTAAAATAAAGAATACAGAATAGCATAAATCAGCACTAAAACACTGAATATAGAAATATAAACATATTAGTGATATCTCATTTTATGTCCAAGGTTGAAAAAATATAAACCATCTCAAGTTAAAAATCCATCAAGAATCATTACTTCAAAGCCAACTAAATGAACTATAAACTATGTTTAAACTACTGCAGTAGAAGAACAGCTTTAGCTGTTAAACAGAAATACCTGTCATCTTTTGTCAGGATTAAATCTTGAATTATGGGAGATCCTTAAAAACACATTTTGTGCATAAAATGATGAACCGTATCTAAGATATTTCTATACTATCCCAGAAGTGAAGATAAAGAATGTAGGTCAGTAAATTATGTGCTCAGTCACATTCAACTCTGTGTGGCCCTATGGATTGGAGGCCGCCAGGCTCCTCTGCCCATGGAATTATCCAGGCAAGAATACTGAAGTGGGGTGTCATTTCCTACTCCAGGGGATCTTTCTGACCCAGGGATTGAACTGGCCTCTCTTGCATCTCTGGCATTAGCAGGCAGATTCTTTAACACTAGCGCCACCTGGGAAGCCCCAGTTCATCTCTCAACTGATTCAAAACATATATGGCTAAATGTGTGTCGATTTTGAATAAAAAATGTGGCAAGGACACTGAAATTATAAGCCAGGAGTTGGTAAACTTTTTCTGTAAAGGCTTAGATAGTATTTCATGTTCTACAGGTGATATGGTTGGTGTCTGTCCTAACTGTTTAACTCTGATGCTATAGTGGAAAAGCAGTCATAGACAATATGGGAACAAACAGGCGTGGCTATATTCCAACAAAATTTTATTTATAAAAACAGATTTGGTTTATAGGCTGCAGTAATACAACAGCTGCTGCATTAGCTCCTATCTGCCTCGCCTCTATGAACTAGTGTACTGACCAAAGCATTTGATTTCTCTGTGAATGGCACTAATATTCAAAAAGTGAAATAAAGATATCATTTATTACTACTCCTAACAATATAAGTTGAAGGAGAATGAAAAAGACAAATGTTAAGTTTAAACTTATAAATACATGCCAATTCTAAAAGTTATGTATACGCAATAGCCTTAAGAATTTATATATTGTGAGAAGCAATCAAAACAATTTAGCATTCTCTTTACCATTTTTTCTCCGGTATGGGACGAGGCACAGCATTGACACGACAGGGAAAGTTGGGTTGACCTGACAGATTTCGGCCAAGTATTGTACCAACAAGATTTAGAGGAAGGATAACAAAAAAACAGATGCAACAAACAGCCACCTGTAAATTAAATTAAAATGTGTGTGATTACTCAGAGAATAATAATATTAACAAAAACAAATAAAAAGGATACAAAAATTCAAATGCAATTTGATTATAAAAGAAAATGTTTAAATTCAAAATGGGTTAAAATTGTGCAGAATACATACTAATAGCAATAGGAAAATAATGTGCTTTAAAATATTAGAATTAAACTAAATACAAGTTGAACCATATCTCCTAACAACTGCAGTTCCTGGTATTTCCTATTCTTTCACACTGCCCCTGCCACAGTCCTTTTTTCTCTCAGTTTCAGCTGTCATGATTTTAACATATCCTTTATCTTTTATTATAACCAACTTATTTACTTGCCTGCACTTCACTGAGCTCCTAATAAGCTCAAGGACCTTTACAAGCGTTATTTTCCTACTTCCCAGGTGAAGAAAACGAGACACAGAGGCAACGTGACTTCCCTTGAGCACACAGTTTAGTAGGTAGCCAAACAAAGGTTTCAGTTCAGATCGGCCTGTCTCATTCTGTCTGCTCGTTTCTATTCTACAGTGCCTTAGAATCTTACAAATAGGAGAACATCACTATTTATGCATATATATATATATATATATATATATATAACTAAGATAATATGAGTATTTCTCTGCCTATTAGTAATCCAAAATCTAATATTACAGGGGAGACCATACAGAGATTCTAGAACCAAAGTTGAGGAAGCATTTATTTTTGTGATCTCTTCTTTTTTATATAAACTTGTATTCTTACGAAGACACACTCAAGCTCCTTCCAGCCAGCAAGTAAATTAGGATTAGTTCACTCTGAACTTCTAAAACTGAAACAGAACTGAATCACCTCTAGTATCTCTCCAATATATATTTTTGGGTTCTAATAAATAAAAAGTAAAAGTGAGAGAAAAGCTGAATGAAAACTGCGAAGAAATTAACTGAGAGAAATGAAGAGGTGTGGGGTAAAAAACCCACAGTGATGACATGAGGAGGAAAGGCTCTGTCCTGACGCACCATTACTGAAAACTCTGCATCTTCATTACACCCTGATGTGTGCTTGTGTGCATTTAAACAAGTCAAAGAGTATCATCGTTTTCCTTTCAGGCAGTGCGTAGTCGCTCAGCCGTGTCCGATTCTTTGCGACCCCAGGGACTGTAGCCCACCAAACCCCTCTGTCCATGGAGAGTCTCCAGGCAAGAATACTGGAGCGGGTTCAGAGAATCTTCCCAAACCCAGGGATCAACCCCAGGTCTCCTGCATTGCAGGCGGACTCTACCATCTGAACCACCAGGGAAGCCCAGTAAAACTTGTATAAAAGTAGGAGAGTTAAGAATTCTGACATTCCACTTTAAAGCTCAGACTTAGAAACTCAAATCAGTGGTATCTCAGTTTAGACGTGTTAATAATAAGAATTTTTGCTTATATGAATAATAAGAAAAGGCGAAACATAAAAAAAGGCAGATATTTTAAAGATATTTTAAATAGTAGTATATATTGTGAATTATATATATCCCATATATGGGGTTTGAATTCTGCCTCAATTTTTGTTGTTTTTTAAATTATTATTTTGCTACCATTAAGTATATAAAATTCATAAATATTAAAACACTGTAATAGAGACCTACATATTTTCCCTTAATTTACCAGAACTCTAATTTCAAACAAGGACTGAAGAGAAGTTGTTGAGAAAACATTCATATGTGGAATGACATGGTCTAGCAAAGTAGTTTTCATCTGTCCCACAGAACCCTCAAGTCCTGCTGAAAAAAGTTTTAGTTAGGAATTCCACAAGCACTTGTTTTGAAAATAGCTTTTTTTTAAAAAATTATTTTTAACTGTAAAAAAAAAAAAAAGGCGGGAGGAGGGTCAAAGGGAGGGGACATATGTAAACCTATGGCTGAGTAATAGTTGATGTTGGAGAAACCAACACAGTATTATAAAGCAATTATCCATCAATTAAAAATAAAGAACAACAACAACAAAATAAACAGACTCAAATTAGTTTTATACCAAATATTAATAGCTGGATACCACAATCAGGTTAACTCATTTCACACAAACTTCAGAATAAAGTTTATTTTGCTATCTCTGTATGTATATATATTTGGACTCCTAGTAAATGTATCACTGATTAGGGAGGCCTACACTGGTCATTTGTTCTTCCTTCCCACACCCCACTCCCACCCAATTTTGGCCTGCACATATTTGCTCATTAAAAGCTTTATAAACAAATGCACTACAGTACATGCATGTCATAAGCAATTAAATGGCAGGTGAAGTGAAGGGATACCTTGCCTGTGTGCTCAAAGCATTAACAACAGTCAATAAAGGAACCTATAAACAGTCTCATCAAGACATTGTCAACTGTTCATATTTGTTTGATTCCCCTTCCCCCTTTTCCTGACTTTAATACATGGTAAAAATGCGAGCAGTATGTTGGAAACTGTTAGTGACTAAACTGTAAAACCAATTTCCTGCTCCTTTATGTCCAAGTTCTGGATGAGTTTACTTGACGAAATACTCTGAGACTGCAAGGCGAGCTGTTTAAGAAAAACAAGTCACAGGGAACTAAATCATCTGTGAAGTCAGAATTTTTCTCTGTACTGATACTCAACCAAATAAACTGGTTACTAAAGAAGAATGTTATCCTATTAGGTCTGTATGCATCACAACTTTCTTCATTAAACTTAAAATGTTAAAGTACTGAATTAGCAAAATTTATTTATACTAATAGAATCATGCTTATTATCTGCTTTCTTTCTTGGGCTTCTGCATTAAGCTTTCAGTTAACTTGAAATTTGGCAACTAAAAGTTAAAAAAATTATTAGCCTAATATACTGGTGGAAACCCTGGAACTCAAACTAATATAGGGCCTTCCCTTAGAGCTTCTAGCCCTTGTTCACGGATCAACGTAGTAAAGTGAAAGCAGGGAGGAGGGAAGGAAGGACTCACTCCAGGTTGAGGGCGTCACCTAGCGACAAGAACAAGTTAGAAACAAAAACTGCATATAACTCCTTAATATCCCAAAGATGCGACCAACTGGTCAAGTATTCTCAACCTCAGTCACAAGACAAGATTGTGAATATTATTTTATCTTTGTCTCCAAACTGGCCTTTTAAGGAAATCTGTGGTGTGAGTGAGATGGAAAGGGAAAAGGCAGCCTAAAACGTGCTATTTTGGAATGCTAAAAGATATAAATTTCACTGTCTGTCTGAGGATGACAGACAGTAATTGCTTACAGGTGAGGTGATTCTCAGGCTTCCCAGGTTGTGCCAGTGATTAAAAAACCCTCCTGCTAATGCAGGAGACATAAGAGACTCAGGTTCAATCCCTGGGTTGGGACGATGCCTTGGAGGAAGGCACAGCAATCCACTCCAGTATTGCCTGGAAAATCCCATGGACAGAGGAGCCTAGTGGGCTGCAGTTCATGGGGTCGAAGAGAGTTGGACACAACCAAATCAACTTAGCACAAGGTGATTCTCAGAAAAATATCATCTTCTCAGTCATTATGTTTAGGTATTTCCTTGACATGTGCTCAGAGCAGACAATTTTTATTACTCCTTTTCTACTTATACATTTTATACCTTTATACCTACATAAAAATAAGCTTCAATTTAAGCATGCTGACAATAATCAACCTAGTAAACAGGACACTGCCAACTCAAACACAAATACTTATAAGAAGCCTATCTTATAGATATTTTTAATACTTCTCATTCTGATTCCTGGCAACTTCAATACTATAATAGAAGAAAACACTGGATTTTAAGTTAAGAACTTATTCTACGGGGCTAGCCAAAAAGTTTGAGCTTTTTTGTAAGCTGGTATGGAAAAATCTGAATGAATTTTTTGGCCAATCCAATATAAAGCTAGTATTATCCTGATACCAAACCATTAAAAAAAGACATTGTAAGAAAACTGCAGATCAATATGTCTCATAAACATAGATGCAAAACAACAAAAATTTCAGCAAATTAAATCAAGTTATATATAAAATGGATAACACATCATAACAAATTGAGGTTTATCAACAGAATTCCAGATTGGTTTAAGATTCAAAAATCAATCAATGCAATCCACCATATTATCAGACTGAAAAAACAAAAATCATAGATCATCTCAAAAGGTGCAGAAAAAAATAGTTGCAAGAGACAACCTCCCTTCACAATAAAACAAACTCAGTAGCTTACGAATAGAGGGAAACTTCATCAAGAAGGACATGTATGAAAAAACTACAGGTAACATTTCTTGATGGCATAAGGCTGAATACCTTGCCCCTAAGACTGGGAATAAGATAAAGACTCTGCTCTCACCTCTTCTGTTCAACACTGAACTGGAGGTTCTAGCCAGTGCAATAAGGCAAGAAAAAGAAAAGAACTAGAGGTTCTGACCAGTGCAGTGGGGCAATAAAAAGTATACAGATTAGAAAGGCAGAAGTAAATCTGTTTATTCTTAGACAACACAACAATATATGCAAAAAATCTCTGGGAATCTACAAAAAAGAAATGAGAATAAGTGAGTTTAACCAAGTTGCAGGATGCAAAGCCAATATGCATAAAACAACTGTTTTTCTATACACTAGCAACAAGCAACCACAATTTTTAATTTAAGAAATATCATTTACTAGTTAAAAAATATGAAATACTTAGGAGTAATTTCAATAAAAGCTGTACAAAACCAGAGCATTAAAATCTACAAAACATTACAAAGAAAAAGTAAAGGTGTCTAAATAAGTCAAGAGATATACCATGTTCATTAGTCAAGACTCAATACTGTTAAGATGTGAATTCTTCCCAAGTTTGTCCACAAATTTAATGGAATTCTAATCAGGTTTTTCTGTAGAATTTGACAAGTCACTTCTAAACTTCACATGGAAATGCAAAGAACCTAAAAACTCCAAAACAACTTTGAAAAAGAATTGATTTCAAGACTTATTGTAAAGCTACAATCATCAACACAGTGTGATACTGGAAAAACAAACAAACAAACCCAAATCCATCAATGCAACAGCAAAGTAGAAAAGCAAGTCCAGAAATAGATCCACACAGATACATGGTCAACTGATTGCACTCTTCTCATAACCTTTGAGAGATCACAAAACAGCACTCATCCACTCATCTGTCTCCATTCTTTCCTCACTGTGCTTATTTCCGATTATACTTCATGGATTTCATTTCTGAGACCCTTGAATTCTCATGACATTTTCCCAGTTATGGTAAAATATTTGGATCATGAGAAAGCATTTCCCTGAATATTTGTGAAATCTTTTTCCCTAAAACCTAGGGCACATTTCTGGTATTTCCCTTCCCAAGGTAAAACAAGCCTTAAAATGACAAACGTGGCTCATGACCTGTTACTTCTCCATCAGCTGTTCTACCTGCTGAGAGACAAAATCACCAAGTATGGTAAGTCACGGATCTATCAGTGCATTCTGAGGCGAACGATATTCAGATAGAAAGGTTATCAGTTTCTGTGTTCCTTTGTCTCTATGAGTTTAAAACTACAATTTGGTTCTCTGTCCTTTGAAAACCTCCAATATCATTAAGAATCTAAGATTTACAACCCAGAAAAGACTTGATGCCTAAAACATTTTTTCAGAATACCCTGGCAAACCTTTCCTCATTCCCAAGAAACCCTCCCAGGGCCAAAAACTCTGGGTATGACACTTAAATCATTTTTGAACAAATTCCAGAGGAAAAAGGTTTTACTTTACCAGATTCATTTAATTTGAAATACACTCTCTCCAACTCTCTGTAGTATCTCGGCCAGAATAGCCAACTTCATGAACAGGTATAGTCATCTCTGAACCATCTTTGACCCCAAATTTCATTTAAATGCTTTCTTATAGAATTTTGTAATATTCTCTAGGAATCATGCCTTAAGACGAGACGCTAGACATTAGCTTAGATTACTGCTACCACCTCTACTTATGTTTCTTTTACCTTAATAAGCTGCTAAGATTGACAAGTACTCAACAGGTTTAATCTGGCATGGATTTAATGGCTTTTATGCACAGGTACATATGACCAGAGAATCTGGGGTCCAGAGACAAACTCTCCCACTTTCAAAGTTATCTTGGGCTAGCCCTGGGACAAGAGAAATATTCTGACAACACTCCAGACTCCAAGTGGACAAAATCCCCTTTGTTCTGGGGCCTCTACAGGGCAACAAGGAAGCTGAAGTCACTCTTACTAAAAATGAATTAAGCCCTCAATTGTGGACTCTCTGAGAAAACAGAACTAGAGTGAAGATTACCCAGAGAAAGGGCTCAGCCACGAGATCAAAGGAACGGGAATAGAATAAGCCTGGGGAAGAGTATACAGGAGTATCTGAAGACTGATTTTAAACGAGGGTATTAAAGTAGGGGATCCAGTTTATCCAACATTTGGGACTTGGGAACTTTACAGCTAACAGATCCACCCTCAGATGCTGAGAACTAGAATCAGATAAACACTAGAGATTGGGTTTAAAGTAGGACAGATAAACTGGCATAGGATGAAGCCCTGGGCGTTGAAATTTTTTAAACTT
This sequence comes from Neotragus pygmaeus, assembly GCA_006410875.1. Classification (NCBI taxonomy): domain Eukaryota; kingdom Metazoa; phylum Chordata; class Mammalia; order Artiodactyla; family Bovidae; genus Neotragus; species Neotragus pygmaeus. The sequence continues at coordinate 851,989 of SJYV01045966.1, read as the reverse complement.
CCAAGTGATTCTATGGGTACCCAAGGCTGGGGACCATGGAATTTATGAGAATAATATAAGCATTTCCTTCATACTGTCAGCAAGTCAAATCACTTAAAATACAAATTTAAGTAGTTAAAACACTTAAAAACTAGGTCAAATATCTCAATTCTTACATTTCATGTTCTAAACAAATTCTGATACTCTTAAAAGGAAGAAAACATTTTAGACCAAACACCTGACTACAAACTGAAAGCAGTATTCCTTCATTACAAAGACCAGGACATTAAGACCAGGATATTGTAGGAGGATGCTAAGCACCAATAGTCTTTTATACCTTAAAGATCAATTTCATAGACCATCTCTTGCTCAGCATAGGGTCTGATACTATATTTGAGTAATCAGTAACTATTAAAGTATCTAAAGGTAAATTACATTGAACGTTAACATTTAAAACCCCATTTACAAAGTGGCAAAATTTATAATTTTTGTGAAACAAAGCAACTTTGAAATAACATTTTTGCCATAACAAATTAAAAACTTTATGATAAAAATTATAATGGAATCTGAATTTTAATTTTTAAAGCACTATGATAGTAATTCATTTGGCAGATCACCTCTAAGTAACTTGACTCTCTCTATATAATTTCTGATGTCCCAGAACTACTATAAAGCAAATTATTTTCCAGTTCTTAATGTTACTAATTCTTTTACCCTTTCCTAACGATTATCAGTATCCGTGGCTTGCAAAAACAAAATACAAACCACAAAAAGCTTCAAATTTTGAAGCAATCTGCAAACTAGTCCTAAATAAAAATTATTAAATATTTAATAAAAACATATATGCAAGGTATCTCTGAAAAACGTGGACTGTAAACCAACCAATCATCTGGACTTTTCTGAGACCATTCAATAACTCCCATATGATAGAAAGAAACCCAAAACAAGGTTAAAATTCACACAGAGATACAGGTTCCAGCTGCAGTTCTGCCATTGAATCAATATGATGTTAAACGTTACCTTACCTCTCTGAAAACAGTAACCACCTTGCAACTTGCGTGTGTGTGTGTGCATGTCTGCACAAGTGTACACTGAGACTGAAGTCTACTCTAGGCCTAAAATTCTGTTTCTAGTAAAATGATAACAACTGGAAGAATCGAGAGACTGTGAGTTACCTCTATAAAGCACCAGTATTCCTGTGCTTTCGTTTTAATATATTTTAAAAATGTACAACATTTCAAACTCTGTGATAACATGTAAGATATTTATAGCATGTAAGTTATCAATATTAATATAAATGCTTTTGTGAGGTTCTAAAATTAGTAGTTACCAAAAAAAAAAGTTACAGACAGACTTCACTTCACCACTGTACTCAACGATCACCTTAAAACACCCATGTTTCTTATGTGTCATCATCCTTCCTCTGCAATATATTCACCAGTTTCCCTCATTTCTAATAAACAGTGTTCTCTTTTGTCTTACTTTAAAGTTGACCTTTCACTTCATTGGTTGACAAAATCAAGAAAAATTTTCTTTACCTAACTTTCCAGGACTGAGTAGGGACTGGCTGCAAATAGTAAAAGGCAGCTGTTATACTTAAGGTACCTCCTATTTAGAGGTACCCTGGAGAGACAGTAGACCTCATATTACAATGCTTATCAGTCAGTCAGTCAGTTCAGTCGTGTCCGACTCTTTGCGACCCCATGGACTGCAGCACACCAGGCCTCCCTGTCCATCACCAATATACTCTCAGTTTAAAAGTAAGATTTGAGCAACTCACCATAGTTCCAAAAGGAATGGCTCTTGAAGCATGGTAATAAATGGCTATGAAGTTGATGAAGAAGGCAGTGCCACACACCATAGCGGGGATAAGGAATGCACCAATGAACATCTGCTTTATCCATCTCCTTCCTGAAAGAAAAGGGAAACTGTAAAAATCGGAGAAGCTAGGTAGACAGACATGCATCAATGTTTGAAAGGTGGCTATTTCTCTTATGAAGTTCCAACTCTTTTCTAGCATTCTCTTTTCCTATACTTCCAATGTAGGACATGGACATCAGATCTCCTCAGGACACTGTCAATCAGAAAAGAACTGTTAGGTTACTCTTGGTAAGATCTGATACTCCTAGGCTTAAGTCTGAACTCTGTCAACTTTCAAGAACGAGTGTAGTAAAGTTAAGTTTGGTTGGGTGTTCTTCACTTGCAATCAGACTAAAAGCGAATTTATGTTCAATTTTCCTGTTTTGAGTAACCTGTTCTTCCTGTGGAGACTTTTCTAGAAACCATAAACTGTACAGCTCTTAGCCTAACTAGTTTTCAGATCAAATTCAAAGCAGGCATTACCTCAGGCATCCTTACTTGCTCAGGATGGTAGACCTGCGTGCTAAGACTCATTTCCCACATCCAGAGGGAGAACAGAGAAACTGAACAGCTACCTGAAACAGTCAGGAAGCTGAAACAATGCTCCTTCAGGCAATCCAAAGAATCATCTGTTTACAGTTACACCACAGCAAGTCTCACAGGACCAATTTTTTTACCAAGCCAGGGTAAATCAGGATATCCTGGGGGAGTTTTAAATGATCCTGTGCTCTGAGCTCCTCTAGCCTGTATGTCTAGCCTACTGAAAGAAGGGCCGGATCCTCTAACGCTGACACTGCTTAGGAAGGGCTGGGAAAATCGCAGTAGGAAGTCTCTATCCTGAGGAATATAATTCTAACATCTTTCAACAACCTTTCCTTCACAAACTGAAATATGCAAGTCTGCTACTTTTATCACTTTTCTGACCCCAGCCAATTACAGGGAAAACCTAGGAGCTTAAATACCTCAAATGCCATCACAGAAAGAAACACCACGAGGCAGAAACCTCACATCATACATGAACACCCATCATTTTCAGGTCACGACAGTAAAGAAGCAAGGTGGTATTTCAGATGAAGCTCCCTTAGCAAAAGATTGTGACAGAAAATCTTTCTACAGGATCCTTTGATAAGTATTTAAGGGTCAACAGAAATAAATAGCTTTCCTTCCTGTTATCCTCCCACTGCCCAGACATATATCCATAAACCATGACACATGCCTTTAAGTTCAGCTGTAAAGCTATAGAGTCTATGAGGAAGCTTCCTGTGGAGCACTACTAGGGAGCTAGACACCTCAAAGCAAAATAATAACTTAGATGCACTCTCTCCCACAGCTTCCTTAGGCCTAACTTCACAGGGGACAACGGAGATAATCTACTAATTATTCATAATTTTAGGAAATAAAATGTAAGGATTCCACAAAAAGCAGATGAGAACATGTAACAGGTTTGGTAGAGATTATGTGAAACTGGATAACAAATGACTTTATAACGGCTATACTGCCCATTTTAAACTCCATATACCTCACAGTGAAATATTAGCATATTTAGTAATTAAAAACACAAACAGTAACTCAGAAATTACCTCCTTGTCTAGCATACAGACTTCCTCCAAAATAACCATTCACTGGAGATGTAGCAGCGTAGACAAATATGGCTGTACTGAGCATTGACCCCCTCCTAAAAAGGCAAAACAACATATATGATAACCTGAAACCAATGATTTAAAGAAAATATCATACAGTCTATCACATTAACATCAATTTAATATCGAAGACTAATATCACTGATATTACTGCTAATATCAAATTTAGCAGTAACAGAAAAAATGTATTCCTGGACTGCAGCGGGCCTCAAAAGGTTGCCCAGTCAATGAATTTCTAGTTAAAATTGCATGTAAATGGTAACAGACTGATCCTACTTTTTTTAAATTTGAAGTTAAATTTCATAATATTCCTAACAAACATTTCACATTTCTTTGGCAAACATACCAGAAGCTGGCACTAAAACTGTTTCACAACCTTGTGAACCAATCGCATCACATGGCAAAGAATATTCATCTGTTAAGAAAATTAATTAAATATTCCTCTTTATAGTTTAACTGCTTAAGAGTCTTGCCTGCTGACAGAAATAAAATGGAAGTACTGTAACCTATATTACTACTATTATTTTAAATGGTATAGTACTGAGACTTCTATTTAGTTTCCCTTATACTGTTAAAATTGTTTTTAAAAATCCATAGGTCTACAAATCAACATTAACTCAGATCAATAATTTCTAATCTCTTCTTCCAGTAATGCTATCTAGGCAATACAGATCAACTCTCCTCCTGAACAAAAGTGGAAAAAAAATAGGTTAAAAGCCTAATTGCAAAGAGAAATATTAAAATGATAAAATGACAGCATCATCTGCCATAATATAGAAATGTACTTAACTAAATATAAAGACCATTTCTGAAACTCACCACAACTAGGAAGGTAAAAATCTGTAGACAGAACATACAGCCTTGTTAATTTGAGTTAAAGAATACTCTTTTAAACACAACTTACAAGAGTATCACACTAATGTGTGCTCTGGAAGGATATACAACTTTCAAAAATTAACCATCTTCTGGATAATAATTATTACATTCCATTGTCTGTCTACGTAGACTTACAAAGGCATCATACAGTCTTGAAACATGTACCACTTTTCTGCTCAAACACATAAGCTCAATTTCTTAAAGTAATGTGTATGTTAGAACACTTATAATATTCAATTATATAAATATACAGCTAAAAAGAAACGTGGCAGCAATATGTTTGTTTCCCATGTTTAAAAGATTGTGGGTCTCTCAAAGTTAATCAGTTTGAAAAGCCAAATTTGTTTTTTCAAGAATACAATTAAATACTGCAAGTACTAACTTTTTTCCAGACTATCATTAAAAAACTGGTCATTTTGCTTATTTCCGGGTATGTGGATTCTGACCCAGACACTGACAGAGCTCAGGCTGCTGTCATGTGACTAAGAGGCCAAAATGACTAGAGAGTTAAATTTGCAGTCCCCAGAGAGAGTTCCACTAAGTGGAAGTGTAAGAATAAGCTAGAGTTTTAAGAATCAGATATACCCTTGCACCTCTTTGTTCATAAATATCTTATGGGCATTTTCCACCCAAAATAGACCACTTTCATATACAATGAAGAAATCTACTGAAGTAGAGAACCATCCTTGCTCATCTCTCTAAGACTGGGGGTGGGGGGAGAGAGGGTGATATCTAAGTAGCTGCTTTACCTACACTTGCCATCCCANCTTAGTGTTCCTCGCGCGTGAGGACTGGTATGTCGGGGAACTAGATGTGTATAAGAGACAGAGGCAATACAGATCAACTCTCCTCCTGAACAAAAGTGGAAAAAAATAGGTTAAAAGCCTAATTGAAAAGAGAAATATTAAAATGATAAAATGACAGCATCATCTGCCATAATATAGAAATGTACTTAACTAAATATAAAGACCATTTCTGAAACTCACCACAACTAGGAAGGTAAAAATCTGTAGACAGAACATACAGCCTTGTTAATTTGAGTTAAAGAATACTCTTTTAAACACAACTTACAAGAGTATCACACTAATGTGTGCTCTGGAAGGATATACAACTTTCAAAAATTAACCATCTTCTGGATAATAATTATTACATTCCATTGTCTGTCTACGTAGACTTACAAAGGCATCATACAGTCTTGAAACATGTACCACTTTTCTGCTCAAACACATAAGCTCAATTTCTTAAAGTAATGTGTATGTTAGAACACTTATAATATTCAATTATATAAATATACAGCTAAAAAGAAACGTGGCAGCAATATGTTTGTTTCCCATGTTTAAAAGATTGTGGGTCTCTCAAAGTTAATCAGTTTGAAAAGCCAAATTTGTTTTTTCAAGAATACAATTAAATACTGCAAGTACTAACTTTTTTCCAGACTATCATTAAAAAACTGGTCATTTTGCTTATTTCCGGGTATGTGGATTCTGACCCAGACACTGACAGAGCTCAGGCTGCTGTCATGTGACTAAGAGGCCAAAATGACTAGAGAGTTAAATTTGCAGTCCCCAGAGAGAGTTCCACTAAGTGGAAGTGTAAGAATAAGCTAGAGTTTTAAGAATCAGATATACCCTTGCACCTCTTTGTTCATAAATATCTTATGGGCATTTTCCACCCAAAATAGACCACTTTCATATACAATGAAGAAATCTACTGAAGTAGAGAACCATCCTTGCTCATCTCTCTAAGACTGGGGGTGGGGGGAGAGAGGGTGATATCTAAGTAGCTGCTTTACCTACACTTGCCATCCCACCACTGCAGAGCATTTTACCAGACTTACTCATACCTTCTCAAACACCATGCTTTCTCCAGGATTAATATCACACTAATTGGCACATCCACATTGATGCTGATCTTCTATCTAAGTATTTTCTTCTTCCCTGACTACCATAATCATCATCGAACAAAGTAATTTTCACAGGTTATACATTTATCTGCTTTTTATCCTCTAGAATCCTTGAGACATCTACTCCTGGAGTGAGTCTTACAAATTTTACATGCAAGTTCTTTCATTTTCTCATCACTATGCATTTTTATTATCTCTATCTTCATATCTAGAGCACTGAAAGTCAAGAGACAAGTTCTGGAGTCAGAGTGAAAGCGGTGAGTGTGAGGTGCTCAGTCGTGTCTGACTATTAGCAAACCCACGGACTGTAGTCCACCAGGCTCCTCTGTCCATAGGATTTTCTAGACAGTAATACTAGGAAAAGTGAAAAAGCTCAGTCATGTCCGACTCTTCGCGACCCCGTGGACTGTAGCCCACCAGGCTCCTCCATCCATGGGATTCTCCAGGCAAGAATACTGGAGTGGGTTGCCATTTCTTTCCCCAGAGGATCTTCCTGATCCAGGGATTGAACCCAGGTCTCCCACATTGCAGGCAGATGCTTTAACCTCTGACCCACCAGGGAATCCCGTGGGTTGCTATTCCTTCTTCAGGGGATCTTCCTGACCAAGGGATTGAATCTGGGTCTCCCACACTGCAGGCAGACTTTTTACCATCTAAGCTATCAGGGAAGAGTGTCGAGGTTCAGCTCTCATCTTACTAACACACCTTACTAATAGCTGTGTTATCTTACTCAAATTACTCAACCTCCCTGAGCTTCACCTTTCTCATCTGCGGGCTGAAGATAATAATAGTCCCTTCACAGGGCTGATGTGAGGATTAAATGAGCTAATGAGCATAAAGCTACTAACATGGAACCTCAGTAAGGTTAGTCACTTTGATCTCATAATAATATTCATAGGTGTAGTACTTATCATGTAAGTGATTAAGTATGTTCACTTCAAATGGTAGAAAAACCACAGATGACAATGACAGGCTTAAATAACAGTGTATGCTGCTGCTGCTAAGTCGCTTCAGTCGTGTCTGACTCTGTGCGACCCCATAGACAGCAGCCCATCAGGCTCCCCCATCCCTGGAATTCTCCAGGCAAGAACACTGGAGTGGGGTGCCATTTCCTTCTCCAATGCATGAAAGTGAAAAGTGAAAATGAAGTTGCTCGGTCGTGTCCAACTCTTAGCAACCTCATGGACTGCAGCCTACTTGCCTGCTAATAAGCATCTATTAGGTGCAGTTTCTTATTTATAAAAGCTGAAGGTCTATAAGCAGAACAGCTTCAGCATTAAAAAAATGAACTGCCAACATTGAAATATAAACATTTGAGAAAGAACAAAGCAAAAATTTTGATTCTAGGAGAGGTTGCAAGTGCGTGTGTTAAGTCACTTCAGTCATGTCTGACTCTGTGCGACCCCATGGACTGTAGCCTGTAGGCTCCTCTGTCCACGGGATTCTCTAGGCAAGAGTACTGGAGTGGGTTGTCACTTCCTCCTCCAGGAGATCTTCCCAACCCAGGGATCAAACCTGTGTCTCTATGTCTACCTACACTGGCAGGCAGGTTCTCTACCACTAGCACCATCTGGGAAACCCCTAGCAGAGGTTACCCACTACTAAATTCTAACACTGTGACTATATAGTCAGCGTCAATTCCATACTGATGAATTTAATCCAGTATTTAATGTGAAGGATGATGTAGTCTCATGTAGGAAGGGGCTTCACAGATGGCACTAGTGATAAAGAATCTGCCTACCAGTGCAGCCTTTCTTGAATTTGTGATTTAGTTTACTTGAAATATATTACATCTTAAAATTAGAACTACCTACAAAACACTGAAGTTTAGGGTTTGGCCAATTATTTTAAGGTTTATGTTAAAGTACAAAGGTTATATTAAAGAAATTATAACAAACTTCAGAGAAATACCTTTGTCAATTAATACATCATTCATTTCAGTTCAATAAGCACTGACTGAGAAACTTGAATACACAAAGTTCTTTAGGTAGTCAAAGAATGCAAAGATAAGACCCAGTCTCTACTCTCAAAGAACTTACTGTCCAGTGCAAGAAATAATAATTTATAGTTAAACATTTAATATGTAACTAAAGAGCCATGCTTTCAGCAACAATTTGTCACTTGTCCACCAAAGGCCAGGCATATATAAGCAAGCACCATCAGGAACTGAAATAGAGGTATGAAATGTAACAGGAGACAAGTGTCATTCTGATTGAGGACTTCATAGGGCAGCATCTACATCCCAGGCTCAGAATGTTTTTGCTTTGTTGAGGTCATGGCTCTTTGAGCACAAGGTTATAGGACTACTCAATAAAGACTTAAGATCTCCATGAATGTACAAATTTTTCTTAGGATCCAAAGGCCTCACATTAAAAATATCCTGCAACTGGTTTTGTCTTCAAAGAAACAGTGTACCAGAAACCATGTAAAGACAGAATAAAGGGAAAACCATGTGATTATTTTTCTAACCTCATGTGCCTTTTGCACCACTCTTCTTAGTGTTAGTGCTATTTATAACGCTTTCTTCTTTTCTGCAGAGCTCCAAGTTTCGGAGGCAAATGTGAAGTACTAACTCAGTAAATGGGTAATCCTTGTGTGCTTCTTAGGAAGACCTAATTGGACCTTCAGCTTTCATAAAAGTGTCTACTCACTTTATCAAAGAACTCTTGATTTGTAATTCTGCTCATACCTCTAATGAAAAATAATCTTTATAACCAAGCAAAGTGTTCAGTAAGGTTAGTAATTTAGAAGATAACAGGAAAGTATACTTATTATAGCTGCAGAATACTGTTCATTATTTGTTTTCAATAATGGCATTTATGCTTTTAAAATTCTAAGATAATTATAATCAGCAGATATTTAATGACTTAAAGGTTCAATTATTAAAACTATTCAAGAACAATGAAAAAGTAATAAAGTTATAAACATATGAACTTACTCTGTATATAAATCTTCTATCATTGCAACGATAATAACAATGAGAGATACAGCAAATATTTGACATCCAGAACCAATCAGAGAGGAAAATATCAGTGGGTGACTTGATGGTCTAAATACATCTCCATGCACCTGCTTCCATCCATACTCATCTCCAAGGTCTCTATCCTATATATATATGTATATATAAGTGTTGAGAGGAAAGAAAATAATCCAGAATGAAATTAAAATACATAAAATAGCTTAAAAAATTACAACTACAGTTTTAAGTTCCCTCCTTACAAATTTAGAGCTATTGAAAGTTTCAAAATATCAAAAAAGACATTTCAAATTTAAAATAATTTCTGCCTTAATAACTTATTATGTTATAAAGTGTGATATTACTGAAACTCAGAAAGGTGGCTCCTGGTTGTACTCAGAAAATCTCAAAGAATGGAAAAAGAAAAGGTCTAGGAGCAAAAAGAAATGGTAACACAGGGAGAAAAGCCCAGCGGCTCTCTGAACATTACCTTCAGATGCTACTCTTGACATTACATCATGACTATGGCTCACGCATGACCAGGGCCCAGGTGGAGAGCAAAAGAGAAGATTAAAACCAGTACTAGAGGCCCTAGCAATGCAGAAATGTCCCTTATAGCCTGGAGCCTAAGAAAATACACGGGGAATATATTGAATAGTTAAATAACTATCAGTCAGTTCAGTCACTCAGTCATGTCCTACTCCTTGCGACCCCATGGATGGCAGCATGCCAGGCTTCCCTGTCCATCACCAACTCCCAGAGTTTGCTCAAACTCATCTTCATTGAGTCAGTGATGCCATCCAACCATCTCATCCTGTCGTCCCCTTCTCCTTCTGCCTTCAATCTTTTCCAGCATCAGGGTCTATTCCAATGAGTCAGTCTTTCGCATCAGGTGGCCAAATTACTGAAGTTTCAGCTTAAGCATCAGTCTTTCCAGTGAATATTCAGGACTGATTTCCTTTAGGATGGACTGGTTGGATCTNAAAATGACTAGAGAGTTAAATTTGCAGTCCCCAGAGAGAGTTCCACTAAGTGGAAGTGTAAGAATAAGCTAGAGTTTTAAGAATCAGATATACCCTTGCACCTCTTTGTTCATAAATATCTTATGGGCATTTTCCACCCAAAATAGACCACTTTCATCTACAATGAAGAAATCTACTGAAGTAGAGAACCATCCTTGCTCATCTCTCTTAAGACTGGGGGTGGGGGGAGAGAGGGTGATATCTAAGTAGCTGCTTTACCTACACTTGCCATCCCACCACTGCAGAGCATTTTACCAGACTTACTCATACCTTCTCAAACACCATGCTTTCTCCAGGATTAATATCACACTAATTGGCACATCCACATTGATGCTGATCTTCTATCTAAGTATTTTCTTCTTCCCTGACTACCATAATCATCATCGAACAAAGTAATTTTCACAGGTTATACATTTATCTGCTTTTTATCCTCTAGAATCCTTGAGACATCTACTCCTGGAGTGAGTCTTACAAATTTTACATGCAAGTTCTTTCATTTTCTCATCACTATGCATTTTTATTATCTCTATCTTCATATCTAGAGCACTGAAAGTCAAGAGACAAGTTCTGGAGTCAGAGTGAAAGCGGTGAGTGTGAGGTGCTCAGTCGTGTCTGACTATTAGCAAACCCACGGACTGTAGTCCACCAGGCTCCTCTGTCCATAGGATTTTCTAGACAGTAATACTAGGAAAAGTGAAAAAGCTCAGTCATGTCCGACTCTTCGCGACCCCGTGGACTGTAGCCCACCAGGCTCCTCCATCCATGGGATTCTCCAGGCAAGAATACTGGAGTGGGTTGCCATTTCTTTCCCCAGAGGATCTTCCTGATCCAGGGATTGAACCCAGGTCTCCCACATTGCAGGCAGATGCTTTAACCTCTGACCCACCAGGGAATCCCGTGGGTTGCTATTCCTTCTTCAGGGGATCTTCCTGACCAAGGGATTGAATCTGGGTCTCCCACACTGCAGGCAGACTTTTTACCATCTAAGCTATCAGGGAAGAGTGTCGAGGTTCAGCTCTCATCTTACTAACACACCTTACTAATAGCTGTGTTATCTTACTCAAATTACTCAACCTCCCTGAGCTTCACCTTTCTCATCTGCGGGCTGAAGATAATAATAGTCCCTTCACAGGGCTGATGTGAGGATTAAATGAGCTAATGAGCATAAAGCTACTAACATGGAACCTCAGTAAGGTTAGTCACTTTGATCTCATAATAATATTCATAGGTGTAGTACTTATCATGTAAGTGATTAAGTATGTTCACTTCAAATGGTAGAAAAACCACAGATGACAATGACAGGCTTAAATAACAGTGTATGCTGCTGCTGCTAAGTCGCTTCAGTCGTGTCTGACTCTGTGCGACCCCATAGACAGCAGCCCATCAGGCTCCCCCATCCCTGGAATTCTCCAGGCAAGAACACTGGAGTGGGGTGCCATTTCCTTCTCCAATGCATGAAAGTGAAAAGTGAAAATGAAGTTGCTCGGTCGTGTCCAACTCTTAGCAACCTCATGGACTGCAGCCTACTTGCCTGCTAATAAGCATCTATTAGGTGCAGTTTCTTATTTATAAAAGCTGAAGGTCTATAAGCAGAACAGCTTCAGCATTAAAAAAATGAACTGCCAACATTGAAATATAAACATTTGAGAAAGAACAAAGCAAAAATTTTGATTCTAGGAGAGGTTGCAAGTGCGTGTGTTAAGTCACTTCAGTCATGTCTGACTCTGTGCGACCCCATGGACTGTAGCCTGTAGGCTCCTCTGTCCACGGGATTCTCTAGGCAAGAGTACTGGAGTGGGTTGTCACTTCCTCCTCCAGGAGATCTTCCCAACCCAGGGATCAAACCTGTGTCTCTATGTCTACCTACACTGGCAGGCAGGTTCTCTACCACTAGCACCATCTGGGAAACCCCTAGCAGAGGTTACCCACTACTAAATTCTAACACTGTGACTATATAGTCAGCGTCAATTCCATACTGATGAATTTAATCCAGTATTTAATGTGAAGGATGATGTAGTCTCATGTAGGAAGGGGCTTCACAGATGGCACTAGTGATAAAGAATCTGCCTACCAGTGCAGCCTTTCTTGAATTTGTGATTTAGTTTACTTGAAATATATTACATCTTAAAATTAGAACTACCTACAAAACACTGAAGTTTAGGGTTTGGCCAATTATTTTAAGGTTTATGTTAAAGTACAAAGGTTATATTAAAGAAATTATAACAAACTTCAGAGAAATACCTTTGTCAATTAATACATCATTCATTTCAGTTCAATAAGCACTGACTGAGAAACTTGAATACACAAAGTTCTTTAGGTAGTCAAAGAATGCAAAGATAAGACCCAGTCTCTACTCTCAAAGAACTTACTGTCCAGTGCAAGAAATAATAATTTATAGTTAAACATTTAATATGTAACTAAAGAGCCATGCTTTCAGCAACAATTTGTCACTTGTCCACCAAAGGCCAGGCATATATAAGCAAGCACCATCAGGAACTGAAATAGAGGTATGAAATGTAACAGGAGACAAGTGTCATTCTGATTGAGGACTTCATAGGGCAGCATCTACATCCCAGGCTCAGAATGTTTTTGCTTTGTTGAGGTCATGGCTCTTTGAGCACAAGGTTATAGGACTACTCAATAAAGACTTAAGATCTCCATGAATGTACAAATTTTTCTTAGGATCCAAAGGCCTCACATTAAAAATATCCTGCAACTGGTTTTGTCTTCAAAGAAACAGTGTACCAGAAACCATGTAAAGACAGAATAAAGGGAAAACCATGTGATTATTTTTCTAACCTCATGTGCCTTTTGCACCACTCTTCTTAGTGTTAGTGCTATTTATAACGCTTTCTTCTTTTCTGCAGAGCTCCAAGTTTCGGAGGCAAATGTGAAGTACTAACTCAGTAAATGGGTAATCCTTGTGTGCTTCTTAGGAAGACCTAATTGGACCTTCAGCTTTCATAAAAGTGTCTACTCACTTTATCAAAGAACTCTTGATTTGTAATTCTGCTCATACCTCTAATGAAAAATAATCTTTATAACCAAGCAAAGTGTTCAGTAAGGTTAGTAATTTAGAAGATAACAGGAAAGTATACTTATTATAGCTGCAGAATACTGTTCATTATTTGTTTTCAATAATGGCATTTATGCTTTTAAAATTCTAAGATAATTATAATCAGCAGATATTTAATGACTTAAAGGTTCAATTATTAAAACTATTCAAGAACAATGAAAAAGTAATAAAGTTATAAACATATGAACTTACTCTGTATATAAATCTTCTATCATTGCAACGATAATAACAATGAGAGATACAGCAAATATTTGACATCCAGAACCAATCAGAGAGGAAAATATCAGTGGGTGACTTGATGGTCTAAATACATCTCCATGCACCTGCTTCCATCCATACTCATCTCCAAGGTCTCTATCCTATATATATATGTATATATAAGTGTTGAGAGGAAAGAAAATAATCCAGAATGAAATTAAAATACATAAAATAGCTTAAAAAATTACAACTACAGTTTTAAGTTCCCTCCTTACAAATTTAGAGCTATTGAAAGTTTCAAAATATCAAAAAAGACATTTCAAATTTAAAATAATTTCTGCCTTAATAACTTATTATGTTATAAAGTGTGATATTACTGAAACTCAGAAAGGTGGCTCCTGGTTGTACTCAGAAAATCTCAAAGAATGGAAAAAGAAAAGGTCTAGGAGCAAAAAGAAATGGTAACACAGGGAGAAAAGCCCAGCGGCTCTCTGAACATTACCTTCAGATGCTACTCTTGACATTACATCATGACTATGGCTCATGCATGACCAGGGCCCAGGTGGAGAGCAAAAGAGAAGATTAAAACCAGTACTAGAGGCCCTAGCAATGCAGAAATGTCCCTTATAGCCTGGAGCCTAAGAAAATACACGGGGAATATATTGAATAGTTAAATAACTATCAGTCAGTTCAGTCACTCAGTCATGTCCTACTCCTTGCGACCCCATGGATGGCAGCATGCCAGGCTTCCCTGTCCATCACCAACTCCCAGAGTTTGCTCAAACTCATCTTCATTGAGTCAGTGATGCCATCCAACCATCTCATCCTGTCGTCCCCTTCTCCTTCTGCCTTCAATCTTTTCCAGCATCAGGGTCTATTCCAATGAGTCAGTCTTTCGCATCAGGTGGCCAAATTACTGAAGTTTCAGCTTAAGCATCAGTCTTTCCAGTGAATATTCAGGACTGATTTCCTTTAGGATGGACTGGTTGGATCTTCTTGCAGTCCAAGAGACTCTCAAGAGTCTTCTCCAACACCACAGTTAAAAGCATCAATTCTTTGGCGCTCAGCTTTCTTTATGGTCCAACTCTCATATCCATACATGACTACTGGAAAAACCAGAGCTTTGACTAGACGGACTTTTGTTGGCAGAGTAATGTCTATGCTTTTTAATATGCTGTCTATAGTGCTTTTTTAAACAAAACATTCAATTATGCCTTTTCAACCTGAGTAAGCAAATATGTAAAACAGAGTTTCTTAAGAAATATCAATCAGACCCTCAAAATAATCTCTGGGTTTCTTTCGGTGGCAGCAGGGGAGAGGGAGTGGTCTGGGTCAGCTATATTTGAGAGGCAGCAAATATTTCATGTTTTCATACTGTTCACGGGGTTCTCAAGGCAAGATTACTGCAGTGGTTTGCCATTCCCTTCTTCAGTGGACCATGTTTTGTCAGCAACTGAACTGAATTGAAATAGTTCATCTATCCTCTGGTATTTCACAAGACACAAATGCATATTAAAGTTTTTATTTAACTGTTTTCCAAGCTTATTTAATGATGGAGCATATCTACACAGAATATTCATTAACAACTGAATCACTTTGCTGTACATTTGATACTAACACAACATTGTAAATTAACTATACTTCAGTTTTTAAAAAGGCGAAAAAAAAAAAAAAAAGATTAACCTTTAACATTCCCTGATGATCAGGACTCTGTGTTTTCACTGTCAAGAGCATGGGTTCAACCCCTTGTCGAGGAACTAAGATCCCACAAGTTGTGCAGTGTGGTCAAAAAAATTAACAAACAAACCAAAAAAACCACACTTTTGCTCATTTACAACACTGTTCTATAATTTAGTAAAAATAATTTCAAAAGCAAACCTCTGAACCATCTGAACTAAATGTAAATCAATCTTTCTACCCACTCTTAATTTTATGCAACATTTAGCAGCATTAGAAAAATATCAATACAAGTTGACAACCTCCTAGCTGCAATTCTGAAATCAAAAGCTCTGAAAAGTGAGTCTGTTTCACAAGCTTGACACATCCTTTTCTGCTGGCAAATCTCAAGACTGGTCTAACAAGAGATTACTTACATTGTTTATTCATCCCACTTACGGTAAACATTCATATGTTTTGCTGAAAACACATTAATGTATTTGATTATAGGACATTTAATCAGGGCACTTAAAAACATTAAAATATTTGATTGGAGTTTATATCTTTCTAAAGCCTGAAGACTCTGAATTCTAAAGATCAGCTGATCTCAGGATTATAAACCCAGTTCCAACATTCAAAAACACTTGAGTTAAATTATTTTGTAAATACAATGTATTAATAAAATGTTTGCTTACCATGTCATCCATTTCTTCTTCTTTACTATACCGGGCATAATCTTTTCTTAAAGTTCTCATTAAAATCATTGAAACTAAGCCCACCAAGAAGATAACCATCATGAAGGAGTTGAAAATTGAAAACCAGTGAATCTAGAATAACAGAAAATAAAGTATTACTTACATGAAATACCAGTTACAAAATTCATAGGCTTCATGATGACAACAGAATGTTTATGCAAAAGAGAAAACAAAACAACCACAAAAATCTTCTAAAACTTTTACATGAAAATCCAAAATTAAAATACACTAGGGAAGAGTAATCAAAGAGATTGGCTTTCTTTCCAGTAAGCTTCAGATGCATTAAAAGTATGATACTGTATATATAGATTATCACAATCAAAGTGTACAAATAAAGTACAATTTGGCCATACTGAGTGTGCTATTCAGTATTACAGAGAAAGAACATGGGTTTTGGAATCAAAACACAGTTCAAACACAGGCCCTGACCCCAGTTCTCCTTCATCAAAAATTAAGGAAATGAAAAAAAAAAAAAAGGAAATGATACCATATCATAAGTGATTTGTACATTTTAATATACACGTAAGCCACATGTCACCATTGTCTGGCACAGGTCAGTGAACCTCATCAAAATGACAAGACTAAACCATCATAGTTGGGTGCCGTGGACTTAAGCTACCTTCCTATCCACAGAACAGAGAACTCTGAGGTACTCCATAGTTTCTCAACGTCCCCAAGGCTCTTGACTTTGATTCCACCCATACATTTGTAAAAAAATTATGTTCAGATGCAGCACATATGACTTCAACTATGTCTGTGGCACTGTCCAAGAATTTCTTTACATTTTAATTCCCCAAAATTCTTCCTTATGGATAGTTTCAAAATTCTCTTCTCTCTCGTTTCATTTTTTCCCCCTTCCTCTCCATTCCCAAGCCATCACCTCTCACCTGACAGCTCTAATGGCCTCCTAAGTGATGACCTTTATGTTTGGCCTTTCCCCTCACTCTCAGTCTATCCTGTAACAGCTAATCCAGTACATCTTTCTGAAACATCATGTTCATATATCACTTCTCTATTCTAAAACTTACAACGACATTCCCTATTTTTTCACATATCAGAGAGAAAGTGTTAGTCGCTCAGTTGTGTCCAACTCTGCGACCCCATGGATAGTAGCCCATTAGGCTCCTCCGTCCATGGGATTTTCCCTCCAAGAATACTGGAGTGCGTTACCATTTCTTTCTCCAGGGTATCTTCCTGACTTCAGGGATCGAACCCAGGTCTCCTGTATTGCAGGCAGACTCTTCACCTTCTGAGCCACCAAGGAAGCTTGCTTATCAAACCTAACCTATTCACGTATAAAGTTTATCACAAAAGTATCTCAAGATTTATAAATGCACTATATAATAATAGGTTTTTACAAAGATTTGTTTTTACTACTCTGGAAATTAATGACCCAGAAAAGGACAAGAGAGAAAAAATTATACATACACATATATATGTGTATGTATACACACACACACACACACACACACACACACACACACCTCATAGCTCTTTTTAATTTATCAAATTTTTGAAAAGAAGTTTTATATAGTTACTGTTTGGTAGTAAGAAAGATATGCCCCCAAATGTTAAAATTTCTAGCAAAACTCTCTAGTTTCTAATCAAAGATGCAAACTTTAATACCTATTATAATGTACTACTACTAACCTGACATTTTATAATATTCCTTTATCCCCCAAATTATAAAATGTTGCATGATTCTGAAGTTATTAACCAAGAAAAGCATTTCTTTAAAACAATAAAGAAACGAGATGTCACACAGCAGTGACTAACCCTATGAACTGCTGCCTCCAGCACCCTCTAGTGTTGCTAATCCTAAAAGTAGCACTCCAGGTTTACCACAAACATTAAAACAGTGGAGATTAATATAACCACCAGAGCTGCTTCTTCCTGAGCACCTGTTATCGAAGGCTTTATACCAGAGATTTTATAAACACAGTCAAATGGAGTTTCACAACAACTCTGCAAGGTAGTATAACCCTCGCTTCACTGTTGAAACGAAGCTAAAGAACTGAGTCCTCTCACCAAGGTTACAGTAAATGACAGAGACTGGGTTTACATGCAGTTGGAGCTCTGAAGTCTGTGCTTGTAAGTCACTGTATAACAAACCATCCCAATGCTTCACAGTAGATCCCATCCACTCCTTCCTACTCAAGGAAAAAGGTTCATTAATTCTCCCCCCACGTTCTGCATCGTCAGTTTTGTATTCTTCACGGAACCCCATCAACATACAAACATGTTCTCCTTACATTTCAAAAGACAAAACAAAACAAAAAACACCCCACCTCCCTCCTGGTCCCATCTTTCCTGCTGACTACTGCACCATTTCTTCACTCCCATTAACAGCCAGACTTGTTGCCTCCAGTTATCCTCCCCTCATTCTCTCTTCCACCAGCTCTGCTGAGACTGTGCCCCACTGCTATACCAAACTTGTTCTTGTCAAGTTCACTGATGACTCCACATGAATCCACAGTTACTGTCAGTACTCATCTTACTGACCCATCAGCAACAATTCAGAACTAACCTTTCTATCAGAAAATGACAGACTTTCTTCCCCTGGCTTTCAGGATGCCACACAATTCTTTTTCACACCGTACAAGAATCTCTTCAGAGCGCTGAGCTGGTTTCCTGCTTTTCTCTCTAAATTTACACCACGGCTCCCAGGGTTCAGTCCTTGGTGCTCTTCTATTCCTATACACTCTTTCTTGGTAACTGCACTCAGTCTCACAGCTTTAAATACTGCTTATATGCCAACAACCACAAGACTTCTATCTCTAGCCCCGGCCTCTCTTCTGAACTCCATTTGACAGATCCAACTAGCTGGTAATTATCTCCATCTGGATGTCTTGACACTTCAAAACTACCATGTCCCAAACTGTACTCTGATCTTCCCCTCCAACTCTCCAAACAGTTTTTTGCTCCATAGACAGCAGCTCCGCTCTAACAGGTGCTCAGGCCCCTCTGAGCGCACATCTGAAATCAGCATTATAGTTAAACCTTTGAGATTCACAGCCCTCACACTGTGCCCTATAGATGGCAACTGCTTACTGTGTGACTGATAGAAGCACATACTGAAAGTCCTAAAGTACACAATTTACCTACCCTGTGTTGAAAAAAGGACGGATCAAGATATTTGTCAAATCGATCTTCAAATTTTACATCTGATTTTTTCCACTTTACCTGAAAAAAAAAAAAAATTTGAATATCAAGGACAGTAAACAATACTCTGAGCAAAATTTGAAGATTTACACTCTAAGAAATTTGAGAAATGGTAGAAAGTTACTTACTACCAATCTGAGAAGTTGAAATATATGAATTAAAAAGCTACCTAACCTCCCTTTCTGTGTATTAACAAAACTTATGACTTTAGAGTGATCATTTCAGTTTTCAAGGATTATTAACTGTTAAATTCTCTGACCTCATAAATGTGGTAATAACTAAATAGACAAAATAAATTAAGAACCTGAACATCTTTATCTTTAGATCGCATTAGTTTTATTACAAAGATTGTGTTTCTTCATAAATACAGCTATGTAAACATTATTTGTACTAGGTACATGCACACAAAGCTTGAAAAACTTTCAAATCTGTCTAACAGGAATGGACTCATTCTAGTTACCAGGAAAAGAAACTCACAAAGAAAGAGGCTACCTACATCAGATTTCTCTTCTTTCCATTACTTTTAATCCTAATACAACAGAATTAACTTGACAGCTACAAAGGGCTCTTACTCTGCAAGAGCATCTTACTCCATCTGATAAAGCAAAATATGGTAAACTAATCACAATATGGTAAACTACTCAGAAATTTTCAACATAGCATCATCTCTTAATCTGCAACAGTAAAAAGGAAAGATAAGGAGTACTGCTGAAAAGTAACCATGAGAATACATGGCTGGGTTAGCTAACTGCTCAGTTATAATGGTAAACTTTGCTGAAGCAACTGGTAGGTCCTGCCACTGCATAACAGGTATCTATTACTACAGACTTAAAGTAAATCTCCTTGTTTTCAGGAGGCTTACTTACAGACACTGGGGAAATACAGTCTAATAAGATTTTTACTATATAAATTAAATACTGAGCAGTATTTCTGTTGCATCCCATTTCAAGCTACATTTTCATTTACTGAAGTTGTAAAACTTAATTTTTGATGTTAAGTCATGGACACTTCTTCCTGTATACAATTATTTTCATACTTACTGAATATGACATCTGGATTTTAGTATTGGGAACCAGTTTCACCTTTCCTTCACTAGTAAGATTAACATCAACAATTCGATTTCCATTAAAACCTATTTCAAGTTTTTTATAGGTCCAAAGATAATAATCTTCTCCATTTTCATCTGCTTCACCAACTATACCTACAAAAGAAATAACACTTCATACAAGGTATGTAATATCACTTATAATATTTAAAACACATTAGAAACTAAAGCTCAGAAAAAGGCATTTTTATAAAAAAACAGCAACATTACCATTATTCCTTATGGTTAGAACAAAAAAGAGCTGCAGGCTGGACTTCTCTTTTTTAACTACTTGGCAAACCCAAACCATTTTCATTGCATGGTAAAAAAGCGATGAACAGCTCAGTCTATCATTAATTTGATCTTCAAAGTTCATACTTTGATCCTCAAAGTATACCTTCACTGTAATAACTATGACCATATACTTTATATTCCCTGATATCTCAAAATTTCAAGGAAGCACTATATTACCATTTGGAAAGTTTCTCAGTTTACTGGCCAAACTAAAATTAAAACCAAGGTTTCCAGAGTTCCAGTCTCGTATTTTCTCTAATAACCTATGATCAATCCATTCCTAATAGTTGCACATATGTATGTAAGTATTAGTCGCTCAGTCATGTCCAGCTCTTGGTGACTCCATGGGCTGGAGCCCATGAGGCTCCTCTGTGCATGGAATTCTCCACACAAGAACACTAGAGTAGGCTGCCATTTTCTTTCCAGGGGATCTTCCCGATCCAAGGATCAAACCTGGGTCTCCTGCTCTGCAGGCTGATTCTTTACCATCTGAACCACCAGGGAAGCCTAACTTAAAATGCCTCCTCTTTACACCTCAAGTCTTAGAATTATCCCTAGGATTTTGTCCACAAAATGACAGAAGTGTTGAAGATAAATGGTAATGAGGCAATAGTTAAAATGACCATTTTGATCACAATTTGGGATATTGAAGGAGAAGACCCAAACAAGGAAGCAGGTAGTAGCTGAGGACCATCTCTTGCACCCTCATACTGTCAGTTATCCAATGTTTCCTACACCCAAGCCTATAAATTCGTTAGAAAATCTTAGGTTCTGGAAGTTACTCCTTGGGTCTTCCCTCTACAGTCAGTGCAACTCATGAAAGCATTGGGGGGTGGGGGGAAATCATTTTTTTATTAAGAACCACTTGCTTATTAACCAAAGCTGTTCTAATTGGTACAAGTTCAAGGAATACAGATGCATTTTGTTTCAGGTTGTAGAGGGATAATAAAATCCTCCTAATAATTAATTTCATGGAAGTTTATTTACCCATCTACTCTGAACTCTGAGGGTGGAAACATAACTACACTAAATGGGAAAGCATTCTCTGAGGGACTTTTAAAAGATCTAAAACTTTTATCCCAGGAAAAGCCAGGTAAAGATTTGTTTCTGACAAGGTTTTCCACAGTTCAGACATTCTAGGACATCCAAAAGTATCTGCCCTAAATATGGCAGAAACCCAGAGCTAAAAAAGATTTATGTTAAGACAGGAAAACACAGCTGCCATGATGCTATGGAGCCCCAAGAAATGACTGGAAAAGCCTAAGGTTCAGGCAGGAAACCCATAAGCAATGAACAGAGCAGGAGGGACTTGCTCTCTCACCAAAAAGAGGAAACCCAGATTAAAGGATTCTCCTAAACTACAGGCTCAGAAATCTTCAGCGAATATTCAGCAGATCTTCCTGCTACCCTCAGAGCTGATCAGAGAAATGCCTGTTATACTAATTATAGTCATTTACATGAAATGCTTCCTATTTATACCCAATTAACATGCAACACAGTAATGATGCTGCATGCAATTTATCTTGAGAGTAACTTTCTTATAAATTCCATCTTGGTCATAGTGTTAGTCGCTCAGTCATGTCCAACTCTTTGTGACCCCATGGACTGTGGCCCACCAGGCTCCTCTCCTCATGGGATTCTCCAGGCAAGAGGACTGTGGGTTGCCATTCCCTTCTCTAGAGAATCTTCCCAACCCAAGGACAGGACCCGGGTCTACTGCATTGCAGCCAGATTCTTTACGGTCGGAGCTACAAGGAAGATCCTTAATTCCATCTTAGTACCATATTAAACTCTGAGTTGATATGTTCAGTCTTGCAATTTGCTTCTCATGAATACAGCAGGCTGCTAATAATTTTAAGAATTAGAATATTAACTATATGTACTAATTATATATAAGAACAAATGACCAAAGATCAAAAAAAAACCAACAACAAACGCCACTAAGAGAAAAATGTGATCAAACATGCTGGCTATGATAGACGGCTGTACTTTTGCATATTAAGTAATTTAATCAAGTCCAGCACAAGCAATGTTTGGATTATGCATAAACTGGTATTACTATTCCATTGCTCCTCTCTATCAACAGAGATGAACCAGGACATACAATATAAAAAAAAAAAAACATAAAAAAATTTCAAACATAATAGACTTTTGGAAAATAACATAAAACTAGCAAAACGAGTCATTCAGGAGACTCTTGTACCTAAAAATCATACCACCACAGTTCTGCATAAGATAAAACCAGAATATAATTTTAAAATCCTATTCGGTCCCCTTGATTGTACTTGATAAATCAAAGTAAGATATGAGAAAAGTGGGGGCAAGAGGAATATTTCAGACTGTTGAAAGCATCTTTTAATTTCTTAAATCTGAAAAATTATACTGTATAAAAGTTATATTTTCAGGAACTTTCATGTAAAGTTTGACACAATGTCAAAAATCTTTCAAGTAACAGGAGACCATATAAAATTAGTATTAAAATAATTCTGTGGAAAAGAGTGAAAACACATTTATTGATTTGGTGTACAATCACCTGAATAGTCATTACAGAAATCTTGCTTATTATGTAAATATCCCCCAAACTTTAAATGTAACATACAGTACTTACCCCATATTGGTAAGTCATCTATGTACATCTGGTACCAGTAGTGATTTTTGATAGCATACACAAATGCATCTCTCTTTTCTTTATCTAAGTCAATTTCACAGTAAGTGCCTGGCATCACATCATCTATATAAAATAAAAATTGCAAATCAGCACTCTCGCTTGCAGAAGAGTTACAGGAAAAATAACACACACAAAAACAACATTTATTGAAGTTGAAATTTCTACTCATAACAGTTGAACCTGGGTGAGATATATATATATATATATATATAGGAATTCAGTATACAATTCTTTCCTCTTTTGTGTATGTTTAAGATTTTCACAATAAAAGAATTTTAATCACCTTTATTTTCAAAGATATCTTATTACTGAAGAATGTGTCTCTTATAGAAAGAAAATTATACAGAACATCTACAGAAAAACTTTCAAATGAATAAACTGATTTAAAACAGAAATGAAAAGCTTAAAACACATAGGAAAGCTTCATTTTATTTAAAAAAAAACTCAAGAATATAATCCTAAGTAAAGCCAACAATCTCTACCTATACAATTTCTGAGATAAGTATTCATCTGAACATTCTTGGAAGTGCAAGTCACTGGAGGCCACAGATTCTATGAGAAATGCCATTGACTTTTCATAATTCAGAAGATTAAAAGGCAAACCTCTATCCAGCAGGTGTCACTGTATATAAATTACTGGAAAGTCCCCTCAAGATGAGTCATCTCCATTCCTGACTGCTTTTAAAAATACTCCTATCTGAAAATACTGTTCAGATGCTCTCTAACTTATAAACTTTTCAAAAATGTGCTTAGGATCACTAGTTTCTACACAAAACAAAATCTGAAAAACACTCTATATGACCAACCAAAGGATTGAACTGCTTTTTTTATGTTACTTAAACAATGAGGGGAAAAAAGAGAGAAATCAACTTTAACAACAAAAAAGAAAGCATAGATGTTTGTTTGTTTTTAAGTTCTCCTGTACTATAATACTGGTTATTTAGAACATGAAAAACAACTTCTTCCAAGAAACAATGTTAAGTTTCTCAAAATTTTCAATGCTGATTAAAACAACTTAAACATAAAATGCAGCCAAAACATAATTAACAGCCATCTATAATGTTATTTAGGCCAGAAGTAACAATCCGAGGTGTAACTCCAGATATCACCACCATGTCTCCCCAGTCCTCAACAGAAAGAACAGCTTCCCCTCATTACTGCTCAGCCTGGAGTTGATACCCCAAAACTATAAAACCAAAGATAGCAAGAAATACTGAAGTCCCATGAAACAAGGACAGGGTAATACTCTCACTCTCAAAGTGGGAGAAGAAAATTGCTTTGTATCCAAAAACAGGCAAGTTTGGCTTGGAGAACAAAATGAAGCAGTGCAAAGGCTAACTCAATTCTGCCAAGATAATGCACTGGTCATAGCAAATACCCTTTTTCAACAACACAAGAGACTACTTTACATATGGACATCAACAAATGTTAATACCAAAATCAAAGTGATTACATTCTTTGTAGCCAAAGATAAAGAAGCTGTATACAGACAGCAAAAACCAAAACCTGGAGCTGACTATGGCTCAGATCATCATAGCAAAATTCAAGCTTAAACTAAAGAAAGCAGGGACAACCACCAGGCTAGCCAGATACGACTTAAATTCCCTGTGAACATGCGATAAAGGGAACAAACAGATTCAAGGGATCAGAACTCGTAAACAGTGTGCCTGAAGAACTGTGGAAGAGGGTCCATAATACTGTACAGGAAGCAATGAATAAAACCATTCCAAAGAAAAAGAAAAGCAAGACGGCAAAGTGGTTATCTGAGGAGGCCTTACAAATAGCTAAAAAACAGAAGAGAAATGAAAAGCAAGGAGAAAGGTATATCGAACTAAACGCAGATTTCCAAAGAACTGCATGGAGACACAAAAAGGCCTTCTTGAAAGAACAGTGTATAAAACTAGAAGAAAACAACAGAAGCGGAAAGACTAGAGATCTCTTCAGAAAATTTGAGATATCAAGGAAACATTTTGTCCAAAGAAGGGAACAATAAACGGCAGGAACGGTAGAGACCTAGTGGACGCTGAGGAGATGGAGAAAGATGGAAACGATGCACAGAACTGTACAAAAAGGATCCGAATGAGCCGGATTACTACAGTTGTGTGGTCAGTCATCCAGAGCCAGAAATTCTGGAGAGCAAAGTCAAGTGGGCCTTAGGAATAAACCTTAGATAAGCGTAATAAATATTAATAATAATTAATTAATAAAGCTAGTGGATGTGACAAATTCCAGTACAACTATTCAAAACCCTAAAGGATGATGCCATCAAGGTGTTTCATTCAATATGTCAGCAAATCTGGAAGACCCAGCAGTGGCCATGGGACTGGAAAGGTCATTCCTCATCCCGATTCCCAAGAAGGGCAGTACTAAAGAATGTGCTAACCATCAGACAGTTGCACTCATCTCCCACGCCAGTAAAGGGAATTGTGCAGTTGTGTCCACCTCTCTGGGACCCCATGGACTCTGGCCCACCAGGCTCCTCTGTCAATGGAATTCTCCAGGCGAGAACACCGGAGTGGGTTGCCATTCCCTTCTCCAGGGGATCTTCCCAACCCAGGGAATGAACCTGGGTCTTCCACATCACAGGCAGATTCTTTACTGTCTGAGCTACCAGGGAAGCCCCTCATGCTAGTAAGGTCATGCTTAAAATCTTGTATGCTAGACTAAAGCATTATGCAAACCAAGAACTTCCAGACATCCAAGCTGGATTTAGAAAAGGAAGAGGAACCAGAGATCAAACTGCCAACATTCACTGGATTACAGAGAAAGCTGGTTAATTCCAGAAAAGCATCTACATCTGTTTCATCGACTATGCCAAAGCCTTTGACTGTGTGGATCATAATAAACTGTGGAAAGCTCTTAAAGAGATGGGAATATTAGATCTTCTTACTTGTTTCCTGAGAAACCTGTATGTGGGTCAAGAAGCAACAGTTAGACCCCAGTATGGAACAACTGACTGGTTCAGGATTGAGAAAGGAGTAGACAGGGCTGTCTGCTATCTCCCTGTTTGTTTAATCTACATGCTGAGCACATCATGAGAAATGCCAGGCTGGATGAGTTACAGGCTGGAATCAAGAGAGATGGGAGAACAACCCTCAATAACTTCAGATATGCGGATGATATCACTCTAATGGCAGACAGCGAAGAGGAACTAAAGAGCCTCTTGATGAGGGTGAAGGCGGAGAGTGAAAGAACTGGCTTAAGACTGAATACTGAAAAAACTAAGATCATGGCATCCGGCCCCATTATTTCACAGCAAATAGAAGGGGAAAAGGTGGAAGCAGTGACAGATTTCCCCTTCTTAGGCTCTAAAGTCACTGCGGATGGTGACAGCAGCCATGAAATCAGAGAATACTTGCTTCTGGGCAGGAAAGCTATGATAAACCTAAACAGTGTGTTAAAAAGCTAAGACATTACTCTGTCAGCAAAGGTCTGCATAGTCAAGGCTATGGTCTTCCCAGTGGTCATGTAGGGTTGTGAGAGCTGGATCATAAATAAGGTGGAGCACTGAAGAATTGATGCCTTTGAACTGTGGTGCTGAAGAAGACTCTTGAGAGTCCCTTGGACTGCAAGGAGATACAACCATCAATCTTAAGGGAAATCAACCCTGAATACTCATTGGAAGGACTGATGCTGAAACTGAAACTCCAGTATTTTGGTCATCTGATGCGAATAGCTGACTCACTGGAAAAGGCCCTGATGCTGGGAAAGATTGAGGGCAGAAGGAGAAGAGGGTGTCAGAGGATGAGATGGCTGGAGGGCATCACTGAAGCAATGGACATGAACTTGGGCAAACTTTGGGAGATGGTAGGGGACAGGGAGGCCTGGCGTGCTCCAGTTATGGGATCGTAAAGAGTGAAACATGACTGGGCATCTGAACAACAGTCCAACAACAATGGCCCCTATACATGTTTTCTTTCCACCCAGGCCCTTTCAAGGCAGCAAGAAATTTAGGGTTTTCATAATGGCAAAAACTGAGACTGAGCACAGGAGAAGGAAGGGAGAATTAAGAAAGAGATTACTACAAAAGGAGCTAAGAGAATTACCAGCAAGAGGGCTCAAATCAAATGGGATTTCCACAGATTGTGTTAATGCACCAAGGGCAGCAGGCAAGTGGAGCTACAGAGGGGAGAGCAAGAACCACAGGAAGGTCCAGGTTGAGCAGCAACAAATGGCCCCAGTGGCCGTGGGAGAACTCACAGCTACCTCTGCAAGGCCATCAAATTCCGTGTGTTAAATCAGACATTCACTGATAACTGTCTTTAACAATGCAGTAGTTTCTCCAATGAAGTTATGAGGTATACAGTATGACATCTACCCATATAAAGCTTTGAAAAGATTCCTCACAGTCTGAACTTTAGCTTAACCCTCTCTTTCCCAACTATCTACCATCCTCTCTCCCTATACTCTAGCCACAGTCAACCACCTGCAGTTCCCACACACCTTGTGCTCCCGAGGCCTCTGGACTTTGGTTTGTACAGTAAACCACCCCCTCGTCACGTGTCTATCCTAAAATCTTTCCCATTCCTCAACCCTGTCCCCCGCAGAGTAATCTCTGATTCCCCAACCCTTTCACTGCTCAATCCACATAGCCTGCCCCTTCGCGGAAGCCCCAAGCTCTCTTCCCATACCTCCTACGGCACCAAGGCCTGCACCACCTAGAATCTCACGCCAGTACCTCAGCTTCTCAAAAAGACAGTCTTGAGAGCAATGTCTATAACTGATCATAACCCTTTTCAGCTCCAGCTCTGCCTGTTTCAGTATCCTGCACAGAGCAAGTACTGAACAAATAAACAAAACATTTTAACAAATTTTAAGAGCATGATTTTCCATCTATTTGACAAAGGAGATTACTAAGTATGCACACATACATGCATCTGCCTGTGAATGGGGGCGGGGGAGGGGGTGTGGATGTGTGTGGGTGGAAGGAGAGAATACCAATATAAACAAGCGAAACTTTTCCGCTGAGTATCTCAGAAGGATTGATAAAGCAGTCTTGAAGAGTATCTTTCAGTGATATAAAGTCTATAAAAGAAATACTGAGAAAAGAGAAAACATCATTATGGCAGGCTATAAGGACCTAGGTTCGTCATATTCGAAAGAAATTCCTCTTGCAGGCATGTAAGCAAATACAAACATCACCAATAACTGAAGAGCTTGGTCGCTCAACGGAAACAAGCACTTCCCTCTCGAGGAAGCCACTTTGAAGACAAGGAACGTAACGTCTCTGAATATACCAAACCACCACTCAGCACTCTACATGACTGAACACAATCTGAGAAGTCCATCACCACAAATCACAACTTTAAAATTACAATGGGATATACCTTTCTCACCGGCCCCAGTATGCTTGCCTGAGAAATTCCATGGACAGAGAGCCTGGTGGCCTGCAGTCCATGGGGTCGCAGAAGAGGTGCGCACAACTTAGCCACTGGCAACAGCATACTCTTTTCCCGTGAGATACACACCTACGAATCCTGAAGAGGGTTCAGGATCTTACCAACGCAAATTTTTTTTTACGGGGGAAAAAGAAGAAAACCAAAGTTGTAAAGTAGCAAATGTAACACTGATCTTCCAAACAGAAACCAAGGGTAGATTCTGGAAACTACATACCAGTAAATCTGTCATTCTCAATCAATTCTCAGCAAATCAATTCTCAACAACGCTCCAGACTAATAACTGAATAGACAGTGAAAGCACTGAAAAAAGAATGTGATAATTATTCATGAGTTCTCTAAGAACATATCACGCCTTCTTTTGTTTACTTTTTCTTTTGACAGCATTACTGAATTGGAAAATCAAAAATATTCTATCTCAAATTCAGCAGCACTCAGCAAAATTTCTCATGAAGTCACTCTAGACAAATGATAGAGGAATGGGCAGAAACTTGGATTTTAGTCTGGGTATCATTACTTACTACCTTTGTGAATAAAAGCAATTCACTTAACCTCTGTGACCCTCAAGTCTCTCAACTGTAAAAGAGATAACATCTATGCTCTCTCTGTCCCAGAGCTGCTTTAAGGACAAGTGCCCATATAGTCACAGATAGTGACTATAGGTACCTCTCTGAAAATCCAATGAAAGTGATATCTCCCTTATCCCCTGAAAATGCATATTCACTCAAAATTAAGAGTACAATTCCAGAGGGTCTACGGACCCCTAAAGCCAGAGCTTGTTACTTGACTTGTATACCCAGAGCCTACCATAGGGCTCTGGAATACAGAAAGCACTCCAAAACTGATGAATGAACCTTTTAAAAAAGGACTGAAAAACTAGTATGTTCACTGTTAATTAATAACCATATACATAAACAATATTAACTGACCCAACTGGCTGGCAGGATAAGCTGTATAATTTTTTTCTAGGTGGCTATCTGGCAACATGTAAAGACAACGGCCATGTATACCTTTGGATCCAGTAATTCTACTTCTAAGAATTTAACCTAATGAAAGAGACAAAGATGAAATAAAGTGCCTATGTGCTAGTACAGACAAACGCATCATTATTTCTAACAGAAAAAAAGGCGGGGGAAGGAAGGAAAGAAAATAATGAGTAAACTGCCACTGGGAAATGGGGGGAAATTATAATATCCACTTACAGAAAACTAAATAAACACATTTTAAACAGTAATTAACAATCTGAGGACAAGCTCATAAGATGTTAAGAAAAGAAGATTAAAAACTAATACATAACATTAAATGACTACATGCTCAGAACAGTATCTGGCACATAATAAACATTATGTAAGTGCTCATTAAATATTTTTAAAATCATACTAATAACATGAACCCAATATTCAAAATCTTAAATAATGCAAATGATTGTAAAGATGCTGAAAAAAAAGAAGAAACTATTACTAGCATTCATATCCAGGTGATTTTTATACTCTTTACACTTCTCTGTAGTTGCTAAATTTTGTACATTGATCCTATATCACTGTTAAAATTTAAAAAATACACACACACACACACANACTTTTCCTCCATCTAAAATGAAAAAAACATTTTCCACCAGAATCCAACATCTCCCAAACAAACTCATCCCACCCAAACGCAACCCCTCAAAACTTTTTGTAATGGTATTATCCTCTCAGACAGGGAGACTCACTCCCCAAGTCCCTCTGCATTCCAAAAACCATTGACTTGTCTATTCTTATATAAAGCATCTGCCTCTTTTGATTCATACTGCCGTCAAACTAGGACTTAGATCTAATCACCTTCAAACATAATGTCTCATTGTCCTAAGACATCATTTGGGCACCTCATCAAGGAAATAAAAAACTACCTGACTTAGCACATGACACATGTACTAAGCATAGTACTAGGTGTTAAGGCTATAAAGGTAAATCTTGTCCTATGAGTAGTTCACAGTCCAAAGTGGAGCCAGAAAAGTAAATGATTAACAGTGAAGAAATAAGTGTTACAATTAAGGTAAAAAGAGTTATTGTAACAACAGTAAAAGAATGATTATTTTTGCTTTGGCACAGAAGGATTGGGATGAATAACAATATGGAAAATCACAAGCTGTTTCAAGTGAATCCAGAAAAACTGTACATAATCTTTATGTATGAAGAAACCAAAGGTCTTAATGTACCCATAGATCCCCATTCATAACTACTCTTGTTACTTTAGGGGCTTGAAAAATATCCATATGACATCACCATTCTGTCCAATGTTCAAGGTCTCACTGCACTAGTTAATCAAGGTATTCCTTTCTGCACAGATATAGATACAGCATAACAAGTCTCAGGACAGTTCTCTAAACCAATCACTATCCACTGAACAGAGCTGGTATTATAATAGAATTGAAACCTGTTCACAGAGTAAAACCTTTTGGCACAGTATCATGTACACAAAAAATATTTAATAAATATGATGAAAAAACAGAAAGGCTGAAATGAAAGGTCATTAGCAACTTAGAAGTTTCAAGTATGTGCAATGAATGCAATAGTATCCTTTGAAAGAAGTAAGGAGAGGTAGTCACATGTATCCATTCAGGATTATAACCCTGAAAGAGAGGAACTATCCTTGTCTTTAATCCTGCTGAGGGACTGCAGAAATTTTATAAACCTTAACAACTTGTAAAAATAAACAGAACACCTTCTCTATAAATCCTAATACTCACATTCCTCTAAAAATAGACAAAAACTTGAACACTAACACTTGTTAAAATAGTGAATTCATTTATTTCATATACATTGAAACATAAGACTAAAATAATTTAAAGGTCATAGTGTCATAGTGTGTGTTAACTACACATTCTGAACTCACTCATTTTAAATATTCATGAAACCTTAATGAAGTAGTAGAGTTCTGAAGACATGATGCAAATTGTACTATAACAAAATGTGTACANAAGGCTCACATTCCTCTAAAAATAGACAAAAACTTGAACACCAACACTTGTTAAAATAGAGAATTCATTTATTTCATATACATTGAAACATAAGACTAAAATAATTTAAAGGTCATAGTGTGTGTTAACTACACATTCTGAACTCACTCATTTTAAATATTCATGAAACCTTAATGAGGTAGTAGAGTTCTGAAGACATGATGCAAATTGTACTATAACAAAATGTGTACAGTTCTGTAGCCTAGGATTCCTTCTGGGAAGAGGACTGAAGCAGTGATTGGGGGAAAAATACATATATATATGTATATGTCTATATATCAATATATAGACATAAACACGCATACACACATACACAGATTAGGATGCATATTAAGGTTAAAAATCTTTTACATTGCTCCTTATACAGACCACAGATTTCAAGAACTTAAAATGTTTACTTTTCATTAGTTTTTTTTTTTTTTACTTTATTTTACTTTACAATACTCTATTGGCTTTGCCATACATCGACATGAATCCAGCTTCATTACAGTTTTTGATTATCCTTGAGAATAAGTATTTCCAAGATGAGGTCAAGGGGACAGTTCTTTTTCAAGAAAGAAAAATGTGTCTTAAAAGGTCTTGAATGAAATAAGAAAATACCAAAAGAAACGTTTTAAGGATAAAAACCTTTCCTTCTGCTAAGCTGCTGGAAAAGTCCCTGGGCTCCCCAACTCGGTGGGTAGACAGGACTGGTAAGGCTCTCCCCTCCACTTGTGGAGGCCACAAGTGTGAGTCGCTCAGTCATGTCCAACTCTTTGCAACCCCATGGACGGTAGCCTGCCAGGCTCCTCTGTCCATTAAATTCTCTAGGCCAAGAACACTGGAGTGAGTTGCCACTCCCTCCTGCAGGGGATATTCCCAACCCACGGATCAAACCTGGGTCTCCGGCATCGCAGGCAGATTCTTTACTGTCTGAGACACCAGTGGTGCAGCCAAAAGGCTAATTTGCTTTCGAAACATCCCATGCCTTAGCAAGCTCTTTATAAATACTTTCCTCAGAAAAACTGAGTTGCTAAAGAGCAAAATGGAATTTAATAACTTACCTGCAGGGTGTAATCAGAAGAAGGGGAGAGAAGAAGTAAAGCATAGCAGTGGATCAGAGGATCCCTGGACATGGGGGTGGTTCCCTCCATGAGGCTTCTTATTAAGGACATACCATGTGCTGGGCACAGTTCTAAGGTCTTTATATATATAAACATTTAATCTCTCAAAGCTTTATAACGCAGCTCCTATGATTTTCCCCATTTTACAGATTCGAAAAAAACTAAAAAGAGATGCTACATAATTTGTCCAAGATCATTCTAATTTGCATTGCATTTATAAATTCAGGACTACACTTTTGCTAATCCCTAATCAGCTTCATTAACTGGAGAGCAAAAACTAGATAAAGGAATTTGGGAAAAGTACAGTTGCACAAAGCACCTAAGGAAGTGCTAAACATTGAACAACTTTTTCATTTGAGCCTTTATTCTGCCCAACAGGAAAAAAAAAAAAACTTCCTGTGAAGTTCCTTGTGCTCTAATCTCAAAAGTAATGACCTTTGTTCTCAAGAAGTCACCAATGTTGGGTCTCTCATTTAAATACGGTTTATGCACTGGGAAAGTGCAGGTACAGAAGTTTCCCTCCTTGATAGACATGGTGAATTATCTTTTCTCAGGAGGAACACTTCAGGAGATAGTTACTGACGATCTCATGTAAAATCTGAATAAATCAGAATGTATGTAGACAGGCGAAGAACTGAAGACTCAGACTAAGTTCCCAAATGCCATTATTTTCATGAGATGAGGGAAAAGATATATGCTTACTTTAAAACACATATCTGAGAAAGCAAAATCCAGTTTTGAAATGTTTTAAAAATCAGTTTCAATGCCTTTTAATTATTTAAAACACATACATCAGAATGAGAATACAAACAAATTATTAGTGTATTTTTGGATAACCTCTTGAGATAACTGCTCTCTCTCAAAATAACTCTATTCCTAAATAAACTTTTATTCTACCAGAGAGTACAGCTGAAAATAGGACAATGAATTCTGGCACTTCCTAAAACTAGATCTATATTAAAACACTCACAAATTCACTTGTAGTAAACAGTTTATCCTCTTTATAAATCTTCACATATGTTTTAAGAGTTCCATACTCCCAACAGAGATAAAGACTAAAGGCTTCCATTTGTCTAAGCAAACAAAACATCTTTTTTTTAACCCAGTGGTGTAATAGTGCTTATGGCAGATGTTGAGAATAGGCTATCCTAAGCACAGAGCAGGTCCTTCCAACATTACCTATACGAGGTACAATGGGCCACAAAGAAATGGAATTGTAACCTAGTAGGGCCCCTAAAACACAACAGGCATCCCCAAGACCATGCATCTTAAATGAACAATGGTCTGCGTTAAGCAACAGGGTTATCAAACTTCAACCTTGCATATTCTTACCCCTGGCGGCTCCCCAATTACTCAAGTCACTCAACAAGCACTGATTAAATATCACCTATTGTGCCAAGCACAGAGCCTGGTATATAACAGACCCAGAAAAAAATTTTTTGACTTTGTGACCTTGAGGAAACAGAGCCCAAAATAAGTCAAGGCTTCAGTGTAAATGATAAAATGCTTTTAAGATTCCTGTGCCATCGATTGTTGATTTTTTAATGCTGATATTTTTACACAGTATTACTATGGAAATGGCTGGATGGCATCTCTGACTCAATGGACGTGAGTCTGAGTGAACTCCAGGAGTTGGTGATGGACAGGGAGGCCTGGCGTGCTGCGATTCATGGGGTCGCTAAGAGTCGGACACAACTGAGCGACTGAACTGAACTGACTATGGAAATTCTATGTACAAGACAGGTGGAAAAAACAAGGACTAGAAATCATGTAGCTGAGACCCTTCCTGTTGCCCTGGGCCAGCCACTGGGCCTCTCCAGGTCATTAGGAAAATGAGTCCTGAATTCAGTGGTAATAACTCTTTCCAGTTCTAAAATTCTATTCTCAATTTGCAATCTTTCTAACGAGTCCTCTGGAATCTTAAAGTGAAAGTGAAGTCGCTCAGTCGTGTCTGACTCTTTGCGATCAC
>SJYV01045966.1:798343-816641 GCA_006410875.1 Neotragus pygmaeus | reverse complement strand
AAAAAAAAAAAACTTCCTGTGAAGTTCCTTGTGCTCTAATCTCAAAAGTAATGACCTTTGTTCTCAAGAAGTCACCAATGTTGGGTCTCTCATTTAAATACGGTTTATGCACTGGGAAAGTGCAGGTACAGAAGTTTCCCTCCTTGATAGACATGGTGAATTATCTTTTCTCAGGAGGAACACTTCAGGAGATAGTTACTGACGATCTCATGTAAAATCTGAATAAATCAGAATGTATGTAGACAGGCGAAGAACTGAAGACTCAGACTAAGTTCCCAAATGCCATTATTTTCATGAGATGAGGGAAAAGATATATGCTTACTTTAAAACACATATCTGAGAAAACAAAATCCAGTTTTGAAATGTTTTAAAAATCAGTTTCAATGCCTTTTAATTATAAAACACATACATCAGAATGAGAATACAAACAAATTATTAGTGTATTTTTGGATAACCTCTTGAGATAACTGCTCTCTCTCAAAATAACTCTATTCCTAAATAAACTTTTAGTCTACCAGAGAGTACAGCTGAAAATAGGACAATGAATTCTGGCACTTCCTAAAACTAGATCTATATTAAAACACTCACAAATTCACTTGTAGTAAACAGTTTATCCTCTTTATAAATCTTCACATATGTTTTAAGAGTTCCATACTCCCAACAGAGATAAAGACTAAAGGCTTCCATTTGTCT
Source organism: Neotragus pygmaeus (assembly GCA_006410875.1). NCBI lineage: Eukaryota > Metazoa > Chordata > Mammalia > Artiodactyla > Bovidae > Neotragus > Neotragus pygmaeus. The sequence continues at coordinate 815,948 of SJYV01045966.1, read as the reverse complement.
AAGCAAACAAAACATCTTTTTTTTAACCCAGTGGTGTAATAGTGCTTATGGCAGATGTTGAGAATAGGCTATCCTAAGCACAGAGCAGGTCCTTCCAACATTACCTATACGAGGTACAATGGGCCACAAAGAAATGGAATTGTAACCTAGTAGGGCCCCTAAAACACAACAGGCATCCCCAAGACCATGCATCTTAAATGAACAATGGTCTGCGTTAAGCAACAGGGTTATCAAACTTCAACCTTGCATATTCTTACCCCTGGCGGCTCCCCAATTACTCAAGTCACTCAACAAGCACTGATTAAATATCACCTATTGTGCCAAGCACAGAGCCTGGTATATAACAGACCCAGAAAAAAATTTTTTGACTTTGTGACCTTGAGGAAACAGAGCCCAAAATAAGTCAAGGCTTCAGTGTAAATGATAAAATGCTTTTAAGATTCCTGTGCCATCGATTGTTGATTTTTTAATGCTGATATTTTTACACAGTATTACTATGGAAATGNGAAAAAAATTTTTTGACTTTGTGACCTTGAGGAAACAGAGCCCAAAATAAGTCAAGGCTTCAGTGTAAATGATAAAATGCTTTTAAGATTCCTGTGCCATCGATTGTTGATTTTTTAATGCTGATATTTTTACACAGTATTACTATGGAAATGGCTGGATGGCATCTCTGACTCAATGGACGTGAGTCTGAGTGAACTCCAGGAGTTGGTGATGGACAGGGAGGCCTGGCGTGCTGCGATTCATGGGGTCGCTAAGAGTCGGACACAACTGAGCGACTGAACTGAACTGACTATGGAAATTCTATGTACAAGACAGGTGGAAAAAACAAGGACTAGAAATCATGTAGCTGAGACCCTTCCTGTTGCCCTGGGCCAGCCACTGGGCCTCTCCAGGTCATTAGGAAAATGAGTCCTGAATTCAGTGGTAATAACTCTTTCCAGTTCTAAAATTCTATTCTCAATTTGCAATCTTTCTAACGAGTCCTCTGGAATCTTAAAGTGAAAGTGAAGTCGCTCAGTCGTGTCTGACTCTTTGCGATCACGGACTGTAGCCCACGAGGCTTCTCTGTCCATGGGATTTTCCAGGCAAGAGTACTGGAGTGGGTTGCCATTTCCTTCTCCAAGGAGTCTTCCTGACCCAGGGATCGAACCCGGGTCTCCCGCATTTCGGACAGACGCTTTACCCTCTGAGCCACCACGGAAGCCGGAGACATGATAATCTAACTATTTGTTTTCAAGTGCTGCAACTTTCAGAAAGCCAAACAAGCATGAGCCGTACCCTATACACCTTTCCCTCTTAAGTGTTCTTTTTCTGACTCTTCAATCATGTATTAAGAACCTGTCTTTCATGAAAGTGTTCTTTAATTTTTTAGAGTATGTTCTGTAATTTAAAAACTGAAAGGAACTCATTTTATATATTCTGCATGTGTATATATTCTAGAAGCCAGCAGTATGTTTCCTTCCCTTTCTGAGACTATTAAGAGCACTGGACAAATAAGCACAGAAAAAAATACCGTACGACTCAAACGGTCAGCTGAATCCCAACCCAGTAGGTAAAGTAAGAGAAATCAGGGGCTTTGAGGAACTGCATTAAGTAGGTAGTTGCTCCTTCTTAGGATCAGTTACATAATTTGTGGGGCCAAGCACAAAATAAACATGCAAGGCTCCTTTCTAAACAAGCATTAAGAATTTCGAATGGTGACAGCGCAGCATTCAGCTAAGCAGTCTTTACCTCCTGCACACACCAAGTGGCCGCACGGGTCATATGCCCATCTCTGTCCCTCTTTAACATTAAACCAACCTCACTAAAACAACCTCAGTAACAATTCCCTATGAAACCAGGCTCACCCAAACATTTCTTTTAAGCACTTAAAAGTATTATCAATACAGAAAAGTACTCAATTTGATACCAAGTGTTTTACTGTCCCATTTTTTAAGGATAAAAGGCTGTGGAACATATCCTATGAGAGTGTAGCAGACTATTGATTCAGTTTCCCTAAGTTCAAATCCTACCTCTACCTGTACTAACTGTGCAGCCTCAAGCAAGTAACTTCTTCGCTGTCCCATTTTCTCATCTATGCAGAGGACACAATCCCATTCATAAAATTATCAATACGTGTTTAAAATATAAGTTAATACATATTAAGTACTTAGGACAGTACCTACCACATATTGCTACAAAAGCTTAGCTATTATTTCTATCTGGAAACTGTCTTCCCAGAAAGTTAATCTAAAGGGCAAACTTTAACTTTTAGATGGTTCTTTGGTTAATAATCCAATTTCACAAGTATTTATTAAACACTTACTCAGTAACCTTCCCTTAACAATTTTTCTCTCCCTTCAGTATCATTCTGTCTTCATTAGCTACTTCTGCCTTCTTGGTAGAAAAAAAATAAATCACTTGACCATAGCCTTTTCAGTATCATTATCAGTTTGAGGTGAATGCCTAGTTTTCAAAAATGTTTTCAAGAAACAAGAAGTAAAATATCTTGGCTAATAGCCAAAAAATGTATAGACACTTAAATTTTTTACATGTATCTTCATGCTATTTTTCCTATAATTTTTAAATACCTAAATTTTTAAAATAGGTANTTCAACTTCAGCTTCTTCAGCATTACTGGTTGGGGCATAGGCTTGGATCACCATGATATTGAATGGTTTGCTTTGGAAATGAACAGAGATCATTCTGTCGTTTTTGAGATTGCATCCAAGTACTGCATTCTGAACTCTTTTTGTTGACCATGATGGCTACTCCATTTCTTCTGAGGGATTCCTGCCTGCAGTAATAGATATAATGGTCATCTGAGTTAAATTCACCCATTCCAGTCCATTTTAGTTCGCTGATTCCTAGAATGTCAACGTTCACCCTTGCCATCTCCTGTTTAATCACTTCCAATTTGCCTTGATTCATGGACCTAACATTCCAGGTTCCTATGCAATATTGCTCTTTACAGCATCAGACCTTGCTTCTATCATCAGTCACATCCACAACTGGGTATTGTTTTTGCTTTGGCTCCATCCCTTCATTCTTTCTGGAGTTATTTATCCACTGATCTCCTGTAGCATGTTGGGCACCTGCTGACGGGGTGTTCCTCTTTCAGTAGCCTATGATTTTTCCTTTTCATACTGTTCATGAGGTTCTCAATGCAAGAATACTGAAGTGGTTTCCATTCCCTTCTCCAGTGGACCACATTCTGTAATACCTCTCCACCATGACCCTTTCATCTTGGACGGCCCCACATGGCATGGCTTAGTTTCACTGAGTTAGACAAGGCTGTGGTCCATGTTAGGAGTTAAAGATTCAAGGGAAAAAATTCCCTCATTTATACAAAACCCTCTCATTCAGTGAAAAACTTTAAATTTAAAAGAATAATAATGAAAAATCTAACTTGGTGCTTATTTTTGAAGGCAGCTTATAAAAACTAACATTTTATCAAGAAGAAAAATAATACTTAGAAAATAACATAATATACTTGGTCAAAATTTCTATGTCACTTAATATTTAAGATGTTATAAAACGTCCAGTAAGGGAACACATACTAATCTTTTTATCTTATTTCTGTGCTGTCAACTGGCCATACATTTTTACTCTTAGTATTTAGAGAAACACATTCCATGAATACTCTATATGACTTTTTATAAAGAACTACTACTGTATTGGAAAATAGTCAACATGCACTCCAATTTACAGGAGAAAAACACTAAAAGAAGACACATGTATGGAGAAAAAATAAAAAACAAATAAATAGAAAACAAAGTCTCAGAGTAAAAAGTTATATGCAAAAAAAAGGCAATATGCTTGTTTTGAGAAACAAAATAGTACATGTTTAAGACCATAAGACTGCAGGGTTTGAAATCTATCTCAATTTCTTCTTAAATGTATAGCCTTTGATATATTACTATGTTACAATTGTTTCATATGTAAAAAAAATAATAATAAAATACACCTAGACTTGCTTTGTAAATGATTGCATATGTTTTGTGAAGGTTAACACTCTTAAAAAATAGTGCTGCTTTTTATTATTAGCACTTATCCTTGTACATAAAAGAAACAAATTAAGCACATCTATTAAAAAGAAAATTCTTTTTAGAGTCAAAATATGATTTTAAAAGATTTTTTAAAGATTATATAGTTCAAAATGATAGACTAAGCAAAAAACAGAATATGAGGTTTTCAGAAAATAGGAACCAACACAAGAAGAATGTGAAGGCCATTAATAAGTTAACACAATTTTACAGTTAATCAAGATACCTATTAATGTATTGTGATGAAGACAGGGGAATCTAGTAGGGATATCTCTAGGGAAAAATATCTGTTAATTTTCTTTCCATTTTACTCTGAGGAAATATGTAAATGTGTGCTATGGGAAGGTATGGAAAGACTGAGTCAAATATAAAAAAAGAAAAGAAGAGAAGGAGGAGGAGGAGGGACTAAACTAACAAAACAGGAAAGTGAAAGTGAAGTCGCTCAGTCGTGTCCGACTCTTTGCGACCCCATGGCCTGTAGCCTGCCAGGCTCCTCCATCAGTGGGATTTTCCAGGCAAGAGTACTGGAGTGGGTTGCCATTTCCTCCTCCAGGATATCTTCCTGATGCAGGGATTGAAAGCTGGTCTCCCACATTGCATGCAGATGCTTTACCAACTGAGCCACCGGGGAAGCAGGAAATTATTAATTCCAAGGGTAAATGAGAGTTCTTTGCTCCTTGGAAGAAAAGTCATGACCAACCTAGACAGCGAATTAAAAACCAGAGACATTACTTTGCCGACAAAGGTCCATCTAGTCAAAGCTGTGCTTTTTCTAGTGGTCATGTATGGATATGAGAATTGAACTATAAAGAAAGCTGAGCACTGAAGAATTGATGCTTTTGAACTGTGGTGTTNTCCTTGGGGATTCTCCAGGCAAGAATACTGGAGTGGGTTGCCATGCCCTCCTCCAGGGGATCTTCCCAATGGAGGGATAGAATTCAGGTCTCCCACATTGCAGGTGGGTTCTTTACTGACTGAGCCACCACAGATGCCCCCACATGCCCCGCCGAATCACAGCTTTCTTGACACTACGTATATTTAAAAGCTTGAAATGTTTCATTCAATCAAGTCTTCTTTTTTTTTAGCCATGTTGTGCAGATTGTGGGATCTTAGTCCCCCAACCAGGGCTCAAACCCATGACCTTCAGTGGAAGCATGGAGTCCTAACCACTGGACCACCAGGGATGTCCCATGGTTCAAGTGCTGTAGTTTTAAAAAGCACCTCCGCCCTCTACCACCGGGTACCCTGCTGTCTGACCCTAGGATGAATACAGCTCTTGAACTGGATTTTCTTCCTCCTCTCCTTTGTCCTCTTCCCAACCAGAAGGCAGACAAGTATGAGTGTGGCTAGAGGCAGCACACATTTAAAACCTCATCACCCAAGCAGGAGTCTGAGGATGACCCCTCTGACCTCCTTGCCCAGGGATGGTGGTGCCACATGGGTAGCACCTGGAGGAGGGAGGGTCAAGGGGAGCAGAGGGTTCTCAGTGCACACAACTGGAATCCATGGCCCTGCTATTGGACCTCTGCTACACGTGGCGGGAGCTCTGCTGCAGCTGAGATCCGGGCTTCCAAAGCAGCGTGTGTTGTGGACACTGATGACACAGTAGGCCTGCTGGGGCCAGACACTGACGCTACGTGGTGGGACTTTCTCCTTTCTCTGCTCAGAAAGACTTGTCTTCCTAAATGCCAAGGGCAGAGTCAGGTGCCTAGGAGAAAGCATTATCGTCCTCTCTCATGGGAGGAGAGAAGGGTACAGAGTTCAAGCCTTCTTTCATTTGCTGACATGCCTTATGTGCCAGCCAGGTACTAGATTTACAGAACTAACAAGAGTCGTTGTTCCAAACGACCTTACAGCCTACTGGGGGACCCAGATCTGTAAAGAGGGTGACAGGTGCTGGGCAAGTGGTCTGCCCATTCAGGCCCCAGCAGAAAAGAGAGTCAAGGAAAACAGACCAGAGCAAAGTCCCCCAGCATGCAGGAGCCCCGGGAAGCCACATACCTGTCTGCTTTCCTGATTTTTGCTTCTCTCTCTGTCTTCGGGTGATGCTATCTCTTAGTCGTTTAAGATTTTCCTGGAAAAATTTAGTTTGTTTTTTTAAAATATACACCAGAATTATACCCTCAAGGCATTAGAGGTTTTTTTTTCTGATTTTATGACATTTGCAAGATATATCACATTGCAATAACATTTCCAACATGCAAATGAGGCTGAGTGCATTTGCAATCAGCTCCCAGAGAAATTCAAGTCCTCTTAGAAGCTATGCCTGAAGAGAAGATGTCTTGTCCGCAACAAAGAGTCCTGCTATCTTCCAGAGGCTGAAGTTCCCAGTTCCTTCCCAGCCTTATAACCCACCCCCACCTTGCACGCCCCTTAGACAGGCCAGTCTCCTACCTGCTTACAAGCTCTCCACCCTCATTCCCACCTCTGAGACTGTGTTCTTGCACACTCCCCTGACCTCGAGGGTCACTGATTCCATGACTCTGTTCCAAGGCGGGGTCAAGGCCCACCTTCTAAACCACCTCCCCCCACACCAGACTGTCCCAGTCTTTAGTGATTCCCATGCCATGTGGCACTGGGTTATGCTGCCTTGTGTGTGTGTCGTGCGCGTGTGCGTGTGTGTACGCGTGTGTGTGTGTAGTCTCTTCAGAGGCACTGTGAGCTCTTAAAGGGCAAGAGACCAGGTCTTGCACTTCCTGTAATCCTGCTGTTTGGGCTATCACAGTCATTCAATAAATGTTAAACAGACATGTGAGGAGCAATATTTGTTGCTATTTTAGTTCATAAACAACAATCACCTTGAAGTGAAGTGTCTGAGCATTCTAGGGAAATGTCCTGGGGACTAACACTCAGACCATCTGGCTGGAGCAGAACGTTCCGGTGAGGGAGCCACAGAGGCAGGACAGAAAGACTGGTTGGGTTGTGACTGCAGCTGAGAGACTGAGCTTGGGAGCAGCAGGGAGACACTGGAAGCTGGGGGCTGGCCATAGCTGTAAGGTCGGGCAGAGAGGAGGGGGAAGGAGTTGGAGGCAAGGAGACCCCCCTGAAGACGATGTGATAGGGCGGATGGAGGGGACACAGGTCAGCACGAGGGATTGCAAAGATAGGAGCAGAGGCAAGAGGAAGAATGCACGGAGCAAGACCAAGGATGTGAGAGAGTGTGGAAAAGAGCCCAAGAGACTCTGAAGTCTGGATGTCAGCCTCTGGAAGATAGCAGGCAGTGAACAGACACAGGGAGTCAGGACGGGGAAGAGGCCTCAAGGGCCTGTGTGTTGTTGGACGTGCTGCAGGTCTAGGGTACCTCGGGGGACATGCCCAGCTGGTGGCTGAAAAGATGTTTCCAGAGACCCAGAGGCAAGAGTCACCTGAAGAGAGAAGGAGCTGAAGGGAAGGCGCCTGCTCACGAGAGGGGAAGTAAGGGAGAGAGACAGAGGGAAATGGGCCACAGTGGGGCAGCCCCTGGTATGGTCTTCACACTGTCTGGTCCTCGGACTCCTTGGCTCTGTAAGTGCCAGGAGGCAGTCAGGGCATGGAGTACTCTCAGCGTTTACTATGGGCCAGGCACGCCAAGGGCTTCACAAGGTTGACATCGTCTAGCCCTCTCCCTTCACACTTCAGAGATGGAAAAGCAGAGGTACAGAGGCAGTGGTCGTCCAGTCCCAAGAGGCAGAGTAAGGCTGGACTCAGGCTGCCTGGCACTGGAGCCCTGGCTACTCCTGACGACCATGCTGCGTGGCACCAACGTGGCAAGGACTCAGAAGATTAGTGTTTGGCCAAGACCAGCCTGTTCCCAGCAGTACTGCAGCCTCCCTGGGTCTCCTGGGGGAGGAGGGCCCTGGGTTCCTGCATCCAGACCCCCAGGGGGAGGGAGGCAGGCTGGGCAAGAGGGTGACCCTGCTTTAGGAGCACTCAGAGGGCAGACACAGCATTGCGAAGGGAGCACAGGCTCTGAAATGAAAAAGGTTTCCTTTGAATCCTGACTCTGCCTCCCTAGCTTTCTGGGCCTCAGTTTTCTGTAAAGTGAAGTGAAAGTGTTAGTTGCTCAGTTGTGTCTGACTCTTTGTGGCCTTACAGACAATAGCCGACCAGGCTCCTCAGTCCGTGGAGTTCTCCAGGCAAGAATGTGTAGCCATTCTCTTCTCCAGGGGATCTTCCCTACCCAGGAACTGAACCCAGGTCTCCTCCATTGCAGGCAGATTCTTTATTGTCTGAGCCACCAGGGAAGCCCAATGACACTTATGCCCATGCCTGCTGTGAGGGGTGGAAGAGACTGGGTCCACTTAGCACTTGGCACAGTGCCACAGACTGTTGTCAGAGCTGGACAAATGCAGCTTTAGGACTCACATCCCCATGCGTCACTGTGTGGAGTTACACGTCCTCAGGTAACAGCAGGAGTCTCCTGCCAGCCCAGCCCTCTGATCCCAGTTTCCTCTTGCGTGGTAACCACTGGGGTGGGTGAGGGGTCGTCCTTTCCAGATCTTTGCATTTGCAAACATGCCTACAGTTTGTGTGTGTGCATCTGTGTGTGTTGGGGGGGTGGTGAGTGTGTATATACAACAGTGTGTTTTAACTTGAGTCGTTTTATGTCAGTGACTTGCTTTGTTCACTTAAGCGTAATTCTTGGGAGCCATCCAAGTTCTCTTTGAGTTCTAAGGTGATAGTTCTGTGGGAGTGTCGGCACTAGGAGTAGAGAGAAGGCCTCTGAAAAGCAAAAAGCTGGAAAGCAAAAGTATAGGGCCACATGCAGAGGGAAGTGGCAGGTGCAGAACTGAGTCTCGGTAAAGAAAGGCCTACCAGCTCTCGGCCAGGGAGCCATATGGTTACAGACAACAGGTGACAAAGGCAAGCATGCAGTGACTCACCACGACACTCAAACACACACTCTCAGGCCCAGCCCCCGGCGTGCAGTTACAGCAGTACACGAACAGTCATGGACTCAGCCCTTCTCTACCGCCTAGAGGAGAGACAGACACGAAGCAAAGTCCATCCAGAGCCAGTTACCTGCTGGAAGCGGAAGGACTCTGACCGCCTCTTCTGGTTGAGCTGCCACTCTTTGAAGTGCAGCACGGCCTCATCCACATTGACGATGCCCAGCTTCACCTGCTCCTGGAGGGTAATGAGTTGCCGCTGGCCTGGTGTTTTCATCCCAGCAAAGGGATCATATATGCTCGACTGAGGCCTGTCCCTCCACGGTCTGACAGGTGGCTCTGGAAAGGAAAGAGAAACTCAGTTTCCAGGCTCCTCCACTGGAGAGAGCTGACTGGGTGAGTGGGGATCATGATGCTGGCTGTGGGCTCAAGAGGACATGCCCTAGAAGAACAGTCACGTGGAATCAAGACAAGGGAGATGCTTCTTGAAATCAGAGAGAGGGAAGCAGCTAATAATTTCAAAGCCTATGACACTGAAGTAGACAAGGTCCCAACATTTTAGAAAGGTATAGCAGCCAGGGGGGCTTCCCAGCTGGCGCTGGTGGTGAAGAACCCGCCTGCCAATCCAGAGGCATAAGAGATGCAGGTCCAATCCCTGGGGGAGGATGNGGGAAGCAGCTAATAATTTCAAAGCCTATGACACTGAAGTAGACAAGGTCCCAACATTTTAGAAAGGTATAGCAGCCAGGGGGGCTTCCCAGCTGGCGCTGGTGGTGAAGAACCCGCCTGCCAATCCAGAGGCATAAGAGATGCAGGTCCAATCCCTGGGGGAGGATGATTCTCTGGAGGAGGGCATGGCAACCCACTCCAGGATTCTTGCCTGGAGAATCCCATGGACAGAGGAAGCTGGTGGGCTACAGTCCATGGGGTCGTAAAAAGTTGGACACAATGAATGACTTAGCATACGTGCATCCACACAGCATCCAGTAGACAAGTCAACATGGATTACTGAGAAGTCTTTAGACCAGCGTTTCTCAGCCTTGGCACTATTGACATTTTGGACTAGGTAATTCTTGGTTGGGGTTGGCTGGCTGGCTTGTACACTGTAGGATGTTTAACCTTATCCCTGGCCTCTACCCACTTGATGATAATAGCCTCTACCCACTTGATAATTTCCTTCCTCAGCTGCCACAACAAAAAAATGTCCCAGGGCTTCCCTGGTGGTCCAGTGGTTAAGAATCTGCCTGCCAACACAGGGGACACAGGTTCTACCCCTGCTCTGGGAAGATTCCACATGCCATGGGACAATTAAGTCTATGCATCATGACTGCTGAGCTTGTGCTGTAGAACCCGAGAGACGCAGCTACTGCGCCCACATGCCCGAGAGCCCATGATTTGCAACAGGAGGAACTACCGCCAACAAGAAACCCACACCCAAGTAGAGAGTAGCCCCTGCTCACCACAGCTGGAGAAAGCCTGGCACAGCAAGAAGACCCAGTGCAGCCAAAATAAATAATATTTTTTTAAAAGTGTCCCAGATGTTGCCAAACGGCAGTGTGGGGGCGGTGCTGGCGAGTGGAGGAGAAATCACCCCCAGTTGAGAACCGCTGATTCAGACTAAAATCTACTCTCAGAAGAGAATATACAGGAAAGGCAAGCCAGGATGCTTCTTCCAGCACTTCCAGCCCTCCCCATACTGCCTGCCTCCAAGCAGCATAGGGCACAGTGATTGTGAACCTACAGGCGTGAAATGCCTGAGGAGACTGGAAGGCTAACGGAATCATGACCCAGGTCCAAAGTCACCAGGTAGGTGCTGGGTCCCAAGTGACTCTCCTGGGGTTGTTCGTGCTTTAAATGTTCTAGGGAAGGAAGTATGACGCCAGCTCCTCTCTCTCCAAGCTGCGTGGCTCCTCTGAGTTCTGTGGGGAGCAAGCTAGGCTTGCAGAAGTGATGGAGCCGTTGAAGCACATGAAAACAGCGTAACATTTCACTGCTCATTTCCCGTAGGGCTATGTTTGATTCTAAGTTTCTCCAGGAGGACCCCAATTGGACATTGTGATTCAAGGAGGTGGCATAAAGGAAAAAGAGAGATGACTTTACCCGTGGGCACTGAAAAAGCTCCAGAGAAACGCATCCATCATTCTTACCACCATTCTCTCTGTTCACACACACTCACATGCCTTTCTCCCAAGTTTGCCCTATAATCTTTAATCATATTGGGAGATGGAGTGTGGGGACAAAATAAAGATGCACAAGTCAGTCAGTTCCAGGCTCCTACTACCAAAGTCTTTAGGGATGCTTTCCAATGTCTAGATGGTATCATGCCTCCTTTTCAAAAGAATCGTCTTTGGGATACTACTGAATGCCTCTGTTTAGCACAAGGAAATGTATCAAGAACAAAAGAGCACTTATCTCTTCAAACTTCCTTTACAAAGCTTTCAAAAAAAATGTCACCCAGTGACAAACAAAATGTCTCAAGTAAAAGTTGAATTAAAGTATACTTGAGCCAATACGGATAGCCTAGGTAAATAGCTCGGGAGGGCTGGATCACTAGGTAAAGACTGGGTGTGGGGCTGCCCACTTTCATCCCGTTGGTATCAGTTTCAATGTCTAAATAGGATTTTAGTGTGCTGTTACAGACACTTTCTCAGGTATTAAAGTCATCGGTATGATCAATCTGTACAATGTTCTAAGGCACCTCAATCTCTTCTCCTCTCCTTTCATCTTCAGTACAGTTCCACTTCAGGTATTTCTTGAACCTCTGTTTTTCAAGGCTAAGGAGTGATTACACTCCTGGAAATCTCTGAAACATGATCACTGCCACCACCAAGAAGTCCAGGTCCTGCAAAAGAAAGCTGAGGACATCTGCTTACCTTTCCTCATGCTCTCTGAGGTAACATAGAAATTCCCAGGCTTCTCTTGACTTTTTTCTGCAAAAACTGTGAGATAAAGAGCATTCTAAGTAAAGCCAAATAGTACCTCTTTCTAAGAAGCTTTATAATATTTTATACATTTAGCAGAAAAATTACCAAAATCTTGTCCAAAATAAATAATAATGGATCACAACTTGGACCACTGTATGTATTTCTATAAATCAAAATTCTAGAAAGTGAAGTGTTAGTTGCTCAGTTGGGTCTAAGTCTTTGCAACCCTACGGACTATAGCCCCCCAGGCTTCTCAAATACTGGAATGAGTTGCCATTCCCTTCTCCAGGAGATTTTCCCGACCCAGGGGTTGAACCTGGGTCTCCTGCATTGCAGGCAGATTCTTTACCACTGAGCCACCAGACAAGCCCCTTTAAAGGAGGCAACCAATGAATGGAAGCTCTAGGGATTACAACACGAAGACAGATCAAACAGACAAGGTCTCAAACCAGAAAGACCCCAAGCAGAGGACATAATCGGCATTCATGAGATCATTAAGGAAAAGGGTAATGTGAACAAGGACGTGTGCTGGATCCTTGAATATTTGAAGCAAGCCATGGAACACGCCGAAGTTTGAGAATAAAAGGAAGTGCCACTTAACATGTCAACAAGGGCCGTAAGACAGAACTCAGAGCAGTGGGACAGCTGAAATGTGTGCAAGGCTCCACAGTGACTTCGACGATGTCGCTCATGCACAAGGAATCCATAAAGGCTCACAGGGAACACTAAGAAGTGGCAGGCGTCACTCAGTGGTAGGACTCACAAGTGGTTAGGGCTCCTTGGGCTCTGCACGTGACTCCCTGCATTTAAACCCTGTCTCTACCATTTATGAGCCACGTGATCTAAGACAAGAGGCTTGAACTCTTCTTGGCTCTATTTTCTGATCTGTAGAATGAGGATGATATTGTACCCCAGGCTATGGGTTGTTGTGAGGATTATATGAGTTAATATATGGAAAGTGCTCAGAACAGTGCCTGGCATGTGCAAGCACTTCATGTTAGCTTTTATTATCATTGCGTGAGTGTTCAGTCACATCAGTNAATAATAATGGATCACAACTTGGACCACTGTATGTAGTTCTATAAATCAAAATTCTAGAAAGTGAAGTGTTAGTTGCTCAGTTGGGTCTAAGTCTTTGCAACCCTACGGACTGTAGCCCCCCAGGCTTCTCAAATACTGGAATGAGTTGCCATTCCCTTCTCCAGGAGATTTTCCCGACCCAGGGGTTGAACCTGGGTCTCCTGCATTGCAGGCAGATTCTTGACCACTGAGCCACCAGACAAGCCCCTTTAAAGGAGGCAACCAATGAATGGAAGCTCTAGGGATTACAACACGAAGACAGATCAAACAGACAAGGTCTCAAACCAGAAAGACCCCAAGCAGAGGACATAATCGGCATTCATGAGATCATTAAGGAAAAGGGTAATGTGAACAAGGACGTGTGCTGGATCCTTGAATATTTGAAGCAAGCCATGGAACACGCCGAAGTTTGAGAATAAAAGGAAGTGCCACTTAACATGTCAACAAGGGCCGTAAGACAGAACTCAGAGCAGTGGGACAGCTGAAATGTGTGCAAGGCTCCACAGTGACTTCGACGATGTCGCTCATGCACAAGGAATCCATAAAGGCTCACAGGGAACACTAAGAAGTGGCAGGCGTCACTCAGTGGTAGGACTCACAAGTGGTTAGGGCTCCTTGGGCTCTGCACGTGACTCCCTGCATTTAAACCCTGTCTCTACCATTTATGAGCCACGTGATCTAAGACAAGAGGCTTGAACTCTTCTTGGCTCTATTTTCTGATCTGTAGAATGAGGATGATTTGTACCCTAGGCTATGGGTTGTTGTGAGGATTATATGAGTTAATATATGGAAAGTGCTCAGAACAGTGCCTGGCATGTGCAAGCACTTCATGTTAGCTTTTATTATCATTGCGTGAGTGTTCAGTCACATCAGTCATGTCTGACTCTTTGCAGCCCCATGGACTGTAGCCCACCAGGCTCCTCTGTCCATGGAATTCTCTAGGCAAGAATACTGGAGTGGGTTGGCATTTCCTTCTCCAGGAATCTTTCCAATCCAGGGATCAAGCCTGCATCTCCTGTGTCTCCTGCACTGCAGGCAGATTCTTTACCCTCTGAGCTACCTGGGAAGCCCTTTATTATCATTATTCATTTTTAAACCTTGAGATTGATGCCAATAGGACAGAAATCCCAATAGAAAGGATGTCTATATAGTGCTTTATTTGAAAAGACTCTGATGCTGAGAAAGATTGAGGGCAGGAGGAGAAGGGGACGACAGAGGATGAGATGGTTGGATGGCATCACCAACTCAATGGACATGGGTTTGGGTAGACTCCAGCAGTTGGTGATGGAGGGAGGCCTGGCGTGCTGCAGTTCATGGAGTCACAAAGAGTCGGACACGACTGAGCAACTGAACTGAATTCCCATGTATTATCTCATCTGACCTTCATAATAAGGTTCTGACAGAGTATTACTAGGCATCATTTTATACATATATTATTATGATATGTATTTCATAGGTGAGGAAACGAAAACTAAAGAGGATGAAATGACTTATCCAATGTCTCATTTTGTAGAGTTGAAAATGCAAAAGCTGAGACTTGAACCTAGATGTTCTGGTCTCCTAACCATTGCCCTTTTGTCATCTCCTGCCTCTCTCCTTTCCTTTGCTCTCCACAATTTCCTCGCAAGTCCTTCAGGGCTCTTTAGGAATTGCCTGTGCCCCTTCTAACTGAACTCCCCACAATGAGCCAGACGATCATGGCAAACCATGAGGGCTGAGGGCACTAGTCAATATGTAAATATCCTTCCACTGCATTTCTACCCAACTTAGGATGCTAGATTTAACAAACCAAAATAGAAACTGAAAAAAAGAGTGCCATATTTGGGACACACTTACACTAAGGAATTATTTGTTGTTTTTCTGGAATTCATACTTAATGAGATATAGTTATATTTTTATTTGACAACTGCCGCCCAGTTACCTGGGGCTCTGGTTGAGGGCTATCTTCCCAGTTTATAATCTTTTGCCATCCCTTCCACACCTGTTATACTATTAAACATGAAATGGAGGTCAAGTGCACAGATCTAGCAATTCTTACACTCATACAGTACTTGTAATCATATTAATAAAATCAAGTCCTGAAAGATAGTGAAACTTACAATGCTATGAGCATCTAATGTCCCAGGGGTAATTGTGAAGAACTCAAAACTCAATTATCATCAACTTTTATCAATATAGGTAGGTAGGTAGATGGAGAAGGCAATGGCACCCCACTCTAGTACTCTTGCTTGGAAAATCCCATGGACAGAGGAGCCTGGTGGGCCACAGTCCCTGGGGTCGCTAAGAGTCTGACACGACTCAGTGACTTCACTTTCACTTTTCACTTTCATGCATTGGAGAAGGAAATGGCAACCCACTCCAGTGTTCTTGCCTGGAGAATCCCAGGGTCGGGGGAGCCTGGTGGGCTGCCGTCTATGGGGTTGCACAGAGTCGGACACAACTAAAGCAACTTAGCAGCAGCAGCAGGTAGGTAGATAGCCTAGCATTGTAGCTGAAAACCAAGGTTGTAAAAAGAGACTCCCTGAATTCAAATCCTAGCTCTGCTACATGGTTATCAAGCAACCTTTGTAAGCCTCCATTTTTCTCATTTGTAAAATGGAAATGATAATGGCCCATACCTAATAGATTATTATGACATATTTCAAATAAAGCACTCAGTAGGTTTTAATAAATGTTAAATATTTTAAATTAATAATAATATTAATAGTTTCAGGAGATAACAATTACTGGGGATCTTGGTATTTGGAGTAGAGAGACATCTTATTTATCTCTATCTTCCCATTATGCACCAATTCCTGCAGGAAGGCCAGAGCTGAATCTGACCACTGCCCCTAATCTAGTTCCAGAATCTGCCCGAAACACTGACGCTGTCTCCGGGGACTGGTTGGAGACCATTCAGGAGGGAATACTCTCTAAGCAATAACTCAGGAGGTAGAGGATTCGGGGAATTCCTGCTGAGAGGCCCTGAAGACCCCACTGGGCATCATTCCCTGCCACACTTGCCTTTAGAAATGTATGATTCATTGTCAGATAGCTGGTGAGTGGCAGATGCACTGGCCTCTGGTCTGGGCACTGGGACAGGGGGCCTGTTGGTCAAGTCCACTGACAAGGCCTCATCATCATCCACTGTGTGATATACATCTTCTTCCTGACCAAGATGGTCTCTCTCCAAACTGGACATTCCCGTGCTGTTGCCTAGAAGCAGAGAGAAAGGTGACTAAAACAACTGTCAAACCCTGGGACCCGCAACTCCTGCAACCAGCTGCCCTGGATCCCAGCCCTGCCCAGCAGTAGGCTGATAGCCTCCACATTGGGTAGGGCCTGGCAGCCAACCAGGCCAGGGACCAGCCCCACCTACCAGCACCCCCACAGCAGTTGGCCCTGCCACGCAGAAAGGCCCATATAGCCCAAGCAGAAGGCACAGCTAGAGTATATAACTCTGTGACCAGAAGGGCGTATGCTACTGGGCCCCATAGACATCTGCTATGTAAGGCCACTTCTCTAAGACTGGGAAACATTTCCAAGCTACCAAATGCACAAAAATTAAGAGAGAATTATTTAAAATGAGGGTCAGAGAAAAACATGCCAACAAAGGAACAAGAAAACCCCCAGAAAGAGATTAGACAAGTTAGACTTTAAAACAAGGACTGTAACAATAGACAAATACAGACAGTACCTAATGATAAAGAGAACAATCCAATAACAGGATATAACAATTAAAACTATATATGCATCTAACATAGGAGCACTATTACCAGCATAAATGGAAAAATTGACAGTAATACAATAATAGGAGGCTTTAACATATCACTTACATTAACAGATACATCATCTAGTCAAAAATTCAGTAAGGAAACACTGGCCATAAATGACATATTAGACCAGATATACTTAATAGATATATAAAGGTCCATATAGTTAAATCTATGGTTTTTCCAGTAATCATGTATTGATGTGAGAGTTGGACTATAAAGAAAGCTGAGTGCCCAAAACAGAAATATAGATCAATGGAACAAAATAGAAAGCCCAGAGATAAATCCACGCACCTACGAACACCTTATCTTTGACAAAGGAGGCAAGAATATACAATGGAGAAAAGACGATCTCTTTAATAAGTGGTGCTGGGAAAACTGGTCAGTCACCNCAGAAATATAGATCAATGGAACAAAATAGAAAGCCCAGAGATAAATCCACGCACCTACGAACACCTTATCTTTGACAAAGGAGGCAAGAATATACAATGGAGAAAAGACGATCTCTTTAATAAGTGGTGCTGGGAAAACTGGTCAGTCACCTGTAAAAGAATGAAACTAGAACACTTTCTAACACCATGCACAAAAATAAACTCAAAATGGATTAAAGATCTAAACGTAAGACCAGAAACTATAAAACTCCTAGTGGAAAACATAAGCAAAATACTCTCCAACATAAATCAAAACAGGATCCTCTATGAGCCACCTCCCAGTGTATTGGAAATAAAATCAAAAATAAACAAATGAGACCTAATTAAACTTAAAAGCTTTTGCACAACAATGGAAACTATAAGCAAGGTGAAAAGACAGCCTTCAGAATGGGAGAAAATAATAGCAAACTAAACAACTGACAAACAACTAATCTCAAAAATATACAAGCAACTTCTGAAGCTCAATTCCAGAAAAACAAATGACCCAATCAAAAAATGGGCCAAAGAACTAAATAGACA
>SJYV01045966.1:770746-791015 GCA_006410875.1 Neotragus pygmaeus | reverse complement strand
GCAGGAGCCTGGAAGGCTGCAGTCCATGGGGTTGCCGAGAGTCTGTCTCTTATACACATCTAGATGTGTATAAGAGACAGGCCATGATATGTAATATTTTATTTATTATTATTATTTTTTACTTTATTTTACTTTACAATACTCTATTGGCTTTGCCATACATCAACATGAATCCACCACAGGTGTACACGATCTCCCAATCTTGAATCCCCCTCCCACCTCCCACCCCACAACGTCTCTCTGGATCATCCCCGTGCACCAGCCCCAAGCATTCTGCATCCTGCATCGAACATAGATTGTGAGTTGATTTTGTCCCCAAGGGAATGCGTGGTAATATCTGGAGACATTTTGGTGGTTGTCCATAGTACACATTTGAGAAACTCTGAAGTAGAGAAGTTTTAAGGAACCTTAATGTGAGAGAGTTCTTTAAAGATGAAATCCGTTAAGCTCTAAGAAGTTGGGGCCTAGTTCTATCCAGCTACTAATTGTCTTATACATTGTAGAAATTAGTAAATATTTGTTGACTAAATACATTAACAAACAACAGTGTTAGTTGCTCACTTGTGTCTGACTCTTTGAGATCCCATGGACTGTAGCCCACAAGCTCGTCTGTCCATGGAATTCTTCAGGCAAGAGTATGTATTGGAATGGGTAGCCATTCCCTTCTTCAGGGCATCTTCCTGGGCCTAGGAATTGAACCTGGGTCTTTGGCATTGCAGGCAGATTCTTTACGATCTGAGCCATCAGGAAAGTTCCATTAATTGTCTTATACACTGTAGAAACTTGGTAAATATTTGTTGAGTAAATACATTAACAAACAGGTAAAATGCAATAATTGTTCCTGAAGCCTCCTTTGGTTTTTCTGTATGTAAAAGGACACATGTAGTTATTCTTTTCTATACCAAAACTGGTTAGTAATCATCACTGTAGGGCAACGTATCCTATTTAATGTACGGGAAACATATTTAGGATTATGTTTATGACATACTTCAGAATGCATGTAAATGAAGAGTTGAAATACGTTCTTGCTCTTTCTAGTATACAGGACATATTAAGATGGATTTGGAAATACATACATATAGCCATTTTATTATACTGTGAAATTACTGCTCATTCTTATGGAAAAATAAAATTTGTGAAAAGGGCCTTTTTGCAATTTTTAGTCATAAATGATAGAATTTTTATATACCCCAGGCAGTAATATTACTTATAAATTTATACCATACACCACTTAAACTTTTTTTTTTATTAAGAGGAGTGATCAGAGTCAAAACCATATGCTGTGGCTTTTGCCCTATGGAACTTACAAATGTACTGCAAGAATAATTATTCCTACCTAATGGAGTTGCAGAAGAGAATGTGGTGCTGGATGGTAAGACGTACGTAATCTAATGAAAACCCTCTGTAAACTCTCTAAGGGCGTGTGCCAAGAGTTTGAGTTTTGTGGGTTTTCTCTTATTAAAAGACTAAATAGCAGTTGAAATCTCTAGGAGAATAAATGGATGTTAAGCATTCAAAAACTTTCCCTCTCAGAGGATTCCATCATAAGTGAATAATAAAGAATATGGTCCTTTGGGAAATCAATGTCTTTATGAGAAAGAGAGAGGAAGAGAGAGAGGGAGGGAGAAACACTTTTAATTTTTATTATAGTTCTCAAAAATATATCAGGTTGAACTTTTCTTTATTTGGAAAGTAAAACATGAATGTAGACCCTCATCATTTTCTTTTGATTAGCCTCCTCGGTGTCTTTTTGCTCAGCCTCTTTTCCGTCCAGCCCATTCTTCAGAGCTTTGCCTGTTTTATGTTTTCAAAAGCACAGATCTGTAGGTGCCTGTCCCCAGACTCAAGATACTTGACTGCCTTAACATGGTGGAAAAATTCTTTTAAAATCCACCCCTTACTCTTCTTTCCAACTCTGCTCCCAGCACTCATGTACTATGCATACATGCCTTTACCGGTCTCTATAAATGCTGTGATCTTTTGTATTTGTACCTATATGTCTTTGTTTTTCTTCCTTTCTATCTGGGTAATGTCAAGGTATCTTTCAAATAGCAAATCTCTAAAAGTCTACCCTAAACTGTCTTTGACTTCTCTTCCCTGTGTTCCTGGAAGAATTTCTACATACCTACATTAAAGTATTTACCACATACTAAAATTATGTTTATTTATTTTCTCATTGGCTGCCATATCTGTGAAAGAAGGGGTATATATCATTAATCTTTGTATCCCTGCTGCCAATGCCTGGCATATAAATTTTTAAAAATTCAAAGGTGAACCACCTATGAGAATGGATGAAATTTAAAAACTAACCAAATCAAGTCAGTCAAGGCAAAGACGTGAAAGAATGGGAACTACTACTGATAAGAATGGAAAATAGTCTGGAGAATGGTTTGGCAGTTTCTTAAGTAATTTAACGTATACTTCCATACAACCTGGCCATTCCATTCCTAGATGGTTACTCAAACATCTGTCGATACAAAAACTTGTACGTCAGTGTTCACAGCAACTTTAATACCCCCCAAGGAGAAACAAGCCAAATTTATATCAGCAGGTAAATTGATAACCTGGTATATCCATACAATAGAATACTGCTTACAGCAATATAAGTGAACGATGGAAAAATGCAATAACGTGAATAAATCTCAAAATAATCATGCAGCCAGATAAAAAAGTACATGCTTGAGTCAATATTAATTTGCTGTTAAAATGCAGATTCTCCTACAGTGACAGAAACTAGCCTTATGGTTGCATGGCTGGGGTTGGCATGAGTACTGAAGGGTTGAGGAAAGGGTCAGGAAGGAAGGGTTGAGGAAAACTCTGAGTGTGATGGATATATTCACTATCTTGATTTTGGTGATGGTTTCATGTTTGTAACCATATGTAAAAGCTTCTATTCTAAATATATGCTGTATGTTCGGAGTCAATGATAACTCAATAAACTTTTTTTTTAAGTCAAAGAATAAGAAGGCAAATCTTGATGAAAAGACATTTTGCAAGGACTTTACAAGGTAGATGCTCCTGGTTGTTTTAGGATGTATCTGGGTTGTGTTGCACTTAGTTGCTCAGTCATGTCCGACTCTTTGCCACCCCATGGACTATAGCCCACCAGGCTACTCTGTCCATGGGGATTCTCCATGCAAGAATACTGGGATGGGTTGCCATACACTCCTCCAGGGGATCTTCCAAACCCAGTGATCAAACCCAGGTCTCCCACGTTGCAGGTGATTCTTTACTGTTTGAGCCACCAAGGAAGCCCAAGAATACTGGAACGGGCAGTTTATCCCTTCTCCAGGGGAGCTTCCTGACCCAGGAATCAAACTGGGGTCTCTGGCATTTTAGGTGATTCTTTACCAACTGAGACACCATATATATATACACACACACACACACACACACACACACACACACACACAATTTGATGATACATATTTCATTTTTTCAAGAACAGACAGAATTATTGATTTGGGATAGTATATAATCAAGCACTATTCTTCTCCATTAAATTTTAAATTATTCTCTGTTAATAAAATATATGATTATTTAATATCTATATTTACTGTGATGTCATAGTAGAAAAAAATAAACTGAGCATAAGTCTAATAATTCTGCTAAGATCATTTTGTGCCCTTCAGTATGTATCTAAATTCACTGGGCATCAGCACTTCATTTTGCAAAACAAGGCTGTTGGTGTAGTGTGAATGTGTGTGTTGCCTGTGCTTAGTTGTTTAGGCCTGTCTGATTCTTGCGACCCCATGGGCTGTAGCCGGCCAGGTTCCTTTGTCCATGGAATTTCTCAGGCAAAAATACTGGAGTGGGTTGCCAGTGCCCTCCTGCAGGGGATCTTCCTGACTCAGGGTATCTTCCCTACCCAGGGATCCCAACCATGGTCTCCTGCATTTTGTGCATTGCAGGCAAATTCTTTACTGCTGAGCCATCAAGAATTACAGTTCAACAAATATTGAGGTTACAAAAACACTTAGTGTTTAAAAAAAATTTTTTTTTTTTTAGGTCCCACTGTTCAGCATGTGGAATCTTGGTTCTCCCGCTAGGGACCAAACTTGGCACCCCTCTGCAGTGGGAAGCCTGAAGGTTTAACCACCGGATTGCCAGGGAAGCCCCAGAAAGGTTACTTTTTACAAAGACACTTAGGAAAGTGGTGGAAGTGTTAAAAGGTAAACTGAGGGGCATTAACACATTCAAGTTCATTTGAACATAGAAATCCCGCGGCAGCAAACCGGAGTGGCTAGGCCTGGGTGCGTACGCCTCTGGTCAGAGCCAGCAAGGGCTTTGGAGCACTGCCGGCAGGAAATCTCAGGCAGCTTCCCGGGTGAAATCTAAACCGGCCCGCAGCACAAGGAGGGCAAGGAGAGCTAGAGCCAGCCACTGCAGACTGGTAAGTGGCTGGTTTAATAAGCGAGGGAACTTACCTAGGAGGCTTGTCTTGGCGCTGCAAGCTGAGGGTGTGGATCTCTGCTTCATTCCCACCTGCCCGCCAGTGTCTTACCATTTTGTACAGAGGTTCAGTCTATACCGGCCATATATATGGTCTCAGAACTCAGTGCTCTCACAAGGCTGAGACTTTGAAAATGGCTCCAGCCACTGTCATAGTGAGCAGAAGATGCATTCCAAGAACAGGGGAGGAGTCCCAGCACCTGCTTTGGTCTACCTCCCACATCAACTCTGAATCATATCCTCTAGATCAGGGATTGCCAACCTCTGAAATCTAACACCTGATGATCTGAGGTGGAGCTGATGCTGTGGTAATGGAATTATGGTGCACAATAAATGTAATGCTTTTCAATCATCCAGAAAACATTCCATCGCCCTCCCCTAATCTTCCCTTTAAAAATTATCTTCCAGGATACCTGTCCCTGGTGCCAAAAAGATTGGGAACCTGAGGCTCTAGATCACCTCCTACAAGTAAATGCAGGAGAAAAACAAGGAAATTATTTGATTGGCTGTAGCTTAAGTGGTTGCCTTATTTGGAAGGCCTGCGCTTTCTGCTGCTGCTAAGTCACTTCAGTCTTGTCAGACTCCGTATGACCCCATAGATGGCAGCCCATCAGGCTCCACCATCCCTGGGATTCTCCAGGCAAGAACACCGGAGTGGGTTGTCATTTCCTTCTCCAATGCAGGAAAGTGAAAAGTGAAAGTGAAGTCGCTCAGTCGTGTCCGACCCTCAGCGACCGCATGGACTGCAGCCTTCCAGGCTCCTCTGTCCATGGGATTTTCNAAAAAAAAAAAAAAAAAAAGGGCAGCCAGGAGCGGCCACAGATGTCCCACCTTTGGGGGCATCTCACAGATATCTCACTACCACCTGTTGGAGAAGTGAAGTCCTTGTGTTGTAATGCTGACAAATAATTTCACACCACAACATCTACGATGACTTCTTATTTTCTGGCAACCCTCAAAGTCAAGAAATAATCAAACGTCTGTGGTGTCGAGCCTGTGGATGATACTTGCTAACGTTAGTAGGAGCAGGTAGCCAGAGAAGCAAGTACACGTCCAGTTGCAAACTGACTTGTGGGCAGTGCCCTGGCGAAGGCAGCACTGCAGAGGCAGGCAAGGCCGCTGCTGGTGGTGAGCAGTTTAACTTAATTAACTTGAAGACACTCAATCCGGTGCTCTTTCACTAAGTGCCTGCATTTGCAACACAGTTCTGGTACATCTAAAGGAGGGAAAATCTATAGAAGTCAGAAGGGTCTTGAGGCTCCCTTGGCTTCACTAGGTCAGTTTCAGCCCCAGACAAGACAAGAAGGGCCAGCCCTGCCTCAGAGTGAGTTCCCTGCAGGTAAGAACTCATGCCGCTGCAGGAAGGAAGATCTTGAGAGAAAAGTGCGCAGATGGGGAAGGCAGCATGTTTCAGTAACTTAATGATCTGCTTACAAACGGTCCTTCAGGGGGGCTCAGATCTTACATGGCAGGGCTGTGAGGACCTTCACTGGGCCCAGCTATGCCCCACCTTAGAGGGGACCCAGCTGGCAGAAAGAGACTATAACCAGAGAGCTCAGGTAAAGAAAACACTACTGGAGATGATCTGTTACAAAGACGCCAGTTACCAAGGAGGTTGCTAAGAGAAGTCAACACGTTAGTTAGCTTGGGCTGAGTTGGCTCTCCCAACTGAAGGCAAACTTGATCCACAGAACCAGGTGGAGCGAGCAGGGGCGCAAGAAGAAGGTTCAAAGCAGGAGTCCCAGAAGCGGAGCAGCCCTCTGGATGGATTAGAGTGACACGTGTGAGTTTAGTTTCCAGTAGCAAGACACCGCATCTTTCTCCTTTTTTTCCTTTCTCCTGATGGAGGAGGACAATCCTCTGAGATATTCAAGCAGCGCTAACTCCACAAGGGGATTACCTGGGAAACAGCTGGACCCAGAAGATGCTTCCTAAAGCCTTAGCACCCAGAGCCTCAACAAAGTGACCTAGATGTAATACCTAAGTCAAAGGACCGACAGGACCACTGTACCTCTACTTTGCCTCTCTGAAGGCAAAGACAGAAACGAAAGAAGTAAATGAGAAAAAGATCAACAGAAAGTGAAGTCACCCAGAGAGAGATGTGGCATAATTTTCGTTTAGTGTTTCCATAAGCTTACCCTAAAAACACTTATTTATTATATAGTATGGTGTGGAACATGATGGTTTAAATCTGTGGGGCTCTTGAACACAAACTTTTTTCAAGAGAATTGGGAGCAAAGTTGAAAAGTCTGATAACAGACACATGTGGCTACCACTTGGTGGCAGCATATCTAAACTAAAGACAGCGATGGTGAGGAGTGTGTGTGTGTGTGTGTGTGTGTGTGTGTGTGTGTGTGTGTACATGCATGTACACGCACAAGTTCAGGGGAAGGGCCCCAAAATCTCAGGATCAGGACTCAACACCCCAGCTCCTTTCATTCAACACTGGGAGCCTCTCTGACAACCTTCCTACTTAGTAGTTATTTGGATTCCCTTTGGGGACCTTATTACTATCCCCTTTCCAAAACTTAAGTCAGAAAGGGGCAGATTTAAAATGGATAACCAACAAAAACCTATTGTATAGCACACAAAACTCTGCTCAATGTTATGTGCCAGCCTGGATGGGAGACCCGGGGCTGGGGGAGAATAGACACATGTATGCCTGAGTCCCTTCACTGTTCACTTGAAATTATCACAACATTGTTAATTGGCTATACCCCAATACAAAATGTTTTTGGTGTTAAAAAATAAAAGTAAAAAAAGAGAAAGGGGCAGATTTGTCCCAACACATTTAGATGAACTGTGGAGCAATGGCGTGAGCTGGTCTAGCTGCATCCATCATGTCCTGTGAGCGGATGAGTGAATGAGCCAGTGAGTCAGTTAGTGAATAAACACAGCCTAGTTTCCTTAATATATTTATTTCCAGCTTCTAGGGTTGAATTGTAACAAGGCGAGACACTGATAACCTCCACTATTCCATTTAGAAATAACTCTCCTGTAAGTATCTGTCCCAGGGCGAGCAAGTGTAGACCTGAGAGGAAGGGCAGGCCCAGGAGGGTCCTCCAACCCAGTGGGCAGCTGAGAGCCTGGATCCCTGGGAATCTGCAAACCCAGCTTCCTGACCCAGTTCTCTCTCAATGGGACTTAAGAAAGTTACTTAGCTTTGGCACCTTAGCGCCCATTTCTCTTTAAAATGAAGATGGTTATCCGCCAAGCCCCAGGATGATCACAGATTTTATCTCAGAGAAAAAAGCAGTGCGCTGACATGAAGGCTGATGTTCCCAGTGATAACTGTGCTGGTTGCTGTTATAAACATACGTCTTAGATTGATCGGTTTGCCCTGCTTGTTTATGACCTAACCTGCCTTCTCTCCTAGAGTTGCTGGCCACTGGTAGTAAAATGAGTGGCTCCTCCCCGGGTACCAGTGACTGCTGCTTCTGGGCCAGTAGTCATTCTCAAGGTTAAACCACAGACAGAAACACAAATCATATCTAGGTTCAGAAAATTCAGAGTTTATATGCTCTGGAAAGTGAAAAATGCACTGGCTTTCCTTTGCCCATTCCCCAAACAGCCAAATTTTATAGCCTGCCCGTCTGTGGCCTCCTGCTAGCTCCAAGGCAACCAGAATCTTCCCCCACCCTATCCTGGCCCCATGTAACTGTACAAGTTGCCAGCTGGCCGCAGACTAGGCAAGCTCCCTAGCACTCTGCTGCCTTGGAGAGTGCTGCAGAGACTCAGGGCTCCTGCTGTGAGAGGTTGGTAGACGAGGAGGAGTGGGATGGCTGCCCTTAGTGTTCCCACCAGCTCTGCACCCATGTGGTAGGTGGATTCGTGTGCTGGAGCATCCAGAGGCATAACGGGGGTAAGGCTCTCTGTCAACGCTAATCAACTGCCAGTCAAGTGGGGGCTTCTCTCATTGTCCAACTGCTCCACCATAGGGACCCAGGGCAGAAATGTTGATGCGTGGTCTCTGGCTTCCCACAGGGGTACTTCTTGTTCCCCAAATGATCTTTTGTGAATGGGCCTGGGTTCCAGATTGCAAAGGACTGTGTCTCTCCTGCACCCCATTTTCTTACAAACAACGGGGAGCGGTAAGTGGCTGAAACACCGATGCTCCAGAATTGCTTGCTGGGTCCATGGAGAGAGGGATGGGTGTGCAAGGGCCAAAGGCAGCAGAGGCCGTTTCGTGAGCCAATATCTGGGCCACAGAAAGAGGAAGCCTGGCTGGAGCTGCTGGATGGTTTTTCTAAAAAGAAACCAGGACTACAAATTTGTGATTTTAGATGAAAATTTCTGGCACGGAGTAAGGAATGTAGTCCTAGAGACAGAGAGACCTGGGTTCAAACCTGAGCTGTATCACTTATTAGCTGTGAGACTTGGGAGAGCTGCTTAACTTCTCTGTGCCTCAGTTTCCCCATTTGTAAAGTGCAGGTAATTAAGAGTACCCCTGTCTGGCTGCTTAGAGGATTCAGGGAGGGAGAGGATGCGGGCAGTGAGGATGATGCCTTCTCTCCTCACCTCCCTGCTGGGTCACGGCTCATTTGGGAAGAGCTTCCGTCAGCACCTCGGTCCTCCCAGTCAGGTGCTGGGAGAGTTTCTGCCATTCTTTCCCTCTTTCTTCCCCTCCCCCAGGAGCAGCCAGTCTGATGGGCAAGCACCTAACAACCACAAGACCACACCTTCCAGGTTTTGGGGTTGCAGCATCAAAAGGCCCTTCAGTATCAGGGTTCACTTCTGGCCACCCAACCTGCCCACATTTGCAGCTCCAAATCTCCCTCTTTATGTCTGCTTTTCTGTTCATAGGTGGGAAAATCAGGTTCCAACTCCCGAGGGGGCCAGATCCCTTCGGTCTTCTTCTCAGGCTGAAAGTTGGCAATACTCAATCCAGCTCATTCTGGAAAGTCCTTCATCAAAAGAGCTGATAGATGTGATGTCTTGTCTTTCTTGAATCTACTAATTAGACCAGAGGGAAGGACAGTGAAGATGTAGGCCGTGTTTCAGAGTTCTTAGCATCTCATAGCAAATAATGGTAACATAAAAAGAAGGCTCTTAGAGGGCCAGGTGGTCCTCCTGCTTCAACGCTGATATGTGCATTGAAATCCAGTGTTATTTAGACCCCTGCTTCTCCAGGGAGTGGCACTGCCCTCTACAGGGTATGTGGAAAATCTGTGAGGGCATTTTGGGTTGTCACTATGATACAGGGACACGACTGGCATTGAGCAGAAGGCAGAAAGAGGCTACAACACCTTCAGTGCAGGGGGACAGCGCTATTTTGGGTCCCTCATGACTTTAAAATATTTCGCTAGACCCACACATGAGTTTAAAAAATAACTGCTTATGATATGTATTTATACATATGTGAATATTCGTACAGATCTGTTTATACATGTATACATGTGTATATATTTTTTAAATTAATATCAGCAGGTATAAGGAAAAATATGGGCAAAAAAAATCTACCAAACTAAAGTGCTAAAGTGCTTGGTAGAGTGGAGTCATAGACTTTTAATAACTTGGTTCTACATTTCTGTTTCCAATTTTTGGAAGAATGTGCTATTTTTGCTATTGAATAAAACCAGATAAACAAAAAAAGGGCAAAATTTGTTAAGCAATTTACAAAAAAAGTTGTGTCCTGGAGATATGATATTTTGGAAATAAGTTTATTATACATTAATCCAGTAAAATTAGATTAATGGAAAAAAAGGTTTTCATAATTTTCTGAGCCTAGAAGCTAAACTACTTCATTTATAAAATACAACCTGTATTTTTGTGTGGTTTTCATATATATTAAACTTTCCAGGAATTCCATTACTATAAAAATAGGGAGAATGCAAGAAATCACTCTCCATTTAGGAAAAAACAGGCATTGATGCCAGCACTGCTGGCAGTAGCCAAGTCACCAAAACAATGAACACATCAGCCAGCATTTGAGGCTGTGCCAGGGCCAGTGATTCAGAGAGTAGGTGACTACATCTGCCTAATGCAGCATGTCCTCAGGTGCAGGTACCCTGAGCATTCCTCTCCTAGTTCTCTTCTATATTTCAATCAGGACAATATTTGATTTCTAAAAATTTCATATGTATTAACAGTTTATATTATACAAATCTCACATCAGCGTAGAGGATGGGGGAGCATTATAGAATGTGTGCTATAAAAAAGGGACCGCTGGGACTGATAAGAGTCATAAGCCACTGATTTCACTTCTGGGATCAGAAGGCAACACTTTTCATCAAGTCTGCCTTCCAGGCCCCTGTTTAAACTTTCCCGTAATGAAGCAGGAAGTTTGGAGAACAATTCTGCTTGTCATAATACATGATGACCTGTCTAACTTTGTGTAAAATGGGATCTTCATCTCTCCGGAGTTGGGGTAAGGGTAAGCAAGGGACTTCCCCCACATATAGCAGAAGGAAGCAACGCTCTTGTCAGCAGAAAGACAGAAGCAGAACTGAGCCGGGCGACTTACAGAGGTCCTCGGTGGCAGCTGGGACGAAGGCCGCCATGGACTCGTACAGGTCCTCGTCACAGCCGGGGTTGAGGGAGCATTTCATGAGCAGGTCTGTGGACAGGTGGGCCATGGACTCATACACAGAGTCAGCCTCCTCCCCTTGCATCAGCTCCTCTTTAATGTGACTCTTCAGCATGTCCACAGTTTCCTGAAAGAGAGGGAGGGCCCCACAGGCACGCTGACACAGCTGCGCTCTCTGGGCAGCGTCAGGTGCGCGAGTGGCCTTGTGGCAGTCGAGTAAAGGTTCACAAGAATCAGGCTTGCAACTGGGTGTGCAGGCCTGTATTTCCCACCAGACCGAAAGCTCCTTGAGGAGCCAGCCTCCAAGTCTTTGTTCTATGTCCTTTGTTTTCACTTTTGTATCTTCCTCCAACACTAAGGAGCAGTTAGACACTCAGAGGGGACATCTGTTAAATATCCAATGCCTGAAGGATACAAATCTACCACCTTCTCATGAGTGCCTTTGATGTGTCAGGGAAGGGCTAGGGATGTGCTCATGTGGTGTATCCTGACATCCTTTCCACTGTGGCTTCTGGTGAGATAGAAAACCAAAGCTCAGAAAAATCTAACGCCTTACTCAAGGATCCGCAATCCTGGCTTCTGACTTTTCTACCATACTTTAGTGGTTCCTCAAATGGGAACAAATGGCACACAAAGATGGAACCCTTGCTGATTAGCCAGATGGAAATTCAAATGGGCTAAACAGGGCTGCAGCTAAGTTGCACAGTCAGAAGTCCCTTGGGAACTTGGTTCACCTGTCCTTGTTCCTTATATTAGGCTGCTCCAAAGTGCCTGACAGCACACTTCTCAATGCCCACCTCAATTTTAAATCCTGTGTCCAGAAAGAGAGGTGATCTTGGGCGGAATGCGCTGAAGTCAGAGAGACCCATCCCCCTTTTGTCATTCTGCCTCCAGGTGGTGGTGAAGCCAGAGAGGTGACTTCTCTGAAACCCCTGCACAACTTTTCCTGGTAAGAAACTCTGGTGTTTCACAATCCTTATTTCAGCATCAACCCACAAAAATCCTCATTTTCATCATCACTACCCCGAGAGCACTAATCTGCTCTTGACACTCNTTTTTGTATGGTTTTCATATATATTAAACTTTCCAGGAATTCCATTACTATAAAAATAGGGAGAATGCAAGAAATCACTCTCCATTTAGGAAAAAACAGGCATTGATGCCAGCACTGCTGGCAGTAGCCAAGTCACCAAAACAATGAACACATCAGCCAGCATTTGAGGCTGTGCCAGGGCCAGTGATTCAGAGAGTAGGTGACTACATCTGCCTAATGCAGCATGTCCTCAGGTGCAGGTACCCTGAGCATTCCTCTCCTAGTTCTCTTCTATATTTCAATCAGGACAATATTTGATTTCTAAAAATTTCATATGTATTAACAGTTTATATTATACAAATCTCACATCAGCGTAGAGGATGGGGGAGCATTATAGAATGTGTGCTATAAAAAAGGGACCGCTGGGACTGATAAGAGTCATAAGCCACCGATTTCACTTCTGGGATCAGAAGGCAACACTTTTCATCAAGTCTGCCTTCCAGGCCCCTGTTTAAACTTTCCCGTAATGAAGCAGGAAGTTTGGAGAACAATTCTGCTTGTCATAATACATGATGACCTGTCTAACTTTGTGTAAAATGGGATCTTCATCTCTCCCGAGTTGGGGTAAGGGTAAGCAAGGGACTTCCCCCACATATAGCAGAAGGAAGCAACGCTCTTGTCAGCAGAAAGACAGAAGCAGAACTGAGCCGGGCGACTTACAGAGGTCCTCGGTGGCAGCTGGGACGAAGGCCGCCATGGACTCGTACAGGTCCTCGTCACAGCCGGGGTTGAGGGAGCATTTCATGAGCAGGTCTGTGGACAGGTGGGCCATGGATTCATACACAGAGTCAGCCTCCTCCCCTTGCATCAGCTCCTCTTTAATGTGACTCTTCAGCATGTCCACAGTTTCCTGAAAGAGAGGGAGGGCCCCACAGGCACGCTGACACAGCTGCGCTCTCTGGGCAGCGTCAGGTGCGCGAGTGGCCTTGTGGCAGTCGAGTAAAGGTTCACAAGAATCAGGCTTGCAACTGGGTGTGCAGGCCTGTATTTCCCACCAGACCGAAAGCTCCTTGAGGAGCCAGCCTCCAAGTCTTTGTTCTATGTCCTTTGTTTTCACTTTTGTATCTTCCTCCAACACTAAGGAGCAGTTAGACACTCAGAGGGGACATCTGTTAAATATCCAATGCCTGAAGGATACAAATCTACCACCTTCTCATGAGTGCCTTTGATGTGTCAGGGAAGGGCTAGGGATGTGCTCATGCGGTGTATCCTGACATCCTTTCCACTGCGGCTTCTGGTGAGATAGAAAACCAAAGCTCAGAAAAATCTAACGCCTTACTCAAGGATCCGCAATCCTGGCTTCTGACTTTTCTACCATACTTTAGTGGTTCCTCAAATGGGAACAAATGGCACACAAAGATGGAACCCTTGCTGATTAGCCAGATGGAAATTCAAATGGGCTAAACAGGGCTGCAGCTAAGTTGCACAGTCAGAAGTCCCTTGGGAACTTGGTTCACCTGTCCTTGTTCCTTATATTAGGCTGCTCCAAAGTGCCTGACAGCACACTTCTCAATGCCCACCTCAATTTTAAATCCTGTGTCCAGAAAGAGAGGTGATCTTGGGCGGAATGCGCTGAAGTCAGAGAGACCCATCCCCCTTTTGTCATTCTGCCTCCAGGTGGTGGTGAAGCCAGAGAGGTGACTTCTCTGAAACCCCTGCACAACTTTTCCTGGTAAGAAACTCTGGTGTTTCACAATCCTTATTTCAGCATCAACCCACAAAAATCCTCATTTTCATCATCACTACCCCGAGAGCACTAATCTGCTCTTGACACTCTGCGTTGGTTCCCTGATGAACCCCAAAGAACGGACCAGGTGACAGCTGTGAAGTGTTGGAGACTCAGAGTCTGACTTTTGGTTTTGATATGGTGGAAAGAGGAAATGGGATGGTTCTTTGGAATCATGAACAACATGCAGGGGCGACCTTTGCACGCCAAAGCTGGAGATGCATTGGTTGAAGGGATGACAGTCTGAGAACAAAGATGATATGACAAATGTGAACCAGATTAACTTCAGTGCAAACTGGACAAGCATCTTTCCATGACCCTATGACATAAAGTAGGATAACAGGCCCCAGCTTTAGCATCAACGAGGTTCACATCCTATCTCCACCCTGACAAGTGTGGGGCCCTTGGCACAACTACTCTGCCTTTTGAGGCCCTTTTCCTCCTCTGTTGAAGAAAGATAACAATACTGTCAACTTCAAAGAATAGTGGGGAGGACTCAAGGAGACAATGCATTTGCCAAACAAATAAATGCAATAAATAGTGGTCATTAATATGAACACAGTATGCTTTTAACAAAAACTATTGGCAGGGAAGCCTAACACTGCCTGTTATACATTTTTGACTCCAAAGTGAAGCCAAGTAAATGCTTCTAAACTGTAAGTACCTTTTAGCTTCATTTGTGCCAATGATACACCAAATAAGCACTCATGCTATTCTATTCATTCAATATATTTAATCACTCCCCAAATTTTGGGGGCCTCTCTATATATCTCAGTGAGTCATTGCTTTGTAGATTGTCAAGTCCAGAGCAGAGAGGTAAGTTTCTGGGGAGGTGTCAGGCTCACTCCTTTCTGGAGGTGGAAAACAAGACTAAATTGTGTTCATTGTTCCTTTTGAGGTCATAGCCTCATATGAGAGGCTAAGCTATTTCCGTGTTGCTGCTGTGAATTGTGAAAATGGAAGAAAACCAGAAAAGGGTGGAATCACAAAGGGCATCTGCCTCCAAAACAATGGAAGGAATCTGGGGGCATGTATCAAGGCCAAGATACAGGATGAGATTACACTCAAAGAAGGACCCCCAAGTCAATGATTGAGGAGGATCTGTGGATCCTAAACTAGAGAAGCAGTTAAACCTGAAGACAGGCAGAGGCTCAGAAAGTGAGAGAGGTTGTCAGGAGGTGGGGCCTCACGGCTGGCCGCCCTGTAGCCTCAGATGCAGAGTTTTACTGTGGTCAGTGCTAAGAAAGGAACCAAGCTTAACAGTTAACCTGGGCTTGATGGTGGGCGAAGCAGCTGGGAACATCCTGCCAAGTGCCGTGAAGGTGGGTGGGGAGGCAGCTGGAAAGAGGGTTGGC
Organism: Neotragus pygmaeus; assembly: GCA_006410875.1. Classification (NCBI taxonomy): domain Eukaryota; kingdom Metazoa; phylum Chordata; class Mammalia; order Artiodactyla; family Bovidae; genus Neotragus; species Neotragus pygmaeus. The sequence continues at coordinate 775,863 of SJYV01045966.1, read as the reverse complement.
ATCTGCCCCCAGCAGATTCACTCGGCAGATGTCTCTGTAAATTCTTCGAGGGTGGATCTTAGTGCCTTACCTACATTATCTCTTTTTATCCTCAAAACAATCCTAAGAGTAGAACTATTATCATCTTTCTCCTGCATATCAAGAAACTGAGAGAGAAAGAGTATAGATACATGATTTGCCCAAAGTCATGTGGCTAACAAGCATTGATAAGGAAACTGGACCCGAGTCCATGTGACTCCAGGCTTCCCAGGTGACGCTAGTGATAAAGAACCTGCCTGCCGATGCAGGAGACGTTAAGAGATGTGGGTTTGATCCTGTGTTCAATCCTGCATGAGGAAGATCCCCCGGAGGAGGGCATGGCAACCCACTCTGGTGTTGCCTGGAGAATCCCATGAACAGAGGAACCTGGTGGGCTACAGTCCATGGGTCGCAAAAAGTTGGACATGACTGAAGTGACTTAGAACGCACACATGCATGACATGTGACTCCAGGGCTCATCTCTTCAGCCAGCAGAGGCACATGAGGACATGCTAGAGATGAAGTCCACCCAGATCTTTGGTGCAAAGGTAGCCCTGGGGAGGTTCACATGGTGCATTTCCAATTCCCGGGGCCTGTCCCGCCTTGACCTTACCACATACTCGTCGATGAACTGCCGCAGGTCCCGGAAGCCGTGCTTCTCGGCGATGGTGTTAGGGTAGTGGCCGTGCTTGTTGGCCACACTGTAGGCCTGTAGGGCTCCCGGGCAGGTGAGCAACAAGGCAGTGAGGTTCTTTAGTCCGTACTTGGCGGCAAAGTGCAACAAAGTGGGCAGCTCTTCATCCCTTTGATCTGAAACATTGTCAAGCAAAATGAAATGATCAGAGAAAGCCCAGGGCACCATGCTCATGGAGATGACACTGGAGACCCCGCACCCAGCAGATGCTCAGTCATTGCTCCTTGGTTGACTGACCTAACACCTACTGGCTTCCTCTGGGGCACTGCTGAAGACCACAGAAGAAATGGTATGTCAATTAATTAGCAAATCTGTCATTAATATCTGGCCTCCTTTCTCTAAAAGGATTGTAGAATCCTGAGAAATAACACCAGTTCAAAATATATGGATATTCTAAGGGTTTTTATTATTATTATTTTTTTTTTACTTTATTTTAATTTACAATACTATATTGGTTTTGCCATACATTGATTATAAGGGTTTTTTTTTTAAGCAGCCATGAAGAGCAACAGGGATCATGTTTTGAACATCTCTTCAAATTTCAGAACACTTTAAAATAACCGCTTTATGTATGCTGATTAAACGAAAGAAATCCTGGGACTTCCCTGGTGATCCAGGGGTTAGGGCTTGGTGCTTTCACTACTGTGGGTGCATGTTCAATTTCTAGTCAGGGAACTAAGATCCTGCAAACTGTGTGGCATGGGGGGAAAAAAATCCATCTTCTTAGCTCTTATGCCCAGTTTCATAACATGTGTCAAGTAATCCTGAGGTTGTTACTTAGACGTTCCATGACCTTTAGTTTTGAACTAGAAAATATTTCCATACTATTGCAAAGGGACCTGGGAGGATTAACAAGGTGGTTTTTAGGGAGCTCTTTGTTTAGGACAGGCTTTGAGTGATGTTATTAACATACACGAACCCCAGGATGTCCATTAACCTTCTGATTTTTGAGAAGCAAAGTGCTCCGGAGAGTCACTGGCGCCCCCTGAGCCCCTCCACCTACTAATACGTGACATGGCAAGTCAAACTCAACCAAGGAAACAGACAGGTTTGTGTTGGGAAGTTGGGGACAAATCTCTCTTTTTTTAATTTTTATAAAAGTTGATTTGGGCTTACCAAAGTGAAAGTGAAAATGAGGGGCACTCAGTCGTATCCAACTCTTTGTGACCCCATGGATTATACAGTCCATGGAATTCTCCAGGCCAGAATACTGGAGTGGGTAGCCTTTCCCTTCTCCAGGGGATCTTCCCGACCCAAGAATCGAATCGGGGTCTCCTGCATTGCAGGCAGATTCTTTACCAATGGAGCTATGAGGGAAGCCCCAAAGTGGTAGATAAATAAACAGATAAGTATATGTACATATACATATGTCTTATATATATGTGTATGTGTGCATAAATATGTATATGTATTTTTTTAATAAGACAAACCCAGGGACATCCTGGTGGTCCAGTGGTTAAGACTTTGCTTACAATGCCAGGAGTTTGGGCTCGATCCCTGGTCAGGGAGCTAACATCCCACATGCCTTGCAACCAAAAAAACAGAACATAAACAGCAAGAACAATACTGCAATAAATTCAATAAAAACGTTAAAAATGGTCCATGTTGAACAAAAATCTAAAAAAACAAAAAGACAAGCCCAGCATCCTATTCACCAGGATATAATCTTTGGAAAGAAGGTCTGAAAACGTCCCCAGGATCGCCCATGATTGTCAAGCTATGAAATATTCTCTCCTGAGCCTGAATAGGGAATATTAACACCCGCTCAAAGTGATGCAAGAACATTCCACAGTAGGAAAATGGGGAGAGGCAACAAGAAAATGCCCCCAGGAGATGAGCTTGAAGGTAATATAACCTCATCCTTATGGCTCTCAGAGGCTGTGGAAGGATAAAATGCAGGCAGTGAGTAACCAGAAACTTGGGTTCCTCCTGGGCAGTGCAGCTGCGGCGAGAAGTAAAAACAGCATCCACAAAAGTACCATAACAAGCATCTAGTCCCGCGTGCAGGGCACCATCCCCATGCAAGTGGTTCTCCCAGCTCCCAGCAAGGCACACATGCCCACAAGACTGCTCCTCCCTCGTCAAACAAATGATTGCTTTGTGCTACTGTGAGCCACCAGGCACAGTCCCTGTGTTCATCCTGCTGACAGACCAGAAGAAAAGACAAAGCTGAAGAGTACAAGAACCCGACATGCTAGGGGAGCCTACAGCATGTCGGTGGGACCTACCTGAGGAAGTGCTTCCTAAGCTGCTGCAGGAGGACGAGAGGAAGAAGCTGCACTCTCCTAGGCTGAGGCAGCAAGAGGCAGGGTGGAACTTTCGCTGGGTAAAAGGAGTTTATACCTTCTGCAGAGCAGAGCAGAGAAGCCAAGGGAGCGAAAAGAGGGGTGAGAGCAGAAAGACTGCAGGAGCCCCTGGGGAAGGGCTTGTGAAGGGCTAAGCAGTTTGGACCTTAGAAGACAAGTGGGAACCACAGAGGGTATTTAGTAAGGGAGTGAGATATCTGGGCTTATAATTTAGAATCCCAGGCTGACCAGAGAAGCATGACTGTTTCTCAGAGGATGAACGGAAGAGCAGGACCCGGTAGAAAGCGTGAGCACGGGCTGACTGCATTCTGAAACCGACCAACTGAAATTGACCTGCGGCCTTTTTCTTGAGTTTTGACTGTCAACTTACTCGTCATCATGTCTTCTTCTTCCAGCTGGTTGATTCCAAAGAGGTGCAGCCCACTTGCAGGAATGTTGTTCTTCAGGGACTCCGTCAGCAGTTTATCAAGGGTCTCTGTGTTGTAGGGCACAATTTTAAAGGCCTAAATACAAAAGTGAAGACAGTCAGATTTTAAATCCAGCTATCTCCCACCCTTTTCATACTGTTACATTTTTTTGCCTTAATTGATGCTTTCGAACTGTGGTGTTGGAGAAGACTCTTGAGGTTCCCTTGGACAACAAGGAGATCAAATCAGTGCAATCCTAAAGGGAATCAACGCCGAATATTCATTGAAAGGACTGATGCTGAAGCTGGAACTCCAATACTTTGGCCACCTGATGTGAAGAGCCAACTCATTGGAAAAGACCCTGATGCTGGGAAAGATTGAGGTCAGGAGAAGAAGGGGATGACAGAGGATGAGATGGTTGGATGGCATTACCGACTCAAAGGACATGAGTTTGAGCAAGTTCTCAGAGATGGTGAAGGACAGGAAAGTCTGGTGTGCCACAGTCCAACTGAGCAACTGAACAACAATCTCCCACCCAACAGATTTCGATTGCGAACCATGAGCAGAAACCACAAGTACAGAAAACTCTGGGGTCCTTTCATCGTCCTTACCTGACACATGAACTCCACAGGATTTGCAGCACTGGACAATAAATTCCCAATTTCCTCCATGTCAGTATAATAGCTGATAATGGTGTCACACACCACTAAGTCCCCGGAATATATCTTCAGAGAAACATTCCCAGATGAAAGGTCTGGATGGAAGAAAAGATACTATAAAACTGTGTTTTTTTGTGTTTTTTTAAGAGTACAGGGGAAAGTGTTCCTGGATTACTTAAACGGTGAAGAAATGAACTGGGGACTGGAAGAAAGGGTTCGGAGGTGAATTGCAGGGCTGGGAAGTGAGGGACAGAGCAGAAGAAGCGGTGAGCAGACTGACGCACGGGAGAGCTCTGTGTCAGAGGGATTATCCGCACTGGGTCTGCAACTTAACTTTTGGAAGATTTTCTTCTGCTTTACTCACTACTGCAGGCCCCGAATCACAATAGACAGGAAGAAGAGCTGAATTTAAAGCACTTTATATAAAGGCCAGTGGTCACCAGAGGCGGGGGCGATGCTGGCCAGTGGTCACCAGAGGTGGGGGCGATGCTGGCGGTGGGACCCCGCACTTCCGCCGATCGCACCAGTAGAACTGATTCCCTTGCTGCGCTGCAGTCATTACTGTGCGCGCTCCCTGAATGCTCTCTCTTCTACACCACAGGAAGGGGTTTTGAGGGGGAAAGAAAAAATTAAAAATACACCAACCACAAAGATTCGATTCACAAAAGAGGAAATGTGACAAGTAGAGAACATGGAAAAATATTTAACCTCGCTAGTAATCAAAGAAAGGCAAATTAAAACAATGGACTACTTTTTAGAAAGATATTAAATTAGCAAAAATATTCAGAGTGACAAGGCCTAGTGTTGGTGATGAGATAGCAGATAAACTTGACAGTAGTAATATTCCGTAAAGCAACTAAGCATCATCTTTCAGGACCAGTGCCCAGTGTTTGAGGAATTCCATCTCGAGGACACTATGCTAAATACAAAAGAAACAAAACCTGCATGCATAAAGATGCTCAATACATCATCATTTTAAATAACAAGAAGACAATAAGAAATCAAAAATGACATAAATAGGCAATAATGAGGA